>JAJEJO010003804.1:0-120636 GCA_020662805.1 Glaucomys volans | reverse complement strand
GGGTGAATGTGTGGGTGGATGCGTGGGTAGGTGGGTGGATGGGTGGTTTAGTGATAAGGGCACATACATGTGACTCTGCAGGCACGTGGGTTGAGAGCACATGAGTATCACTCACATGAGGTAAGAGGGGCTGAGTGCTGGGAATGAGAGTGTGCTCAGCCTCTGGTGCATCAGAGTCCCAGGGAGCAGTTGGTTAGCTATACCCTAAAACAGGCTCTGGGTCTCTTTCTCCCTGTGGCAGAAAACCCACCAGAGACGCCCAGCCAACACTCTGAGGGCACCCGCTCTGGGAACAAAGGCTGGAAGCAATACCTCAGCCTGAGCTGGGCCCTCTGCTGGCTTGGCTCTGCTGACTTGTCCCAGGGGCAGAGCACATGGAAAGGAGGACATGAGGGAGGACAGGGTGGTGGGGACACGGAGGGACACCATGACCAGGGCTTCCTATGGCCTGGAGTTTCCATGCAAGGCATCTTGTGAATTCTCCTCAGCAGCTTTCAAAAGAGGCAGGAGAGGTGAAGTGACTTGCCCAAGGTCATACTGCAGGAGTTGGCAGAGCCGGACTCAACCCCAAAGCCCTCGCCCACCTTTTTCTTCTTTGTGGGCTGCTGCCCCAAACAGGGAAGTGAGGCGAGAATGAACCACAGTCCCACTGAAGCTCAGTCTGCCAAGTTGCCAGGGTAGATCAAGTGTGGGGGCTGTAAGTCCCAGGAGAGGAGGAAAGGGAGGGGAGGGCTCAGGGAGTGGGGGGAGAGCAGCCAGCACCTGCTGGAGCCCCTGCTGGCTGCCCGGCACCCACCTGGCCCAGGCCCCTCCCAGGGTTGATGGTGTCTTTGTCCTGAGTTGTGACAGAGCTGGGGGCCTGCCGGGTTGAGGTGGCGCAGCCACCACAGTCCTTGGGTGCAGGTTTTTGTGACTGCCAGAAAGAATTTCAGTGAAACACAGAGCAGGAAGCAAAAGTTTAATAGAGTGAAAGGCAAAGGTCACGTACAGCACAGGGACTGCACAGACCACCTTGAAGACAGGATGGCATGGTGCTCACAGGCTGCAGCTTTTAAGGGAACTGAGTCCTTTGTCCTTGCCTTGATGTCCCTGTCTCCCATAAACTGGTTTATTACCCTGTGGCTAGCCCAGCAACTTCCCCTGTGGGGGCCTGGATATTCTGGGTAACAGTGTGGTTGTGACAGAGTTGGTACAAGAGATAATGACGGACTTCTCTGAAAACTGTGTCGCCCCTTGAGGGGTTATATTTGGCTGGGGGTCCTGATTACCAGACAGCTTTTCTGATACTTGCCTGTTTTAATTAGAGTCCCAGGATTTTAAGTAATAATCCCTCAAGGGATTATGGCTCTCTGCAGCCTGGGGAGGGTTAGGCATTCTGGATCTCATTTGCAAAGCTTGCCCCACAGTTTCAGTTTTGTGACTCCTGGATTCTTCTTGGAGCATAGGCCTTATGTCTGTCCCTCATTGTCCTTTCCCTCTGCCCACCTGTTCATGGCTAACTAACCTACCTAACAAAGTGATGGGCTCGGGCTGGGGATGTAGCTCAGTTGGTAGAGTGCTTGCCTTGCAAGCACAAGGCCCTGGGTTCAATCCTCAGCACCACACACACACACACACAAAATAACAAAGTGATGGGCTCTGGGGTTCTGTGGCGTTGGGGTGGGGAATCAGAGGTGCCATGGAGGCATCCAAAGGGACACCCCACATGGGCTCCACCCCACAACCCAACACCTCCCAGGCCACACCCCCAATCACATTGGAGGTTCAACCAATGGAGTTCAACAAGGAATGCATGTTCCCATGATTGTGAGGAATTCGTGACTCTGAGCCCCACCTGCTCAGTCTGGGGCTGCGGGCAGCCAGAGCATTTCTGGGCCATCTAGGTGTCCTGCACAAGGAGGCTGTCAACCAGCCTCCTCCAGGGAGGATGAAAGGGCCTCTCCACCGAGCCTCCTGCACCCAGGGCCTTACCCAGCCCTGCCCCTCTGTTCCGTGTGTCCCAGAAGCCAGGCACCCTGGGCCCCATTGTTCTCAGAGCCCCTCCCTCAGATCACCCTCCCAGCCTGGAACTCCAGAGACAACACACATTCCATTCCAAGAATTCTGCAACCCCCACCCCTGCCCTCAGCCTCCTTCAAAGAGGCCCCTGGGCTGGGGCTGGGGTCAGTCCCAGCAGAGGTGCCAGATTGATGTGCCTCCAGCAGCTCCTGCCTTTACAGGTTTAGTGCCTCTGATGTTCAGGTGGTGAAGAGGAGGGGCCCTGTGATGGAGGGGCAGCTGGAGCAGGCCCGACCAATGAGGTTGAGCTCTGCTTGCCTGGGCTCTGGCCAGCCCCTTCCTCAGTAGGCTGGGCAGCCCTAGTTAAGCCACTGCCGTCCTGGGACCTCAGTAGCCCCTGTGTGAAGAGAGTCAGGAGGCTGCAGGGTCACGAGCCTGGCTTTGCTGTCAGACACCGCGGGGCCCTGTCCAGCTCTGAGCCATGCAGGTCAGGGGTTCCTTTAGGGCTGTTTTCTCCTCCACCAAATGGGAGTGGTGCCAGCCATCTCAGAGGTGCTGTGGGGTTAGAGGAGCTACATGCAACCCCACTGCTGTAGACTCATGTTTGTGCCTACAAAGTCATTTGTTGAACCCCAAATTCCCAGTGAGATTAGGAGGCGGGGACTGTGGAAGGTAATTAGGTCATGGGATGGAGCCCTCACCAGGGGATTAGCGCTCTTATAGGAGGAGACAGGAGAGGGCTCACTTCCTGTCTGCTCTCTACCATGCGAGGACACAGCAAGCCCACAGCCCTCACCACACCCTGGCTCCCCTGGTGCCTCCCTCTGGGACTTCCAGCCAGGTCCCCTGGTTAAGGCACCCAGCTATGGTGTTTTGCTGTAGGGGTCCAAACTGATGAAGACACCCATCAGGGCGGGTCCAGGCCATGGTGAGGCTCAGGGGGACAGCCATTTCTGAAAAGGCCTTCTGACAGTGCCACCCCAGCATCGCTTCTGCCATTATTCACTCCTCACCACTGACTCATGGACGGCTCTGCCCCTTGCTTTGCTTTGCTTTGTGCTGTCCCTGCCCAGCTTCTTCTCTCAGCTGATCCTCACCTGAGTTGAAATGCCAACAGGGCTGGGAGGCTGAGTCTGGAGGATCACAAGTTCAAGGCCAGCCTCAGCAACTTAGTGAGCCCCTGTCACAGAATAAAAATAAAAAGGTCTGGGGATGTGGCTCAGTGGTTAAGCTTCCTGGGTTCAATCCTCAGATCCTGTGGGGGTTTTGGGGGATGCCTAGGACTTGCCCACCCACAGCTTTGCCCTCTTCTCCTCTCTGTTGACCATCCGTTGTGACTGGCACTGCACACACACCATGTCCCTCCACAACACCTCCTTGACCAGATTGCTGGTCTGACAAGGACCCTGCTCCCTTGACCATTCAGCTCCTCTCCTGAGCTCCTGCCCTGTGAACTGGGATGACAGGCAGTTGACACCCTCTGAACCCAGACGTCAGAGCCTATAGGAGGCAGGGACCACTCAGAAGAAAGGAGGGGACTTAACCTGTTAGAGCAGGGCTGACCCAGGAAGGCTCCTCAGAGGAGGGGGCACAGAGCTGGATTTGGATTCTTCAGACCCAGAGGAGGCCGCCAAAGAAACACTCAGCCCATAGCTGAATGGGAGCGCGGGAGGAGCTGGGTAGGTGGGGGGAGGGCACTGGATCATAAAAGGCTGTGCGCCAGGCAGAGCCCTGGAGTGGCTGGCAGGGGATGGCTTGGAGGGGTGAGACTGGACTTGGGAGCCCAGGAAGGGGCAGAGGCCATGGTGGGGCAGACCACAGAGGTTATAAGGGGGCACATACCCAGGTGCTCCTTGGGCTTTGAGTGAGCCTCTTCTAAACTCCCCCAGGGTTTCTCTGCCTGGGCAACCTATCCATGCCTCCATGCTCACCTCATCCGTCTCTCCTCCTGCACCTCCAGCCTGCCTTTCCAGCACTCCAGGGGTCACCTGCCATCTCTAAGTGCGTGTCCACAGGCTGGGCTACCTTCCTCATCAGCTTGTCACTCTGCACCCCTCCCACAATCTCCTCCTGCAGTTTCCATCTCAGACCCGACCACTCCACGCAGCTGTGGGCATCAGGCTGGACCCTGGGAACCTCCTTCGGCGCCAGCCCACTCCCATCCCATCTCCCACTGGGACTCCCCAAAGCTTCCTTCCTGGGGAAGGCCACACAGGAGCCACGGTGAATTGTTTAAAAATTCTTCTCCCTGAACCTCAGTGTCCCCGTCCAGCCTCAGCACAGGACCAGGACATGCTCACAATACCCTGTGCCCTGCCTGGGCCCTAGCACAGAGATGCTGGGTCATCTCTGCTTCTCCCCGTCAGGGATTCCTGAGCCTGCCTAGCAAGGCAGCTGCACCTCCAGGCTCCTGCACGCCAGCCACACTGGCCTTGACTGTGGCCTACCCCCTCCTCCTTGCCTCAGCCTCCACGGGCTCTTCCCTCTCCCAGGGATGCCCCTCCTCACCCCTCCTCTGCTCTCCCTCAGGCCTCGACTTTAAGGACCACCCCTACTCCAGGGCAGCCCTGCCTGACCCTCCAGCTGAATCAACTCCCTCCCATCCCCCGGCACAGCCGTCTCCACATGGCCACATATGATGCTTATGGCTGTCTCCCACCCTGCTATAAGTCCTATGAGGGCAGGGACCTCACAGAGGCCCAGGGAGCAGTCCCTGATCATATCCTAGAGGCTGGCAAGGTGGGCAGGGAGCTGGGCCCCCTCTCCTCAGCCCTGCCCAGGGCTGCATCCAGAGTCCTCACTACCTCACCGGGTGGGACTGGGCAGGGGCCACTCCTGGGCCTCACACCAAGAGTCAAGTACCTGTCCCTCCTGCCAGCTTAGGCCTGAACCTCCTCTCACCTGCACCCTCACTTTCTCCTTATAGTTCCTTGAAGTCATGAGAACCTAGGGAGCTTCCACCCACAGACCCAGGAGGGTCAGCTTCCCACCTTCTCCTTTGTCCTGCTTCCATGAAGAGCCAACTGTCATATTACCTTTCCTGAAGCCTGTGCTGATGCTGTCAAATGGGTTGGTCACCCACCTCAGCACCCACACATCATCAGCTGCTACCAGTCAGTCCTCACCCGGCCCCCCCCCCCCCACAGGACATGGGATCTGGAGCCCCTTGGAGGCAGGTCCCCAGCCTGTCCCTTCTTGCACTGCCTACTTCACATTCCCCACTCCCAGCCCCAGGACCTTAGTTGGGTTTGGTGTGGGGCCGATAGATGGAGGGTGGGAGGAAGGACAGATGAATGGCAGGAGGAACTCTCCAATTTCTAACAGACCCAACTAGTTCTCCTGGTCCCTGGTCCCTCTGTCTTCAGCCTCCCAGTTGGACAGCACTTGGCCTTGCCCTCCCCTTGCCAGCTCTGATCTGTGGGGTCTCCCCGGGGTGGTGAAAGGAGTCTGGGCCCCTTTCTCCTTCCTACTTGGCCCACGTGACCCTCTTGCAGACTCCATGCCAAAGAAGACCCCTGGGGGGAGGCATCTCTCAACAGCATCAGGGTAGGGACATGGTCAGCTCATTCATCAGCCCTGCTGGTCAACACCTGCCCAACTTGCAGGGAGAAGCTGGCTCTGGCCTCCCCTCCTGTGGCCTGTTTCCCCTGGAGCCCTTTCCCAGAGCTGCCTGCTACCCACGAGCAAAATCCACTCATTTCCTTCTGAAAATACAAACCACTCCCTGGCCTCACAGAGAACTGCCTGGGTGAAATGGGCCGTGGTCTGAGAGAAGTCTGTGCACCCCCACTGCCAGCTGCTCAGAGTTGGGCCTCTCCCCAGCACACACTCCATCAGTCCCTGAGCAGTCTTCATCAGGGTCTCCTGCCTGTGTGGCCCTGTGCAGAGGAGAGGGCAAGCAGAGTTCAGCAGACTTTCATGGGCACCTTCTCCATGCCAGGGCCTGGGCTGGCTATAGGGCTGCAGGTGAGCATGCCTGGCCTGTGGCATGAGGTCTGGAGAAAAGAAGCCAGATGTCATTCCAAACTGGATGTGCACACTGGCTCAGCCACTCCCAAGCCATTCCTGGACCTCAGTATTGGGTGCAGAGCATGCAGGGCTGAGAAGAACAGAGGTGAGGTGCTTCTCACTGTGGAGTCCCTGGCAAGCCTTACCTGACACAAGGCCAGATACTCAGCTGAAGAGCTTTGCAAACAATGGTAGGGATGAGAATGCAGCCCTGAACCCCCAGGGGCCAACGCCAGGAGGTCTGCCCCTACTGGCTCCCCCATGGTCCTGGAGCCCAGGCCTCTTGCTGTACAGAAAGGGAAGTCCAGAGAGGAGCAGGACTTTGTTCCGGGTCCACGCCCAGGTGTGGCAGTGGCTGGGGTGGGAAGCACCATGGAGCCCAGGGTCACTACAGGTGTTCCCAAACAACAGAGAAAGGATAAGAGGAAGATGGAGGCAGGAAGGAGAAGCTGTGGCAAGGATGAGGTCCCAGGGAGGTCTGGGGTGAAGTCTGAGGTGTGGATGAGGGGCAGCAGGTGACTAGATTCTTGATGCACATTCACCCCAGGAAGCCCAGACCTCACCTGGCTGCTGAGACATAGCTGGTGACCTCTGGGCATCCCACAGGCCCTGCAGGCTCAACATGCTCATCCACCCCCAGTCCAACTCACCCTCTGTCCTCACTCTCTCCATACCCTTCAGAACCACAGCCAAAGAGTGGGCATGCCCAACCCTCCCGCCTCTCCCCTCCTCACAGTGAACCTATCCATATCTGGGCGAAGATGCAGAGCCCAGAGCTTACACACTGGGAGTCCTTTCAAACACTTTGAGAAACTGTTGCAGTTAAAGGTGACAATATCTCATGAGCCCATGTGTGGCTATATGTTTAAAAACTAGCGTAAAAAGAAATAAGCCAGGATTTACAGCAGTTGCCAATTCCTGTGGTGTAAGTAATCCCACGATGGCCCACTTCAGACTACCAAGGGGATGTCACTGAAGGCAGAGTCATAAATGGCTGAGTCCCAAACACATATGCAGAAATGTCCCCCAGCAGACACGTAGCAGCACTATTCCAACAGGACATTACCCGAATGCCTGCCAACAATAAGAAGAGAATAAATTGTGGTCTCATCACACAGGGACCACCGTGCAGCAATGGAAGCGGGACCACCACTCCCGTGGCCTGCAGCCCTGTCGCAGCTCACTGCCAGTGCAGAATGGAGAAGCCAAGAAGAGCCATGAAGTTCCATGGAGGCAAAAAGGCCAGGAATGGGGTAGGAGGGCGAGGCCACAGTTCTGCCTCTGAGCCTCCCAGGTGGTTAGCACAGGTGTTCACTGGATAGTCTACTGAGGGGAGTATTTATTCCTTGTGCTCTTTCTAGTACGCATGTGTCACTTCAAAAACAAGTATTCATTTATAAAAATCACAACCAACCTTGGCTTCCCCTCACTCCTCCCACGGCCCTTGCCCCATCCTGGCCCTCATCATCTCCCCTGGACCACTGCCCTGGCCTCGTCCTCTTGGGGCTACTCCAGCCATGTTCCATAGGAGAGTTGCCAGAGTTAACAATAAAAGCTAAAAGCGCCCTAATGCCAAAGGAAGCATTTGCTGTTCATCTGAGATGCAGATTTAAATGGGTGTCCTGCTTCTCCTGCTTCACCTGAAAAGTACCCCCAGCCTCCTGAGAGGTCTTAAAGGCAAATCAGGTAATCAGGTCCAAAGGACTGTCATTCTGCAGGTGTCATTCCCTCTGCCTTGGTGCCTCCCCAGAGCTTAGCTGCCTGATTAATTCATCTTCAACATTCAGGTCAGATCCCATCTTCCCGCCCCTCTGGCATCCCAGGAGACTCCATGACTCTCCTGCCCCCAGGCTGTGTTGGGGGCCATTCTTGGGGCTTCCCTTTGTCCCAGCACTGAGTATACTGGTTTGTCATTGTCATTGCCTGTGTCTACACCTGTCTCCCCACCAGACTGTGACCTCATTCTGGACAAAGGCCAGGTCTGACTCATCTTGAGGTCCCCAGCCCCGCTCAGGGCCTGGAGCAGCGATGGCACCAGAAGCAGGTGGAGGAATGGCTGATAAACGAGTGCGGGGAGCAGCCCTGGAGTTTTCAATGGCTGCAGTTCGGGTTCTTTGCAATTGCTCCCAAGAACCCAGCTATTGTCAGACCATGTGTCTCAACTGCTGTTTTAGAGAGCACCAACTGTCTACAGGAGAGGTTGAGCCTGGGGTGTGGGGTGCACGGTAAGCTGATGGCCAGGGATGGGGTTCTAGCTCTGCCTCTGCCTCAGTGGATCCCTGATCCCTCCCCCGACAAGCCCACTCCAAACTACCAAGGTGAAGTCACTGAAGGCAGAGATGGGAATAGATGTGCTAATGGACTCTTGCAAGCGACTCTGATACAAATGGCAGTGAAAGGAGTTGGGGAGACTGGAAGGTGTCTGGGAGTCCTTGCCATGAGGCAATTTCAGCCCTTGCTTGTCTTCTCCAAGCTGCCCCTGGGCCTCACGCTCCAGTGCCTGTGGCAGCAGAGGTGAAGCGGGTGCATTAATGGGGCCCATGTTTACCCAGGCTGGGCCCATAAAATGCCTCAAGCGGAACTGAGCTGGGCTTAGTGCTCTGGGGCATTGTCCGTTCCACTGCTGAGCCTTGGAATGGACCACCCAGGTGGGCATTTCATTCCCTAGACACCTTGGAAAACTCCAGAGGGGAGCCTGCCAATGCCTTGGAGGTGAAAAGTGGACAGAGATGGGTTGCAGGGCTTGGGGACCTGAGAGGTCAACTTGTCTATCCCCCTGCGGCATGCAAGGATCTGCTAAAGGCTGCATAATGACATGAGGGAAGGACTTGGGCTTTTCCAGTATGCTTCCTCTAACTAGAATGCTCAACCAGCATCCAGGGGACATGACTCTGTGATGTGTCACCTGTGCCTGGCCTATGTCTCCTTTCCCCACACTGTAGAGCTCTGAGAGCAGAGCCCTTGGTCTCTTCATCCCTCTGTCCTCCAGCCTGGCCCTCGCGCTCTTCTTTGCACTGCCCTGAGCTCTCCAGACCAGGGAATCATCAGACTTAGTCTTGACCTTGGGTAGTTTAGTCTAGCCAGGAAATCTGCTTAGTCCCCAGTGAATTAGAACCTATGGCAAGAATCCCATCCACCCATCCATCCATCCATCTGTCCATCCATCCATCCATCTGTCCATCCATCCATCCACCCATCCATCTCTTGAGAACAGTTCCATCAGCCTCCAGGGAGCGAAGTTACCAGTGAAGACTCTAGGATCACATGGTTCTGACTTAAACCTGCCCCCCACCATGTGACTTTTGGCTTCCCTCAGTTATAGGGCTTCTCTGAGAGGAGGCAAGTACATGGACCATGACAGCTCCTGACACTGAGGCAGACATCCCAGGAAGCAGGTCAAGTCTCCAGTTCCTGGTCCCTTCCTAGTACTTGTCCCTTCTCTGAAAAAGACCCCAGCACTCTGTTCCCTGGTCATATGCTTTTGTAAAATTTTGTAAAAAGTAAGCTGTGTTAGCCACAAAGCGTTGGTACCACTGTTTCTTTTCCCTCCGACTTCCCCTCCATCTTCCTTTCCTGTCAAGGAGTGTTGAGTGGCTGAGGTATTTGGAGGATTTGCTAAGGGGAGCTGAGTTGAAGATCCTTTTACAGTAATTTGGGATTAGTGGTGCATATTTATACAGTTTGTGGTCACTTGAGGGTATAGTTATTACTAAATGTCCTGGTGTAGGAACCACTTCCAGAATGAACAGCCCTACAGCCCACCACACCAACGCATTTGGCCTCATGACTGTGATTGGCCCTGGAAGTCTGTGGTTAGTGAGAGAACAAGGTTTGAAATGTATGGAGCCAGAGCTGGTCTCTGGTGTATTTTCTGACTTCAGATGTGTACCAGTATAGGCAAACAATTTGAGCTCTATCAAAACAAAACTTCTTCTGTCAAGAATATAACTGATAATGCAGCCTAATTCAAAATTATCAATACATCTTTTTCCTCCTTGATAGGAGTCATGTGAAATAGAATTTATCAGAGGTCCTATACTTGTAAGGCACAAAGCTAGAGCAATAATACAAACAATAAGTATATTTGGGTTTGAAGTTGGATGTTTTAAGCATCCCAACTAACAATAATAATAAACTAGTATCAATATATCATATGAGAGGAAAGACTGAATTACTTTCTATTCTTTTCACAGAAAATATTGCAAAAGTTCTTGTAATGTGAGGAGACAGATAAAAAGCATATAGCTAGCCGGGCGCGGTGGCGCACGCCTGTAATCCAAACGACTTGGGAGGCTGAGTCAGGAGGATCGTGAGTTCAAAGCCAGCCTCAGCAACTTAGCGAGGCCATAAGCAACTCAGTGAGACCCTGTCTCTAAATAAAATACAAAATAGGGCTGGGGATGTGGCTCAGTGGCCGAGTGTCCCTGAGTTCAATCCCTGGTTCCAAAAAAATAAATAAATAAAAAATAAAAAATAAAAAAAATAAAAAGCATATAGCTCAAAATTATAAGAAAAATATTATAGGGATAGTTCTAGCATATGAAAATGTATTATTTTACTGAATTGGGTGATATTTGTGGTATTCTTTGGCTTTAAAAAATTTATAATTGTGGTGGGCTAAGGTTGTGGCTCAATGGTAGAGTGCTTGTCTAGCACACGTGAAGCACTAGGTCCGATTCCCAGCCCCGCATATAAATAAATAAAATAAAGGTTCACCAACAATTAAAAAAATATAAAATTATTTTTAAAATTTATAATTGTGATTTTTCTCATTCTAAAAAAATTCACTTTTCTACTTGTCTTTGTAATTTTTATTTTGTATTTTTCTTCTTAAGGAAAGACACTCAAATTTTAGATTTCACCCTACCCCCCAGCAAACTGGATCCAACTCTGCTTGCTCAGTCTGTTAGAACCTTCTGACTTGGTTCTCATCCCGGCCAGGATTCCAGTCGAGGTCCCCCTCCTCCCATAGGGCCCCCCTCCCATTTCACACTTGCAGATGTTCTTTGTCTTATGCGATAAGGTTACATCCCAATACACCTGACAGATGTGACAATACACATTATAATTCTATAGTCATTTAATCCACCAGATAGTGAACTTGGCAACATGGTGTTAGCCTAGCCTCCAGTACCTGGTGAAGAGGATGTTTGCGCTGGTGATCCTTGGCTGGCTGGAACTATGGTGCTGGCCCAGCACCGTGACAGATCATTATGGCCTATTGCTACCCAGGAAAAGATGGACCTTCAAAATTCCAAGAGCTGGGGGTACCCACCTGTAGTCCCAGCTACTCAGGACCAGCCTGGGCAACATGGGGTGACCCTATCCCCATCACCCCCCAACAAGATTCAAAGTACCGTTTGTACTGCGTTGGAATCACTTCTGTGCCACTCTAAGGTTGAACATTCTAGGTAGAGTACAAACAGATACATGACAATACAAGGGCAAGTACAAGGTCAATGCTGGCTGCCCCTGGGCCCCGCTCAGTCAGTCAAGGTCCCTGCTTCTCCCACCAGTGGGAGTGCCTAGGCAAGGATGTGCCTCTCCTGGGTCTCCAGGGCAGAGCTGGACCCCATTTAGAGGAGTTATGCAGACCCACCAGGGGAATCAGGTTTGGTGGCAGCAACAGCTGGGTTGCTCCTGGCTTCCTTCACTGTTTATCCCATGGAGTGAGAGTGCAGCTTGGTGGTCCTCAACTGAGCCTTCAGGATCCCTGGGGCAGGGTCAGCCACTATGGGCAAGGGTCAGCAGAGCAGGCAGGACTCCAAGTCCCCCTCACCTCCCTGTAATCAGAGCACCATCTTTCTCATCTGACTTATTGATTGAGGGAGCTCCCTTGGAAAGTGTGATACAACCCCCCAAATGGATGGAAAAACCACGGGTGTGCTTCCTGCCTCGCTGAGCGGTGCTCGGAGAGCAGAGAGGGGCTGTGAGCCAACCTTGCCTTTCATGCAGGTATCTCTTTTTCTCTGCTCTAATTTTCCCTTCTTCTAAAATCTGACTGTGTTTTACATGTCTGTAAAAGCCACCTCCTGTTTGGAATGAGGTAGGCTGAGGAGAAATTAAGGGTTTAACAAAAGTTAAAAGTTGTTGAATAACAGATCCTCCAAAAACATGTCCTCTTCCTGAGCCCAGCGCCCCCATAGTGCTCCTGGTCTCTCATAGCGTAGTGGTCAGCTCCTGTCTTCCCTGCTAGAAATGTGCTCCTTTGGGCCAGGGCTTTATGCACCCAGGCTCTCACCAGATGGCTCCAGGTCTCACTCCATATTAACAGAAAGAGGGAAGTATGGTGGGGCGGGGTGGATTTCCAAGATGGTAACCATCACTCATGGCACAGTGTCAGGAACACGGGGCTGTGGTCACAGGCACTTAGGTTCAAATCTTGGCTTCAGTGTCTGCCAGCTGCATGACCTTGGACAAGTCACCAGTTGCCTCTGAGCATCATCTCTAAAATAGAAACAATGACCCCTAGGATGCAAATCAGTGACGAGTCAGTGAGAAAATATGTGCAAAGTACCCCACCTGCACCTGCCCCATAATAGATGCTGAGGAAAGGGATGCAGAAGGAAATGAACTGGCTGGGAAAAGAGGGGACCTCTGTGTGTGGAGCTTATCCCAAGCAGGGGCCTCCTCTCTTCCATGAACTCCTTGGCTCCAAGTCTAGTGGGGCAGAACCTTATAATTGGGCCAGGACTGAAGGGTGGGTGGAGTTGATCAAGCCTGCCCTATGTTGGCAGGCAGCCTGGCCCCCGAGTCAGCCTGTGTTGGCTGCCAGGTCCCCAACAACGGGGTGTTCCAAGGCCTGTCTGCCACACCACCAGCCACTGGCCACACAGCTTGCTGGACTCCCTGCCCTGTGGAATTCTTGAAGCCTGGTGTGCTTGGTTAGGAGCTCAAGGTGCAAGGCTGGGCACACAAGTGAGTTGAAATCCTACAGAATGTAGGTACCTCTGTGAGAGACAGAAACCCCTGGCCTCATGTGGGTGAAATGAAATAATATTATACCAGCCACTTACTGAATACCAACAATGTGCAAAACATATGGATATAATTTAACTCCCTCTCTGAGGATTAGCCCTATTTACAGGTGGGGAAACTGAGGCTTGGGAGGTTAAAAACCTGCTCAAGTTTACAAAGAAGGCATGTGCTGTGGCCAGAGTTCAAGAGGCATACCCCACCCTGCCACTGCCAGGCCCCCAGCACCAACCCTGTTTTGTGCCAGTCTGACACTGGGGCTAGGTGACAGCATAAACCTACAGGCTCTGCCAGGGAACACTGGACCCACACAGTGCTAAGAAGAGGGAGCCATTCCCAGAGAGAGGAATGGGAGCTGGAGTGGAGGGTTGAGCCCCTCTGTGCAGTCTTGAGCAGAGAGAAGACCTCTGGCCATTTGCTTCAAGTCCCCCACAATACAAAAGAGACACAGAAGGACACAGGGAGCTGAGAGAGAGCTAGGCCTTAGCTCAGGCCCTCACATCCAGCCTAGGGCTCTGGCTTTGCTCTCTACCCACAGCTTCCCATGGGTCCTTGATCACTGTTCAGAGGGGCGGCCCAGCGGCAAAGCAGAGAAAGAACTGACCACTAGCCTGAGGCAGCTTTAAGAGGACACAAAGGGAGACCCATTTCCCAGAGGGACATGGGTCTGACCAGAGGGAATGGCAGACATGGGTTCCACACACACTGGGCCTGCACAAATTTGCTGAATGAATGAAAGGATGGATGGATGAATGGATGGGTAGGGTCCCGGTGTGCACAGTGAGGACAACGGAAAGGAGGCACAAGAAGGCAGATGTATGAACCAGAATCTGAGAGGAATTTCTCCCAGGTGAATGAGCCCCACGTGAAGGCCTGGGAGGAATGAGCAGTCGAGGGAGGGGTGGAAGATCACTTCCTGGAGGGCCCTTGGCCAGGACGGCCACAGTCAGGATTCCCCCTGAGGATCTACTGTCTCTGGCTCTCAGATTCCACCAGGGACCAGAGCCAGTGACCCACACCAGATGCCAACTCTGGCAGCCTCCTGGCCTCCTGGCCATGTGGATTCTTGAGGGGCGAATCTCCTCAGTGCTCTCAGGGCTGTTCTGACAGAAACTAATTCCCATTCCCCCCACTTTGCAAACTAAAACCTGGTCTACATTTTTTCTTTTTATACACATGGGGTGGGAGGATCTCATCCTTGGATATAGTTTCTTAGGTACAAGAGCCTCCTGCTAGAGTTGGGGGTGGGGGTGGTCCCCAGAACAGTTGTTCTAGATCATTTCTTCTTCCCCTTTATCTTCCCTAGGGCCACCTCCTTCCTCCAGTCCTTTCACATCTCAGAGTCTCAGTTTCAACTTCTGTAAGTTGGGAATGTAAGACTATTGTACAAAATCAAAACAAACTGAAGAAAGTTATTAAAAAAAGAAAATCCCTACCTGATTTGGGGTTGATATCATACCTAGAAGATGCTGGGCCTGGGCCTGCTCTGTGGATGCCATTGGGTGGCCAGGCAGCGGGTGCCTGGCCTGGGGCTGCCCATGAAGGGCTGCTTCCTCTTGCTGTCATACTTTGCCCCTCTGGCTTTGGCCCATCGCCTGGGACACATGGAAACTCTGAGGGCTTCAGACGCCATGTGTTTTATGGACCCTGGGAACTCAGCAGCCCCATAAAGTTGCTTTAGATAGTTTATAGGCCCTGAGACTGCCCGGGTTCCCCTGACCCAGGGAACCCTGAGCTCTCTGGATAGCAAGAAACTAGGCCCCCAAACCAGAAGACAAGAAAGGGGATGGGGGACTGGGATAAATCCCTCTCCCTACCTTGCTGCTCCCATGGTCTGAGAGGGAGACACAGGGAACACTCTCCCAGTGGATGGGGTGAGAGATTTTCTACCTGCAGTGATTTCAGTGGTATTTGACTTTCAGAGGAAATAATGTATCAGCCCAACTAGGGCCCACCTCCCACCAAAGATGTACCACAAAATTGCGCACCCACAACCCTCTCAAGGTCCCTAACCTGATTTTTGATCTGGTCCGTTGTAGACCTATCCTGTCCCTCCATCCCTGAGGTTCTTAGGCAATGCTACCACTAACACAAGAATAACACCCAGCATGTATGGGGTGCTCATTCTCCATGTACTACATGTTACATGTAACTGAGTTACATGTACGAACTCAAGCTCATAATGACCTCATCATGGTACAGATACAGACACCGAGGCACAGAGGGAAGTAACTTGCTCCAAGTTTACACAACTAAGAAGTAGCAGAGCAGAGACTGAAACTTGTGAAGCCTGGTTCCAGACCCCCTAAATGACCCTCTTTGGCACATGCCATGCATTCCCTCGTGAGATGGGGATTGGGGGCACAGGGACCATGGGAACAGGGGAGCATAGGGGTGTCTTCTGGTCTGGACAGTCACAAAGCCCAAATGCAGGTGTGCTGTTCAAACAATTACCCTGGTTCTCAGGTGAAGTGACTGGGCCTCAAGAGGGGAAGGAGCAGTACAGCCCAGGGATCACAGAAGGGAAGGACCCCAGGGACCCCACATTCAAGGGCCCAAAAAGTGCTTGGATGGCCTGGAGCCCTCAAAGCCTGGCATTCAGGAACCCCTGCTCCTGGTTGCCCCTGATGTTGTCCCTCCATGAAGGCATCAAGGCGAGGGTGGTGTTTTCCAAAACGAGCAGCTCTAGGCACTTATGGGGGTGCCTGTTCCTTGGTCCAGCCTCTGAATTAGAATCTCAGGGGCTGGGAAGGAATGCTGGGCTAGGAAGAGCTCTGTCTGGATGTTGGACTCTCTTCAGATGCTGCATCAAGGTGCACAGGACAAGTCAGGATTTTCTCTGAGCCTCCAATTTTTCACCTGTAATTTGGAGATGAAAATTTGGGGATGAAAATGCTCATGGCCGTGTTGGTGATATACCATGTATGGCCTATGGAACAGGCACTTGGTGACTTGCCACTAAAACAACTTTTCACCACCATCTTTAAAACCTTCCCTGTTGGGGACCAGGTGGACTCCAGCCCCTGCTGTGTTCAGTTGAACAGACAGTCTCACTTCAGGTGGTAGGGTGTGCACCCAGTCTGACTCTAATAGGTTAATCTGACCCCTAATTCTAAGTTCCTTTTCCTCCAGTGCAGGCTCATTCCAGAGCCCTGGCTGGGAGGGAGGTTAGTTGGCTTCCTGTTTCCTCACTTCCTTCCAGACTTCCACCTTGGTCAGGTCTAGGATGGAGAACAGAAAACCTTACCTGGGGTCTTCCTGGGCTGCTGAATCTGGCATGGCGGCTCCTCTCAGGGCAGCGGAGTCGAAATACTAGCTTCCTCTCCTTGGGGTGTACTGTGGGCTTCTCAGTGACCTCTCCTTCTCAGTGATTCTCTGACTTGCAATTCACTGACATGCGTGAGGCCGCCTCCTCCTGCTGTCTTCACCTCTTCTCTTGCCCCTCATCAGTGTCTTCAGTTTTTCTTTTAACTCCATGTGGATAGCTTTGATTGGGGTCTTCTGACCCTGCCAGACAGCAGACTCCCTGGACTGGTCCTTGCTAAATGACTCTGAAGTGTCCACTTTGATCCACAAAATCTTGTTTCTTTGCCTGCCACCCGTTGGCCAGGCAGGGGTGTACCCCACAGCCCTTCACCTCTCCCTCCAGTACTAAACCTTTATACGCATCCCTGTGTCCTCGACTCCCGGATTTGCCCTGGGAAGGGGCAGTCCTTGCACCCAAGGGTTCTCCATCTGGCCTCTACCTCATCTCATACCTAGCTGAAAGTGGGTGCTGGTCACAGAACTGGTTTAGGGTCATTTCTTCTTCCTGGGCATCTATGGTGTGTGGTTTGGGGCCTCAGCACCTAAAACAAAGAAGGCGTCCATAGAGAATTCCAGACTCTTCCTAAAACAGAATGAGATGCTGATTCCAGGGAGGAAACAACAGAACAGAAAGTAGGGCTATTGCTGAGCATCAGGTGGAGCAGGGCCTCTGCAGGCTCCCGGAGGTGGACATAAAACCAGGGATTGGGAGGGATTCGTTTTTAATTAAAAAGCAATTGAGGTTCAGGTATAAAGTATCATGACACTAATGGTCCAGGAAATCTGGAACCTTAAATCACAGCAATTTCTCCCTGGAGGGCAGGCCTGGGACCCTAGGATTGGATAAGGGGCTCACTGTGTGCCAAGCAGGAAGTGATGAAAGCGAGCACCAGCTCCCCGCTGCTAAAGCACCTGGATGAGCACGGTGAGGGCTTGGAGGTTTCTGGTCCAGTTTAGTGTCATCGTTTCCCCGATGGGGAAACAGGCCCAGAGGCAGGTGCATCTATGAGGGGTCTCCCAGAGAGCAGGGTCAAAGCAGGAACCAGAACCTGAGCTGGAGGCCCTGTTCTTGAATGGGTCTTGTGATCACACCCCAGGCTGGAGGGATTTCCCACAGCTCCCTCAAAGTCCTTCCAGCAGGGTCTAAGGAAGAGTAACTCTGCCAGGGTCGCTGAGCCCAGAGATCTCGGTTTCTACAGGGTAACTGGGAGGCAATGGTGGGTGGGGCTAACATAGAGACCCAACAGGGCAGGCCAGTTGCCTCCCTGGAGCAGAGGCCACCAGCATTTGCACTATCCAACATGGCCCTTGTCCTCCACCTGTACCACCTTCCAACAGGGGTTCTCTCGGCACTCTAGAATTCTTGCCAGCCTCTGGCTACTCCAGCCTCAGTTTCACCATCTATTGGGTGTGGAGCTTGAGCTGGACCTTCATAGAGGCCCTTCCAGTGCTGACAACCTGGGATTCTATGAGTCTATTAGCTAGCTGTTCCATTCCTCAAAGATAGGAATTGCAGAAGGCAACCAGAAGAGTGGGGGCATGATGAATGGGGAGACAGGAAGTATTTTGAGCTCCCAGGGAAAAACTGTAACACCACCCCCAACCTGAAGGATCCCTCTGTGCCCCCTAATTCTCCAGATTTCCCTCCTCAGGGCTAGCCTGAGCCAAAAGCCAGACGCTTCATTCATTCATCCCACAAGGATTTATTGCTTCCCAGGAATGCACTGTGCTTCTTCTATAAATCTTAGGATGTCTGATATGATCTAGCCAAAGTGGGTGGGTCTCCCTACTGCAGCTGAGAGAAAGATACACTGCCAAATAACCAATGACCTCTTTGGTCACATCAATAGAGATACTGGACCCAAATCCAGAAAGGTGGTTTTCTCAATCTACTCCACACAATTAGATTCCTAGAGAGGGGTGATGGGTGTGGGAGCAGAACTTTGAGTTTAATCCGAGGAGATGACCAGAGAGACTGGAGTTCTGGAACTTAGAACATGGAGAATGTTGAGGGAGTTGGG
Source organism: Glaucomys volans (assembly GCA_020662805.1). Classification (NCBI taxonomy): domain Eukaryota; kingdom Metazoa; phylum Chordata; class Mammalia; order Rodentia; family Sciuridae; genus Glaucomys; species Glaucomys volans. The sequence goes on along the minus strand of JAJEJO010003804.1, from coordinate 102,328 downwards.
CCAGGTCAGCTGGAAGAAAAGCAAACTTAGGAGACAAAGGTGCTAGCTCCAGGCTTCTGAGGGCCTCTTGGGCGATATATGCTGAGACCTGAGAGGTAGAAGATCTCAGAGATTTCTGACTCAGTTCCCTCCCCATGGTCTCCTTGACTGTCAGATCCTGTCCAGCACCCACCTGTGATGGGGAGCTTCCTCCCGCCTGGTAGGTGTTTCCATGGTAACAGAATTTTGGCCGATGGAAAGTCCTGCCTATTTGTGGTGCCCCACATGTTACATCTGCACCAACCTCTGCCAGATGGTGGACTGGGTGCTTCATCATCCTTTCTTCATTCAGTACTCGTGACAATGAGAGGTTATGTCTAATTTCTACAAATTCTGAGGCCCCGACAAGTCAGACCACTCCCTCAAAGTCTCACAGCTAAAAAAGAAGATCTGGGATTCACTCTGTGTCTCCCTAGTTACAAAGCCACTTCTGCTACAAATCATGCTCTTCTCTCCTGTTGCCACATGGAACTTCTTGTCCTTCTCCTAGACTCCAATATTCTTCAGGAGCCACCGCCTTTCCCTGTTACCTCCCTGTGCCTGGAATGTTCTTCTTCCGTATCTAGGAGAGGAAAACCTTCCTTTCTAAGTTATGTCTTCCTTCATCTCTGTTTCACACACACACCCAGGTCTGTGCCTACTCTGTTCTGACATACAGTAGGCACTCTGTGTGTGTCTGAGCAATACATGAATGCATCAACAATTTCAGGCCTCAACCCAACTCTCCCCACTGTGGAGTCTCCTGCCTTCTGCCTCAAGGGTGAGACCAGTTCTGGACCCCTGCTCCCCGACACCAGTCCCCACATACTTCCCAGGTGGCCCTGGTACCTCTCCTGATCCTGGTACTGACACAGAAGAGGGGCTCAGAAAGGAATGTGGAATGCCAGGCAACACCAGACCCCCAGTGAAACTTCAAGATGACCCTTTCTAAACCCTGGTTGTTACAGAAGAGGAAATTGAGGCCCAGAGAAGAAGAGATGGGAGGACAGAATCCAAGTCCTAAGTTACCATCCCATTAGATATCCTGACTAAACAAAGGAGGCCAACCAGACAAAGAGACCCTTGGAGGTCCAATGTTCCTCACTCAAGGCTCAAGTCAGCCATGCTGCAGAGGTGCTCCCGAGGCTGCCTCTGGGGCCCTGGAGGGGTGAGCTGGGGGTCAGGGGGCGTTACTGAGGCTTCTGCCTCCCCACAGAGGCCTCTTATTTTCCAGGCCATGGGCCTGCTCCTGCACTGCTGGAGGCTGGAGGAAAGCCCCTGTGGGTGTTGCGTGTAAGCCTGAGGTTCAAAGGCTGCCTGCAGCAGGCGCCAGCCCTCAGCTTCCGCCATAAATTTACAACCCCCAAAAAAGCTCTGCCTGCTGGGGTGGGGGGGGTGGGGGTTCCATGGCTGGCCAAAATGCCCTACAGAGTCAACGACTTGTTGGAAAGTCTGAGTGAGACAAAGTGGTTTGTCCATGCTGGGGAAAAGCTGGGCCGGGCTTGGGGAAACAGGGCCTGCCCACAAGGACCTCATGTGGGGACACTGCTTGCACCCCAATCAACCAGGCCATTTCTGGCTTAGCATAAGCTCCCATTCCTCTTAGGATAGAATTCAAATCCTGTGATCTGGAGTCAAAAGCAGGGTCAGGGAGGAGGCTGACTTCTCACCCACTGACCCTGGTGGGGGCTCTCTGGGCCCAGAGCCATGCAGGCCTGGCAGAAGCTTCCACTCCTGCAGACTGCAGCCAGGACCCCTAAGTGAAAGTGGCAGAGCATAGGCTGACCAGGACACAGTGAGGCGGTGATCAGGGGTTATCGTATGTACCCCAGGAGAAAAGAGCTGGAGGAGCACAGCCCTGGGGAATGCCCAGGGCAACAGGCAGGCCAGGACCACCGGAGACCTTCTCCATCTTCTTCAGTTTCCTGCTCTCAGAAGCTGTCATCAACGCTGGCCTCTACTTGGTGGTACAAAACACACCAGAAACTGCTGGAATCTGTGAGTGGAGGGTCCACGGGGCCCCTGACACCAAAGTCTAGGTTTTGTAGAATAGGAAACAAACTGAAGGAGCAAGCTGAGTGGTGAACTGTGTCTTCATCCAGAGTAGTCCGCACAGCCAAGTGATCCCCTGGTTGGGCAAGGACATGGCTCCCAGTAGGAGAGCTGCAGGCAGCACTTACCTAACCTCCCCTGATACCACCTCTATGCCAGGCCCAGGCCTGGCCCTAAGGTTCTGAGGATATCAGATGTGTCCAGGGCCTTCCTGGGAATTTCTTGATGAGACAGACCCTGGAAAGAACCCATCAAATTGTTAAATGAAAGGATAGAGACAAGATCAGGTAATCTCAAGGGAAAGTGGGAAAAGGAGACCTGGGCAGGGAATGAGTATGTGCAAAGGCCCAGAGGGCGCACCCTGCAGGGGAACTGGAGGTGGATTCTGCACATTAAGGTATAGAGTGGAGTTGGGGTGAGTGGGAGAAGAGAAGCAGGGGATCAAGCAAGAGAGGCAGGCAGGGCTGGCCTGGCAAGGGCTTTTTGGGCCAAGGGAAGGAGGTAGGCCATCCCCTGAGTTCAGCAAAGATTTGAGGACATCCCTCACCCACACAGTTGGCTGTGGCAGAACCAAGCCAACACCCAGGTGCCCAGCTCTCTCACTCACCACAGAAAGTCATGTGTCCCAAGGTCTGGCCATGCATAGGCTGAGGTCATCCTCCACCCCATGATCTCTTCAAGGTCCCCTCCCTGGGACCTTGGGAATCTCATCCTTGGCCAGACCTGCCAGTCCTCCTCACCTTCTCTAGCCAGAAGTTTGCTTCCTGAAGTCTTTATTTAATTAGGCTCATTTTTTCCCCTGCATATCAAGCTGAAAACAAAAACAAAACAACAATCGTGACCCAGCTCTCTGATGCTTGGGAACTGATTTTCCCACCAGGTAGGGAGTAGCTCTGACACCCGTTTCCCTACCGTTAACCAGAACTCCCAGCGTGGGCTGGGCCTGGGGGCCAAAGTGTGGTGGGTCAGGCCTGCCCCACCGTTGCCTGGGGAGGACTGGAGCACAGAGTCCATATAAATTAATTTAATTGGGCCCTATTATCACTTTGCTCCAGGCCTGCAAGTCTAATCTAGCGTTGAAGTAATTCATTGGGTGTGAAGCGTCCTGGAGCCAAGACTTCCCTCTGCTCACGGAACAAACCTCTCCACACTTGGCCCCGGCCTTGGGCCACTGCAGTCTGGCTCAGCAGAGGGGCTGTGTGGGGAGTGGGGTGGGCAGGGGAGGCCTTAAAATAGCTCTTGCCTTGGCGGCCTCCCTTGGCTTTCCCAGAACGAAGTCCCAGCCCACGCCCACCCCTCAAACACACGCTCAGCCACACAGACACATGTTGAAAGTGACACTTGGGCCCTCACAGACCCAAAAGACGAATGCAAAGGTCCTAGGAGACCTGGGTGAACCCCAAATTACAAGGAGATTTTGGATAAGATTTTTTTTCCTTTCTGAGCCTCAGTTTGCCTTCCTTGCAAAATTTCCTGGCTTCTCTCTTAAGTATCTTCATGAACTACAAGACCTTTGGCAAGTTATTAAGCTCTGTAAGACTCAGTTTCCTCCCTATGAAACAGGGAATCTAATAATACCTAATAGTGTTGTTGAAAGGATTCACGAGTTAATGTGAATAACATGATTGGAACTGCGTTGGGCATACAGTAAGCACTCCGTACATGTCCCCACGTTAGTACTGTGAGACTCAGATGGGATGGGGGCAGGGAGCCCTCTGTGGAACTGTAATTGCAGAGACCGAGGTGAACATTGTAGTTACAATTTGAGAAAAGTAGGAGGGAGCAGGATGGCGTGGTTCCCATGAAAGTTTTGTCCCAGGTTTAGGGCACCTGAGAGCTGAGAGAATGCAAGTTGCCCAGCATAGTGTTGTTATACTTCGATTTGCATAATTTATGGTGCAATTATTCATACCCTGATGCCAAGCTCATTAAGCAATCAGGCACCATGAACCTACTGGGTGAGCCCAACTTTGAAGGAGAGACACGGCCTCAGGGGCCCTCAGGGGTCCCAACCCAAGGGCAGAAGCGGCACACTCAGGCGTGACTGCAAATGGGCCCACACACAGCACAGGGCCAGGTGCCACCAGGACTCCTCAGGAGAGTGAGGGACATTGGACTCCTCGGCTTGGGGAGCTGAGGATTCATATTGGCCTGGCCCCTCCCTTACCAACTAACAGTGGAAGCCTCCAGGCCCTGGGCCTGTGCTAGCCTTGCCCATCTAAGCCACACAGCATCCTAAAAGGCCAATTACTGGTCATACTTATAATTGTGTGTGTGGTACTGGTGACAGAAACCAGGGGCACTTTACCACTGAGCTGCATCCCAGGGATCCTCCCCGACCCTTTGTTTTTGTTTTTGTTTGTTTTTTTGACAGGGTCTCCCTAAGTTGCTCAGCTTGACTTTGAACTTGTGATCCTGCCTCAGCCCCCTGCTAAGTAGCTGGGATTACAGGCATGGGCCACCCCTATTACAATACCTTTGACAGGGACAGGGAACGTGAGGGTTGTCAGGTCCAACCAGGACCTCTTCTTAACAAGCACAAAAGTAACCAAAGGCCTCTGCCCACTGATGTCTGCTCCCTGATCCTGGGATGGTAGGAAATGGGTCTTATTTTTTTGGAAGAAGCTGGGAAAAATGGAAAAAATCCATGGTTGGGAATTAGGAGATTTGGGTGAGTCCCTTTGCCTCCCGGGGCCTCAATCTCCCCCTCAAAGTAATGAGAGTGATCATCCCTCCCACTGGGCTGCTGTGCAAATGGTGTGTGTGGGGGGGGGGGCAGTGGCTTACAAACCCCATGTGGGGTTTGGCACAGCATCTGAACTCAGCCCCAGAGATGCCAAGCCAAGAGAACGTTCAAGTGACTCTTACCTCTGTAAGAAGAGGCTTCATAGAAATGAAGCCTAAAGGAGACTCTCCCACAGAGTTGGGCAGTGGGAAATCAGGACCCCAGCCTCCTTACCCAAGATGGAATCTTGCTTGTTCTGTAGCCAGTGGCCAACTGAGCAGCTGGAGCTGGGGAGATGACTCTGCTCCGTCTTTCTTCTTTTCCCTCAGCACCCAGGACTCAGCAGAATCCGGGTTCAGACGACATTCACATAGGGCTCTGTGGCAGAACCTTTCACCTGTCCCACCTGCAACACACCTCCAAGTGCAGACCTGAGGTGACCTGACCAGGCCTGGGCTGGGGGCTTGGAAAGGTAGTAGCTCACACCTGGAGTCGGGGTATCTGCCTCATCTCGCTTCTGCCCTCCACCTTGAATTCTCCATCTCAATTCCTCCCGCTGAGCTGGATATCACTGTGCGGCTCACTGCAGCTCTGCAAGCCCGAGTGCTCATCTTTAAAATGGGTTAACAAACTGTACCTCTCACAGGGTTGTGAGAACCACCTGCAATGTGCACAGCAGAGCACTTGGTGAACAGTGACCCAGGGCTGGGGAGTCGGTGTTTGTTTGGTTTTGCTGTTTGGCCTGTCTGATCCAGGATCCTGGGAATCACAGGGCCCAGCCCTGGCTCATCTTTCTTTCCCCTAAAACATGTTACCTCACCCACTGGCTCCAGCCAGGGCAGGGGCTGTGTCTCTGAAGGGAATGGGGCTGGGGATGCCACCAGGGGCCAAGCAAGGACAGTTCTGATGCTGTGAAGTTCTAGCAAAAGGCCCAAGAGCTCCACCTCCTCCATATTGTGTTCCCAGAAGCCGCCTCTGCAATGACCCTCCAAGTGCCTGTGGTGGCCACCTGGACCAGCCTGCTCCACTGGCCCTTAAATCCTCCTACACACAGTGCTGGACTGCTGAGTTCTTTGTGCACCACTCAGACACTGATCTTCAACTGCCTCATGGCTCCCCAAGGTAAAGCAGGTGCCAAGGAAGGAGAGGGCATCTTGGACTTCCCAGAACTGTGAACCAAATAAATTTCTGTTCATTATAAATTACCTAGTCCACGGTATTCTGTTATGGCAACACAAAACAGACAAAGAAGTCAGGCCCAGTGGCGCACACCTGTAATTCTGGAGCTGGGGAAGCTGAGGCAGGAGGATCTCAAGTTCAAAGCCAGCCTCAGCAACAGTGAGGTGCTAAGCAACTCAGTGAGGCCCTGTGTCTAAATAAAATACAAAATAGGGCTGGGGATGTGACTCAGTGGTCGAATGCCCTGGAGTTCAATTCCTGGTACCCACCCCCCTTAAAAAAAAAAAAAAAAAAAAACAGACTAAGACACCGTGTATGGGTGGTGCCACATACCTCACCTGCTGGGCTTTCCTTGTTCCTCTTCAGGAATGAAGTGCTAGGAGTTCCATGGTCTCAGCTGTCAGTCCCTTAGGGGGTTTAGCTCCACTGTGGAAAATTGCCTTGCCTGAGATCACTCCTCCTTCTAGGGGCAGCCTTCATCTTGAAACCAGTAGACTTGTGGACAGAGAAGGCCCAGCCCTCTCACCGCAAATTGAGACAACTCTGAGTCTCATCTCAGTTCTAGTGCCCCCCATGGGCCAGCTGAGGCCTTCATGAGATCATACCGTAGCTCAGCTTCTCCCTCGGCTCAGTCCTACTTCCTCCCCTCCCCTTTTAGAGTGGACAATTCCAGGAGCACTCTGGGCACACCCTCAATGCCAATCTCCACTGCAGAGGAAGCTGCCTGTGACAGAGCCTCCGTGAGGGGTAGTAGGTGCGGGTCCCCATTTATAGTTATCCCCTTGGTGTTTCTTTGCTTAATATGTCTACCTGGTTAGATTTGAAGCTCCATGAGGGCAAGGACCATGTTGGCTTTTGTTTTTCACTGTACTTCTAGGCCTGGCTTGCAGTACACATTTAATAAATACGGGCAGAAAGAGGAAAGGCAGAAAGTGCAGCAATTCAGGGGACCTTAGTGAGGGAATGGCAGCTGGAGAGCACACAGGTTGAGTAGAGAGAGCTAGATTCAGGGACAAGGAAAACAGGACCAGGGAAGTAAGGTTTAGGCTGAGCCAACGTGTGGGAAGAGACAGGCCAGCTGTGGTGGCCACGCAGCAGCGGAGGGCAGGAAGACACTCTTCCAGGCACAGGCTCAGAGGTAGGAGTTTGAGGAGCTGAAAGAAGGCTGGTGTAAAGCCCCCCGAGGCTCGAGATGAGGAGAGAGGCGGGCCCAGCTGGACTGACCCACAGAATATGGCTTTAGCCTGAGGGCAAATGGGGAGCCTGGAAGACTTTAAAGTCAGTCTGCATTTTAGAAAGACATCCCTCTGCCATGGGGAGGACTGGAGACCAGTCAGGCAACAGTCATGACCCAAGTGACTTAAAAGAGAGTAGTGATGGTGTGATGGAGAGAGGAGGACGTGGCAGGGCCTTCTAAGGGTAGTATCTTCAGACTTCACTGCTTGCTTGTTGGTCTTAGGGTGAGTGAGAGGAGGGAGGAGTCTGGAAAGATGCCTAGATTTTAGGCCAGGCCCTTGGATGGAGGGTGGGGTCTTTTACTGACCTGGGGGAACCTTGAAAAAGAAGCAGGTGGGGTGGGGCAGGGGCACAACTAAAGTGTTCAGGTTTGAGGAGCAAAGGGTTTTGAGGGATGAAATCCAGACATCTGTGAAACATTAAAAAAAATGTTCAGGCTGGGACAGAAATGTGAGAGCAACTTAGAGATGGACTGAGTCTCTGAGGGAAGGACCCTACAGGGGTCTCTCCACAATTCCACATAGCCTACACCTGGGACAGAGGTCATGCTGAAATGTTTGCTGGGTGGATGGGTGGGTAGGTGGATAACTGGATAGGTAGATGGATGATGAATGGGTAGGTGAATGGGTAGATGACAAATAGATGTGTTTCTCCCTGTTGAGCTTCAGGATCCCCAAGGGTGAGACCTGGACCCTTTCTTCATGCTCACAGCCTAGCCTGGCCTGCAAAAATAGCCACGACATAGGATGCCACTGTAGCCACTACCCTCACTGTGAGGAGGAGGATGGAGAGAGAGGAGGAAATGGGAGAAACAGGGAATAGCCACTGCCCTTCACTTATGACAGGTAGCCAAGGCCCAGAGGATGGTGTAGCTGAGGCTGCCTCCCAGCCTAGCAGTGCAAAGAGCCTCTCCATCCCTCTAGGTTCCTCCAAGGACTGCTGGGCCAGTTATTTCCTTGACACAGAGAGACCCACAGGAAATCACCCACTTGCCCGAATTCATACCTTCAGGCAGCACTAGGTATTTCAGTGAATGGGTTTGGAGTTTTAAGACTTGATTTCACATTCCCAGCTGGGGCTCTCTGGTCACTGAGCACTCAGGTCAGTCTGGTCTCTCCCCCTGTGGATCCCGCTTTCCTCATTGACCACATGACGATGGAGATGCCTGTCGTCTGGGGCATGGGAAGGATAGGCAAGGAGTGACACAGGCTGGGTGATCTGCAGAGCACTGCAGACACTTTGCATCTCTGTGGGTGGATTACAGGCCCTGCCCCCACCCAGCCCCCAGCAGGCCCTGGCTGATGTCAGTGGGTCCGCTGGCCAAGCAGTCTTGCTTGGGGCAAGAGATCAGCTGAGACAGAGGTTTGTGAGATGAGGCCATGTGAAGCAGCGCAGAGCTAACGCAACTCAATGGGCTCTTCCTCCGCCTTCCCTGGGGCGCAGGCTGAGGGGACCGGGACAGGGAGGCAGCTTTACACTGAGCATCTGCCTGTGTATCTAATCCAGCTCATATTCCCAATTCTCAGGGGCAGTGGGAGGACCCATTACCTAAAGCATAGTTGGGGCATTTGAAGCCAGGGTGGATCAGTGCTTTGGCCAATGTAATCCAGTCAGCTGGTGGCAGAACTGAGGCCCAAAGTTTGCACAATAGGGATAATTACTCAGGCTCTTTCTTTTCTTTCCTTCTGTCTGTCTCTGTCTCTTTAACCTTCCTTCCTGGCCCTGTCATGGGAGCTGCAGATGCAGAGAGGAATCAGACAAACCCCTGCCCTCAGGAACTCCTGGTCTGAGGGGGAAACAAACACATAACTAGTCAATGACAACACGGAACTTGTGAGACAGCAATCCACAAAGGGGGAGGGAGCCCAGAGGGCGGCCCCATCCAGTCTCAGGTGCAAACAAGCTTCCTGGAGGAGGCTGAGCCTGCAGAAGAGGGCCCCAGGGCTGTATTCCCAGGGGGCAGGGAGCACAGAGGTATGAGAGTCATGCAGCAGGGGAAGGCACAGGAACCCACCCAGTGGACACTCCATGCTGATTCTGCCTCCCCACACAAATCCCTCATGTCCTCGTTCCTCTCCTCAGACTTGCTTTGCCTACCCTCAATAGTGAGGGGTGAGAGGGAACCACATGCTGGTGAATTGTGAGGGAAGTAGATTTCTGCCATCAGGCCCTGGGGATACCTCCTCTCTGGCCCAGCAGCCATCTGCATGGTGTTCGGTAGGACCAGTACAGGACACGGAAGTGGGAAGGTCACCTCATCCAGTCCTGGCCCTCAGTACCGCTTCACTCATTCACTCGCTCATTCAACTAACAGCGACTGGGCCCCTGTTATGGACAAGTTTTTCCCACCATCACAGTCATTTTAAGAAAAATAATGAGTGAACAATCTTTCCCTATACATTAAAGAGACAACTCGGGAAAGGAGTGAATGTAGTTTCCAAAAGCTGCACTTAAGGACAGGTTCCCCTCCTGAGTGGCTTGGCAATTTGGGGTCTCAGCTGGTCAGTGGGGATGGTGACACCATGCCACAGAGTGACCGTGAGGGCCGGTAGAAGAGGCCCTGACGTGGAGCAGGGGTGCAGAGTGCGTCCCTTCTGCTGAAGAGGGACGAGTGCCTTCAGACGCCTTCCCTGGACAGGGAGTGAATGCCTCAGGGATAAGGCAGGACCTAGGGAAGAGCAGGAGGCTGGGCAGAGAGGCTCGGAGCATGCAGGGACTCGCCTGGTTTCCCACTTGGGTTGGGATGAGGTTTTACCCTTCATGCCTCCGGGGATGACACTGTCCCAGGGGCTGGTCTGACTTTTCTCACCAGGAAACCAGCAGAGACCTCTTCCTGGAGCCCACAACTGGGCAGCAGTGACCAAAGGCCCTCGTCCAGAACTGGGCAGTGGGGGAGAAGAGCTGCCCCATCCTAAGACTGATGACCTGGGAAGAGGTACCTTCCAAATATGGCTGGACCCCTTGGCTACGTCAAGGACAAGTCCCAAACAGGACCACATGGGAGCCTCCCAGAGAGCAGATGACCTCACCAAGTGGTGTGACAGGGCTGGCCGGTGGGTGGCTGCTGAATTGAAGGTTGCCACCAAGCAGACATCCCTCCCTTCCCCAGCCACTACCTCTATGCCAAACATCCCCCCAAGCAGGGAGGCTGCAGCTAGAGGGAGTGGGGGTAGACTCAAGGTAGACTCCAGCACTGTCTGGATGGATTCAGACCAGGAAAGCTTCTGCACACTCCCTCCGAGGGCTGAGGGTGGAGCTGCGGCTGCCCAGCCCCAGGGACTGCACGGGTACCCACCACAGGGCTTCCTACAAGGAACTGAGCAGCAGTTTTGGAAGAACAGGAGGCACAGGCTTTGTACAGTCACTGAGTAAGTCTAGGAATTAGGACACCTGGGTTCTGGGCCTGGCTTGTCTTGGGATCCGGACAGGCACAGTCCTTCTTTGGGTCTATTTTTCCTTCATTTCATGAATGGCTAGGCTTGGACCCCTCTACCTCTGACGTCTGTGTAGCTTTAGGACTGACACAGGATGCAGCACCCCTGGGGAGCTCCAGTCTATAACTTTCCTTTGGTACCTAGAGGGGCAGGGGGTGGGCCAGGATCACACAGCCAGCAGAGTTCCTCCCATTCTTTACACGGTGACCCAGAAGCCTCAGACCCCTCCAGCACACCTTTCATTAGCTTCTCCCCACCGACAAATATTTTCAGCTCATTACCACACCCTGCCCATCTTACCTCTTGGCCTCCAGCCGGCTGGCCACAGGGCTCCTTAGAAAATCTTGGTATTTGGGCCTGGCGTGATCCCAGACCATGAGCTGCCCATCTACCTGGGCCTTGCCTCTCCCTGGATCAGCCTCGTCACTGGCCTCCAGCCACTGGTCTCTGCCTCATGGCTGCCATATAAACACCACTGGTGCTCAGAACTGCCCAGTGCATGCCTGACTCCAGAACAGCTGGGGCTCCCCATGCTCCTAGGCAGAGAGGCAACCTCACTTCTTCAGGGCTCTGTCTCAGGTACCCAGATGGCCTCCTGAGAGCCCAACACTATCCTGTTCAGCCCCTGTGGGGGACATGGCCCCCGCTGTCCTGTAGCCCCGAGAGTGGCCTACCCAGTCAAACCAATCCCTTCAGTGGCAGCCTGTGGCCTTGTTGAGCCAGGCAGCCTGGGAACCAACTTCCATCACTCACTTTCTGTGACTACAGGTGAGCCACTCCTGCTTTCTGGACTTTAGCCTCTTCAGCAAAACAAGGATAACAGTTCCAATTGGACCTTTGCCAGGCTGTTGTGAAAGGCTGCGTGTGAGAGCATCTGGCCCAGGACAGGAGGTCCTGATCCAATCATGATCATCCCAGAGTGTGCCCCTCAGTCACTCATCACAAAAGGCTGTCACTGAGCTCCAGGGCAGGGCAAGCCCTGTGCCAGGGGTACAGTAGTAAGTCAGAGGCACACTCAGTGACCCAGCAGAGGAGATAAGTGCAGGGGAGCTCAAGCACACAGTGTGTCACTGTTGTGGGTACCCCAGAGGGACACCAAAGGCCCCCATCTCAGAGGTACCCACTGAGTCACTGAGGATGGGTCAGAGTTTGACAGTAGGCCAGCACAGGGAGCAGCAGCAGGGGAGATGCTGAGGCCAAGGACCTGGTGGGATGAGTGGCCAGGGATGCAGGACAGATCTGAATGCTCAGGCCTCAAGAAGAGGGGAACATTGTCGCAGGCTGAGCAACTTTGGAGGATGGGAAACAGGGAAGGGTTTCAGTGGGGAGGGTGGTTATTGGATCTGTGTGTGAGGAAAATCCCTGGGTAGGTGGGGAGGGGCATGGGCAGGTGTAAAAAAGACCTGTGTAGGGTCCTGTGGGGAGGCTGGAACAATGGTCCAGGCCAGGCAGACAGCAGAGCTGAGGGGACGAAGCAGGGGGTGGTGGGGAGGCAGTGAAGTGGTGAGGATTTTAGGAGGGAGAAGGGACAGGTGACCTCCCACATCTGACATACTGAAAATCCCTCTGAGCTGCTAGCCTGCTCAGTGACTCAGACCCTCCATCTCTAGGCCTTAGTTTCCCCGCCTGTGGAACAAGAGCCCTGGACGCCCTCCCTGCTCATATGACACACCCTGTGGTTCTATAAAGCAAGTGGCCTTCCCCTGCCCCATCCCAACCCTTCTCTCAGTCCCAGCACTGGAGAAAGGGCCCAAGTGTCAGGGCCAGGCAGGATGAGGAGGCTGGCCTAACCAGGTGAGGACAGGTAGCCCCGCTTCAGAGGCTGAATGCGCAGAGCTGCAGCGCCACCTACTGTCCACCTGGAAGAGTCCTGGTCCCAGGAGCCTGGCTCTGACCTAAGTCCCAATGGACTGAAACACAGCAAAGGGTTCCTAAATGGGCCCATTACGGGATCCGCTCCTCCAGGCCTCTCCAGGCCTCTCCAGGCGGGTCATGGAACCCAGGATGTTTCCTTCTCAAATGGACTCTGACCACATCACCTTTACTCAGAAACATCTCATGGCTCCCCACTGCCCTTGTATTCCACACTCACCACTTAGCCAGGTGTTCAAGGCCTTCCCACCAGCCCCTGATGATGCAGTCCCAATTCCTGGTGTCTTCCTGGCTTAGAAAAGTCCTACACAACCATCAAAGACCAGTGCAGATGTCACCCCTTCCATGAAGCTTCCTTAACAGACATTGCTTCCCAACTTCACCACCAAACACAGAACCTGCCCTGAAGTAGACATTCTATTGATCTTCCCACAACCCTGTGTTGTCCTTTATCTCTGCATAAGCCAGGGATGTTTGTGTACCCATCTCTTGTTCTCCCCAAGCTTGAACTCCTCAAGAGAAGAGACCATATGTGACCTTTTGTTTCTAAGCATAGGGCCTGGTGTTGAGCAAAACAATGTTTACTAAGCACCTATGTGCCATTGGACTAGCTGCTTTCCTGTGCTTAACCTCATTAGGGTGACTTAGTTCACCTGTGTTGATCAGGAGCCTATACCACTTTGTTCCTGCCATGAGCTTGCTGCATGACCATGGTGACTCACTGGACTTTCATCTGAGTAAAGAGAAGAGTACAACACCACCTCTGGAATGGCACCCACCCAAATCCTGGGGCTCTGCTCATACATCTCATTGTTTTATTCCCAAGATGGCTGCTTCCCATGCCCTGGTATCTTCCACAGCTGTGCCAAGCCAGGTCCTTGCCAGTCTGTCTTCTTGATCTGCAGCTGGAATTAGTCTTCCAGGTATCTCTGCCTCCCAGAGAAACCAAGGCCCAATCCAATCACACTACAAGCCCCTCTGGAGACAGGTCCCAGTCTGGGCTCTAGAGGCCTGTAGGTGACAATATGCCTGTGTCCCTATCAGGGTGGCTCAGAGGGAAAACAGACTGCCAGCCCATAGGGAGAAATGTCACCACCTGGAAATGGGCACTGCTGTCCTGCAGTGCTCCCAGGGCAGCAGTGGGAACTTTAGGGCCTACCCTCCTGTTGTACAGGGTGCACAGAGGGGCCCTGACTTGTTTGAAATCACATTGAAAGTCCATAGCAGGAACCCAGGTCTTCCAATCTTTCTGTTCCTGCACTCTTTTACTTTGGTCAGAAAACTCTAGGGAAGTTTCAGGGGGCATTCAAGGTGTCCTAGTTTGGTTTTCAGACTGAGCAACTCTTGTGGAAGTAAAGTTCACTCACCGGGCACACACCATACACCAAGCACACAGAACCCTTCAAGGGAGGGATCATTATCCCCATTTTATATGGGAAGAAAGTGAGACTTCCAGTGAATGAATGACTTTCCCAGGTCACAAATCTTCTATAGAGGTAGAGTTCTCATGGGGTCTTAGTCACTCTGTCCTTGAAGGCTGATGAAGACAAAGTAATTGTATAATGCCCCACAGCAAACAACCAAATACAAGCTTTGCCTTCTGACAAAGAAGGAAGAAGGATCCAAGCTGAACAGATAGAGAGGAAGGATTTTCCAGGAGGGGCACATTGTGGGAGAAAGGAGCATCCAACCCCTGCTTCCTGCTTGAAAGGTCCTCGGTCCACTCATTGCCCTATTCCTGATCCCATCTCACTCTGTCACCACTAGGGTCCTACCCATTCTACCTCTGAAATTCTCTTTCGTTCAGCCCCTTTTCTCCATTCTCACCACTGCTACCCTGGCCCCCGGGCACCATGACCTCAGCTTTCAGACTCTCCACCCATGTCCCAGCCATCTCTCTATTCCACCTTCCACACTACGCTGGAGTGGGTTTCCTGGAAAGCAAAGAATCTGGTGTGCCACACAGCCTGCTCCGACCCCTCCAGCACGGTGTTACAAGACCCTGCTTGGGACGGGCTCTTGCCACTTTCTCTAGCTTCATCTGGTGACACTTCATTTTTAACTCAATGTTTCAGTGGCACACAATACTTGGAATTTCCCCAAATGTCACCCTCTTGACTTGTGCATGTTCTGTTCCCTCTGTCCTTTGTATTCATCTTTCGGAACTTATCTTAACCGTCTCGAATAAGCCTCCCTTTCCCCCTGGGTTGAATGCCTGGCCCTCCTCCAGACACCCAGCGCGGTCTATGTGGGTCCCCCGGCCCAGGCCGCGCCCACTCCCGGAGGGCCCCGCCCCCCGGCCTGCGCGGGAGGAGCGCTGACGCCCCTGGCTTGGGGTCTTGGGGTTGTGTGCGGGCGAAGGTGGGTGGGGACCAGCAAGCGCATTGGAAAGTCATTTTCCGCCCCCTCTGGGCCCAGGGAATATTTATGGGCTGCTGGAGGGGAGGCGCGGGCCTCGGCTGCCCAGCGGGCGGGAAGCGCCTCGCTTTCGGCTCCCCTGCGGTCCCCAGCGGGAGGTCGGCGCGTGCGGAAAGCGGCCCCGAGCCCCCAACTTCGGGGCCTGTCCGCAGCCGATTAGAAGGCGACCGCAGCCTGGAAGCCACGAGTCCCCAGCTGTTTCCTCCAACCGCGCTGGCAGGAGGATGGAGGTGGAAAGGAGCTTGGGAAGAAGGCAGGTGTGGCGCTCGCCTGTGCAGCCAGCCGGCAGCTGGGGGTGCCTGTCCTTCGGAACCGCGCGCAATGGTCCCTCCACAGGCGGGAAACTGAGGTGGTCCCAAGGCCAAAGCTAGGAAGAGCGGTGCTAATTCCGGGGTCCCCTCTGTTCACCGCGCTTCCAGGCGGCAGTAGAGGCCGAGGGCAGCTCGCTTATAGATGTTGTTAAAAATGCAGATTCCAGTCCCATCTCCCAGAAACCAGGAAGGTCTGGAGTGGGACCTAACTCAGCATTTTAAAGCAATGAGACACGGCTTCACATTGTGAAGCACTGGTGAAGAGACACTGTGGAATGGGACGTCTCCCTTCAGAGGATGCCCTGAATAAAATCAAGGTGGATAGGGTGGGACACAGCCTGGACTCCAAAGGGCAGAGGGAACAGAATATGCACAGGCCAAGAGGGTGACATCTGGGGGAAATTCCACTTGGAAGGGATGGATTTGAATCCTGAAGCCAAACACTTTGCAGCAGATTGTTTAACCTCTGTTTTTATTTTCTCTTGCCTAAAATGGAGATAACATTTGGCCCACTAGGTTCTATGTCAGCAATCGTGTAAAAGCAGTTAGCAAACTTCACCACCACCATGGTTATTATTCACTGCCATCACCTAAAGAAAGAAACTAGGCTCAGAAGGTGGAGGTAGTGAGCTCAGATGCCTGTTCTCTGTTAATACTCGTCCTGATTGGGATGGAACCCTCCTTACTTGAACACACACTACTTCACTTCTGTTCCCCTTTCCTATGCCTGGGCTGACTTCTTAAAAGAACCTGTACCACTTTCTTACCAGAAGGTGAGCTTCTCCTTTGGGGATACCTTAAAGTCAGCAATAATATCACAGGGACTGCATGGTGGAAACAGACCTGAGTTCAAATATCAGTTCTGTCACTTACTGGCTGTGGTCTCATGCTCTTGAACAAGCTCTCTTAGCCTCTGTAGCCATAAGTTTAAGGTCTAAATGGAATCATGTTTATAAGGTACTGTAATGTCTGTCACTCAGTTGGCCCAACATTTGGGTCAAAAAAGACTCACACTTGGGAGACTGAGGAGGGCATCATAAAGGTTGGCTTTTGACCTGGGCTTTTGGAGCCATGAAAGGCTGTAACAAGTAAAGAACTGGTGGCGAAGGGCCCTTCCAGGTCCTCCTTCACATTCTGGTTACACTGTTTATAAATTGGCAGCAGAGAATTCCTGCTCTGAAATGTGTTGTTGCTATTCATTTAGAGTTGAACTAGGATAAAGATGGCAACTTGAACTTGCACTGTGGTCTTTCCTGAAACCAACTAAAGTAACAGTAAGGGGATTTATCAAAATACTGGAAAGCAGACACAGCCAACAAAGAATGATAACTTGTGTCCTAAGCAGGCAATAAAGGAAATTGAAAAGCAGCCCAGTTTACACTGTGAAACTCCCACACACTTCAGGAATTTGCTGTACCAGGTACTTCTGGAATTGGGTGGATTGGGGAAGCTAAAAACAAGCCGATTGCTTAGAAATCTATTTAAGAAGCAGACTCCCAGGTACTTTCCCCCTACCCCTCTGCAGAATGCTAATATTTCCTGTAGGACACATATAATAGTCCAGGCAGGAGACAGGAGGAGCTTTTCTCCTGACTAGCTCAAGAGACATGGAATGCCTCAACCAGATCCTTGTAGACAGCCCCAGTCATGTTTTCAGGATATCAAATCTGTGATCTAGGGTCCTCATTCTTTTTTTTTTTTTTTGGTACTGGGGATTGAACTCAGGGGCACTCAACCACCGAGCCACATCCCCAGCCCTATTTTGTATTTATTTAGAGAAAGGGTCTCACTGAGTTACTTAGACCTTGCTTTTGCTGAGGCTGGCTTTGAATTCACAATCCTCCTGTCTCAGCCTCCTGAGCCACTGGGATTACAGGTGTGTGCCACCGAGCCTGGCTTAGTGTTCCCATTCTCAAATATGAGCACCCAACAAAGGATGAGTGATGATTTGAGGAAAGTCTCTAATATGAAAGAGATCAAAACAAACAGCAGGAAGAAACAAAACAAATTAGAAAAGAGTAACTCTGCAAAATACAGAATCAAAAAGAGAAAACTATTACTATCTGAAGAAATAAGATACTGCACCTATGAACAAGAATGTTACAAAAAAAGAATTACTGAGAATTAAATATACAATAACAAATTTGAAAAATAAAAAATAATGGTCATATGGGGGGATGTGGAGGTCTCAGGGCTGGAAGCCAGCGGCTGTTCCACTCACTGTGGGGCCCTGTGTTTCCAATGGGGAGGTGGGAGGGTAGGGCTCAGATATGGAGGCAAATGAGAACCAAGGCACTTTGGACAGTGCCAACAACTCCCAGCATGACTTGGTAAAACGTTTATGGGTGGATTGAGCTGGAAGACCTCACCCAATAGCCTTAGAGACTATTTTAGCAAATTTGGAGAAATTAGAGGAGGCATGGTCATGAGATATTCCACTACGAAATGCTCCAGAGGCTTTGGTTTCAACAAGTTCACAAACCCAGCAAGTGTAGATAAAGGGTTAGCTCAGCCCTACCTTGAGTTATGCTTCAAGACGACTGACTCCAAAGTTGCATTTCCTCTTTCAGTACAACCCAAGATGTTCACAAGAACAAAGAAAATATTTGTAGGTGTATTATCTGTGAATACAGTAGTGGAAGATGTAAAGTAAAATTTTGAGCAGTTTGGCAAGGTGGAGGATGCAAAGCTGATGTTTGATAAAATCACCAACAGGCACAGAGTTTGGTTTCATCATTTTTGAGAATGAAGATGTTGTGGAGGAAGTCCGAGATTCATTTTCATGATAATAATAATAATAATAATAATAATAATAATAATAATAATAATGTAAGAAATCTCAGCTGAAGGAAATCACATTCCCACGTGCAACTGCCTTATGCCCTGGATGCGTTCATGGTCAACATGAGGATGTGGGCTACCCAAACTGTGTGATAGCTATGACCAAGGCTACCTGGATTCACTCCTCACTACAGCTATCAGTTTTCAGACTATTTGCTAAATTCACAAGATATAATTTTTATCAATGAACCCTTAAGAGAGGCATAGCAAATTGGGGTTTGTCACCACACAGTCTGGGCCTGGGGTGCCCACTGAAACTCCATTCCCACTGCCTGTTTGAGTGAATTTTCTTTTTCTTATATTTAGTTCTTGGAAAAGACTTCATCCCTTCACTCTATTTTTTTCTAAACTTATTCTCCAGTCCCCTCCCATTTTGTCTTCTGTATGCATTGTGACCAACCCCACCCTCAAATCCCCAAAATGTAATGGGGCCAAGGAATCTGACAAACTTCATAGAGACTCCTTGGGGCAGGGGGGGAGGTGTCCAAGAAAGAGGTGTCAAATTGTCAAAATGATCAAACAGGCTTGTTGAGGCATTTCATGGGGTGAACTTTTAAGTGCTGGTGGCCCAGAGGGTTGTGGCTATGTGACTTGGAGCATCTATATTCTTTAGTGAGCACACACACAGACCCCACTACAAAAACATGAGAAATGTAATCTTAAAGAGCAACCATAAAACATTATCTGATTGTCTTTGTTGTTTGGGGCAGTCTCTTGTTGGCTGTCACCATAAGAAGGATGTATCTTTGAGAGGGGACAACAGAGTTCCCTTGGCACATCCATGTGTTAGCACATGGGTACCAATCCACACTGGGCTTCTTCTCTTCAACTTCTTAATCTTACGTCCATGCCCATACGGGCCTCCCCTGGGCTAGGAAGAGATGGAGCATTAATGGCCCACCCCAGTCAGGCCACATCCCAGGGTTGGCACCCCTGATGGTCAGCCCCATGATCCTGAGCCCCTCCATGTCCTTCTTGGACACACTCCCACTCTCTTGGGGTAATGGTGTTCAGCTCAGTTGGACCTGAGTCACCCCTTTGTGCCCACAGTTTGTGAGAAGTGACCGAGTGCTTCCATTTGATGCATCTGATGTGAGCAAATACATACATTTGAAGGTCAGTGTCCTTGAGAGCCAACATGTGCATCTTGGCTCACCTGAGGTGAGATGCTTGATATAAAAATTGGTTACTTTCCTTTGATTTTTCCACAGGCCTTTTTGTGAATTTTTGGCTTTTCCTCATTTCTTATTTTGGTTTGCTATGAATTACTTTGCTCGAGTGAACTTGTCCTCAGGTGCTTGACTCACAAATGTTCCAGACATCATGAATTTTCTTCATCTCTGTAAATAATTCATCTATGCTGCTTCCTAATGACATTCTGAGCCCCCCTAAGCAATTGAGGCAGAAAAATAAATTACCACAAACAAAACAAACAAAAAACACATGGTTGGTAGATAACTTGAGAAAACAGAGCAAAAAGGCAAAAAGACAGAAAATAAAAAAGAAAATTAGAGGGTAGTCAAGGGGATTCAACATATGAATGACAGGAACTCTAGAATGAAGAATTAGAGAGAATATTGAGACCTGAAACCCACACAGATTTAAATGACCCATTGAGAAGTCAGCACATTGTGTGAAAATGGATTCATGCCAAGACATCAAAATTTCAGAACTCTGAAATCCAAGAGAAGATCACAAAAGTTCCCAGGTAGAAAATAAGTGGCCTTTAGCTGGGTGTGGTGGCACACATTTGTAATCCCAGCTGCTCAGGAGGCTGAGGCAGGAGGATTGAGAGTTCAAAGTCAGCCTCAGCAAAAGCGAGGCTCTAAGCAACTCAGTGAGACCCTGTCTCTAAACAGCATACCAAATGGGGCTGGGGATGTTGCTCAGTAGTCAAGTGCCTCCAAGTGCAATCCCCCGTACAAAAAAAGAGTGGTCTTCATACAAAGGATTAAGAATCAGAATGTCACTGGATTTCTCTGTATCAAGATGGGAATTAAGAGTCAATAGTAAAATGCCTCCAAAATTCTGAGGGAAATAATTTCCATCCCAGAATTTTGTACCTGGCCAAAGGATTAGCAAGGATGAAGACCGAATACATTTCAATCATGTAAGGATGCTGCTGGAGGATGTGCTTCAGCACAAATGAGTAAATAAACCAAGAAAGAGGAAGGCAGGACATCTAAGGGAAGATGATCAGGAGAGGGTCAGAGGAATCCTCAGGTGTGGTCATGCAACCGAAGGCAAGTAATGCCGCCAGGAATAGGACTGGTGGAACAGTCAGTGCATGTAAACAGGTTGAGAGATTTGCATAACTGTAACTGCTACTGCTACTCAGGGAAAGAAAAGTAATCAGAATACTGTAGGGCTCAGTTGTCAGCAGCACTGACATGGACTAATAATGAGAACAGCAAATACTCTTCCAACCAAACTTGTGATGTAATGATACTGGGAGGAGTTGGGGAGACACAAAATGGACATGTGGGTATGGAAAGAGCAGTGGGGTGGGGGACTAAAATATCAAGACATAGCAATATAAGCAAATAATTTAGAATTAAAATCAGTTGCCTCTGCAGAGTGGAAAATGGTGTGTGTTAGGGTTGGGGGAATGCTCCTTTCCATGACAATGTAGACTTTCTAAACTATGTGCATGTACAACCAATTATTTGTTTTTTACTTTGGTGTGGTACTGGGATTGGACTCGGGCTCTCTCCACTGAGCTGTATCTCCAGCCCTTTTAATTTTTTTTTTTAAATCAATTAAAAGACAAGGTCTTTAAATTGTTCAGTCTGACCTCAAACTTGCGACCCTCCTGTCTCCCTCTGGAATCACTGGGATTATAGACATGTGCCACCATATTCAGTAACAACCAAACATTTTAAAATTGAGGGACAAGCTTCTAAACTGGGCCACTAGTGGCATGAAGGCAGTCATTTTCAACAGAAGGCCTAGCCTGACACCTCCACAATGCAGGTAGGAGAGGAACACAGTAGGGGACCCTGGTCACCAAGTAGGTGGAACACAATTCATGCATCAAGGGCAAATTCAAATGCCATGCCCTTGAAACACCTGTGATCCCTGCAATCTCACGTGATGCTTCCTTCCCTCACCCTTTTCCCCTCTCATTAATGGGGTGACTATATGAATTCACCATGGATATTTGGTTTGGTCTCATCTCCCCTCCAGGCTATGAACTCCCCAAGGACAATGACTTCAGATAAGCTGTTCATTTGCTGAATGTGTGAATGATCAGCACCTTCTGAGAGCACATACTTACTGAACAGAATAAAAATACTATTGAGTGGAAAGGATCTTCTTCCGTAGAATCATCCTGACCTATGTTCTTGGTACCAACCAAGTCTTGATGAATATGCATGTCCCTGTTTGAGTGGGTATGGCCTCCTGACCCAGCCTGCTGTGTGATTTGAACAGATAGTTTAACCTTTCAGAAAGGTGCCAGGACTTCCCCATATTCCAGTAGAGAAAAGAAAGAGTAAAAAATAATCTCCAGGGTCTGGAAGGCATAACCTATAAATTGAGCTGGAGGAGAGGGGATGTGATGATGACGGCCTGAGAACCCATAGGTGTCCTGGAGATCTGCCCCTGGGGAGGTGAGAGGGAAGAGCAAAGGCTAATGAAAAGCAGTTGCAGAGTGGCCTAGATGGAGGAATGATTCATCCCTGGGACTGTCCCACCCAGAGCCACTCTTCCTCATTGGTCCTGGCTTCCAGTGTCCAGCCAAGCTGAGTCCTTCATCTGGAGGAATGTTTCCACCAGATTCTTCCCACCCCCTGGGATGGTGCTGGCAGGGTCACAGGCCCAGGCCTGTGTCCCTTTGCTGGTGCATCATGGCTTCAAGGGCTCCACTAGAATTGCTGAGTGCTCACACTGCACAGAACATTATTAGATCATCTAGCTTGGAAGGCCCCCAAATTTCAGATTTTATGGACTGGTAAAGTTTAAATAAAGAGGTGGTGACCAAAATAAACTTACCAACTTATTTTGCTAAGCAAAAATGTTAAAAAGAACCATCAGCAGGGTGCAGTGACACTTGTAGTCCCAGCAGCTCTGGAAGCTGAGGCAGGAGGATCCCAAGTTCAAGGTCAGCCTAAGCAATTTAGTGAGATCCCATCCCCCCAAAAAAATGCTGGAGATGTGACTCAGTGGTATAGCACCCAGGGGTTTAATCCCCAGTGGGGGGGAAAAAATCGTGTGTGTATGTAGCTTGGTAGAACGCTTACCTAGTATGTGTAAGGTCCTGTTCCCAGCACTGCACAAAAACCAACCAACCAACCCACCATCACCATGTTGCTTCTTGACCTGCATGGTGGTTAAACAGTATGTTTGCTTTGTGCAAGTTGTCCCCTAATGAGTGTGACTATTCCAAGTACGTGTTGCAACTTTGTAAAAAGTTTACTTGAAAAATCATCACATACTATCACACCATTGTTTCATCTAAGAAAAACTCATTTTAATGCCAAAATATGAAAAATGCATAATCTCAATGAAAGATCATCCTAAAAAGGGCAGTAGTATATTTACTTCACATGTAATAGTAAAAACAAATTTCAGGGAAAAATAATCAAAAGCTTTATTTCACAACATTACTCATACATCGGTTTCATCAATTCAGAGATTCGGATGCAGAGTGGAGTCCCACATTCAGCGTGTTCTTAAACTGTGTCATAGTTGTTGAGAAAATCCAGTTTTCCTTGGTTAGCTTGAGGGAAGTAGAAGCCATACCCAGCACAGTTCAACTGCATTTGCAATGTCCTCTGACTGCTGAGAGAGGCTGAGAACCCAGACAGCAGCTGCCAACCCCACACTACCCCCACTCTCCCTACCCTTGAAGGGTCAGGCCAGGTGCAGGGGACTCAGCCATCAGGCACCCTGATCATGAGGCACAGAGTGGTTATACCTGAAGGGGATGCTGTGGACCAAGGAGACAGTGACCAGGCAGTCCATCTGCAAACTTAGGGACCATCTGTCACGCTCCCTTATGTGAAAACTGAGGCCAGAGAGAGGAGTTAAGTTATTCAAAATCATAGCAATTTGGTGAGCTGGTGCTAGAACCTCAGTCCCTGGCCTGTCAGTCCTGTATTCACCCAACCACCAGCTCTGGGCCTTGGAATTCACATTCTGGACCCTGAAAATTGCTCACAGGTCCTGCCTTGTTGCTATAAACTCTTCAGAGCCCTGGCTCTGGTGGCCCAAGCTTCACTGGTTCTGGGATACATGGAATCAGGTTACCTGCTTGAAGAGGCCCCCTCAGGAGCCAGCAGCTCTCCAGCTTGGCAGGAGGACAACTTGGCGAGGTTGGGCCCATGTAGGATGCCAGAGCTGCTACAATGGAGGGTTTCAGCCATCCAACACCTCCTCCAGGGCTGCTGTCACCAAACCCAAGCTGACACCCTGGCTCTGGGCAGAGGGTAGTGAGGGTGGATGGAGGAGAGGAAGGTTGTTAGGCATGCTCTGCCAGACAGGCTGGGGAGAGGGTGCTTGGCCTCTGCAAAATGGGTCTCTGTATGCTTCAAAGGCTTTGCTCAGCCACGTCTCTTCCTTGCTTCTTTCTTCATAAACATGCCCAGTCTCCACCAATTGCACAATGCTTCTTTGCTTAATGATGCCACAGAGACTGCTTCAAGGAACCCAGGGGGATTGGTCCACTCTTTGGGCCTTTGCCACCCAATCTGTGAAATGGTCAGTTGTGAGTATGTGAATGTTTCTCAGGATCCTATGAAAGTCGATGCCAACCACTATGGTGGGGGCTTCCAGATGAGGACACAGGCCCTGTAGTTCAGGTGGTATATTCTACTCTGAAAGAATGGGTAGGAACCCTTAATTTCTCCAGCACATATCAGAAAGACTCAAAACAGAAAAAATATCCAGTCGACTATGTGTTGAAGAGAATTGGAGGTCTGACTGTTGAACAGAGGAAAGAGTAATGAAATTTAGTTTAAGATTGTTTTAAAGAAGGGTGCCACTAAACAATAAAATCAAAAACCTAGTCCAGCTGCCCTCATCTGACAGAAAAGGAAGTTGGCCCAGTGAAGGGCTTTTACTAAAGGTCACAGGGAGCACATGGGGACCAGGCAGGAGTCCTGAGCCCAGCCATCTGACTGCTGCTCTTATGGGTGACAGTCCATCAGAAGGCAAGGGATGGACACTCCATGGCAAATCTGCAGCTTCCAGTGACACTCCCAGCCTTCAGTTTCTTGAAAACCTGCATTCCTTGGCTGAGCCCACTCTGCCCATCTTTCACTGAACTTCCTCCAACTTCCCTGACCCTCCATGGCTAGATGTGTGATTAGACTAGTTGCTCAGCTTCCCTAAGCTTAAGCTTGCTTATCAAAAAGTGAAAACATTCTGACCCTGAAGGACAACTGTGCAGCTCACAGATCCAGCCAAGGAAGTGCATGATAAAGTCAACGTTTATGGCCCCTGATGTGGGCCAGACACTTGCAAGACAGAGGGTTATTTTCTGCACAGAGTCATGCAAGGGTTGAGACAGTGGGGAAACCTAAATTAGGATTCTAGCCCAACCATCAATTGACTCACTGTGATCCTGAACAAGTCACCTAGGCTTACTAGGACTCTCTTTTCTTCTCTGTAAAATGGAGTAAAAAATACCTACTGTGTCTGGACATGGTGGCATATGCCTGTAATCCCAGCAACTTGGGAGGCTAAGGCAGGAAGATCATGAGTTCAAAGCCTCAGCAATTTAGTGAGATCCTAAGTAACTTTGTGAGACCCTATCTCAAATAAAATATAAAAAAAGTCGGGGGATGTGCCTCAGGGGTTAAGCACCCCTGGGTTCAATCCCTGATGCCAAAAAAAAAAAAAAAAAAAAATAAAAAAAAAAAGTACCTACTGTGAGGGTTGCTGGGAGGATGAAATTCAAAGCCTACAAATGTACTCAGTGCAGGCAGCCCCCATGCAGTTCTCTGCTTGCAAAGGCCCCTGTGCCAGTCCCACTCAGGAACATGCATTCCAGGAGCTGGAGTCCTCACTCTAAGGTTGTGGAATCCTACTTAGGCCCAAATGGGAGCACCAAAGTGGAGTGAGGAGGCCTTGGGATGGGGAGCTCGGAGTGGGGGTGCTGTGTGGGGCCAGAAGCCAGGAGGCCTGGCTCTGAGTCCCAGGGCTTCAGATCCTTCCCTCCATTCAAGCAAGCAAGCAAGCAAGCAGGCTCAGTAGAGGCCCTGCCCAAGCATGGTGGAAACTCTGTGAGCTCTTGAATCTCCCCATGGCTCCCTCCTTGCTCCTTCTTTCTCCTGCAGAGAACCCTGGGGGTGGAGCTCAGGCAGGGAACAGTTCTTAGGCTACCCTGCTCCCCAATATCTTGAGCAACCTCTGACTCCTTAGCCTAGCATTCAAGGTCAGAGGGGTTGGTATTAGTCAGTCTCCAGTCTCTTCTCTGCAAGGCCCCCTTTCCTCCCAGGCTGCCACTGTCTTTGCACATGTGGTTCTCTCTCCCTTGGATCCTCTGAAGCCGGAGGACTGTGGAGAGCCAGGGAGAGAGAGGCCTTTGCTCCAGGCGGTCAGGATTGTCCTCATATCCTTGGCTGCTCCTCGAGCAATACCTCATCTGTGCCCTGGCCAATCCTAATCCCCTGAGCCCCGCTCTAAGTCTCTGCTGGCAGGAATGCTTCATCCCTAAGAGTTACTTTCCTCTGTAAGAAAAGACACTTCAGCTTGTGCAGGACCCTAGTAGGGCAGTTTCTGTTCATCTCAGGGAGTCAGGAAGATTTATTGGACTCCTATCCTTGCCCCAGCCCAGGTGCAGCTGTGCCAGGTTCCTGATCACCACCCAGTTCAGCTTGGGCTCCAGGAACCTGAACTCTAAAACTTCCAACTTTCTGAGGGCTAGCTTTGGACTAGTCACTGCTCAGAACTCCCCCTGCAGCCTACAGCCTGCACCCCTGGGTGGTCCCTCCTCGTTCCTCAGGCTGGAGGAGGTGTCTCTGTGGCACCCTCACTGAGCCTTGATCACCCATGATGGCACAGCCTCCATTTACCTCACTCACCACTGGATTCCCAGAGACTGATGCAGGGCCTGAAGCAACGCAGGGGCTCTAGAAATAGCTCCTACTTGGTCCAGGTCCCCTACCCACCTCACTGGCAGCACCTGAACCTACCTTCATTTCACTCAGAATTGAGTATTTCTGCCTAAAATTAAATGAAGTCAGAGAATCAATGGAGAAAACATTTGCACACAAGACAAACTAAATGTTAATTTCCTTAATATTTTTGTAAAGAAAAAATACTACTGTTCATATTCTCTATTCAAATGGAAAAAAGAACTTTACAGGAAGGAAGAAGGAAACATTTTTATATTTGTGGAAGGAGACTTTGACTCACTCATAATAAAAGAAAAATCAATAAAAATAGCAGTGAGATATACTTTTTGTGCTGGGCCTCTGGCTTGGATCAAACAGGCTGATATTTATGAGATCTATTTGCACATATTTGTAGTAATGAGTAAGGACATTTGTTCTAGCCTTATTTAGAGCAGAGCTTGGCAAATGTCTTCCATAAAGGACCAGATAGTAGCTATTTAGGCTTGAGAATCATGCAGCCCCATCACAGCTTCCCAACAATGCCACAGACAAGCATCATGATTGAACATGGCTGTGTCCAATAAAATCTTCATGAACACTGAAATTTAAATTTCAAATAGTTTTCATGTGTCCCCAAATCTTAAGTAAAAAAAAATTAAGAACAGAACAGTCAGGTATGATGGTGCACACCTATAATCCCAGTGACTCTGGACACTGAGACAGGAGGATTCCAAGTTCGAGGACAGCCTCAGCAACTTAGCAAGGCACTAAGCAACTTAGTGAGACTGTCTCAAAGATAAATAAGTAAATAGATAGGGCTGGGGATGTGGCTCTGTGGTAAGTGTTCCTGGGTTCAATATCTAGTATGGAAAAAAAAAAAAAAAAAAGGCCAGGGCTGTAGCTTAGTGGTAGATGGCTTGCCTAGCACATACAAGGTCGTGGGTTCAATTCCTGGCACTGCAAAGAACAAACAAAAAATAACTCTAAAAAATTCATAGCTGAGGGATATACAGAAACAAGGTCCTGGGTTGGATCCGGGCAAAGTGCACACTCTGAAACAGATGAATACCACAAGCACATGTTAACTTTGTAAAAAAAAAAAAAAAAAAAAAAAAAAAAAAAAAAAAAAATCTTGATTCCCCCAAGTAAAGTTGTTCCCTGAAACAAAAAGATTGGTGGTGAAATAAATTTAATACTCAGGGTTAAGCAAAGTCAATGTCTTTTCTGCAGGATTTGGGGTGGGGTGACCTTGAATACGCTTTTGTGCCTTGCGACTCCACCCAAAGTTTGGTGCTTCCCAAGCTTATTGCTGGGACTAGCATCCTGTGGAGATACTGGGGTTCCTACCTCTGGGCACAAGAACTGCCTTCACACTTTCTGCTCCCTACTTCAAACACTCTCATGATACCTCGGCACTTCCTAAAGTACATTCCTCAGCTCACTGAGTCTGTGAGATGTTCCACCGGCAAATGTTCCTCGGAAACTCTCTGCCAAAGTAGATGACAAATGATTGCTCAAACTTCTCCCAACTTTTACTACTTTCTGCCTTTGCTCACACCTGGACTGCTCTTTGTTTTGACCCATTTCTGTCCCATGAGTCAAGGCTTGGATCTCATGCTTCCTACATTCATGGGGAAGCCTTTTGGATCCTGGCAAGATACTAAAGGTGCCTTAGTGTCCTAGATAGTCCCTCAAAGAAAGAAGTTACTGGGAGGAACTGAGGGGTGACTGAAGGGGGAGAGAGAAGAGGCAAAGGCTTAGTGCATGATTAATGGAGTGACCGCGATTGGGTTAACAAGTAGGGCATGCAGAAACTTATTCTCCTGTGTCCATAATTCTACTTATTGTGGGTAGTGCAGGAATTCAAATTCTGGCTAAAGAACTTTTTGGCCTGCTCTTGGGAAACAGAAAAGTCTCTTGCTCTTAAGCCTCTCCACTGGGCTCCTATCCCTACCTAAAGTCCTAAGAACACTACTCACCTCTGGATAAAGATCTGGAGGTCACTTGCCACATGGCTCACTCTGCCCTTTAGAACATAGGCACTACATGGAGCAGGTGCCTGGGTTGGTTTGACCAAAAACCCTGCAACTCTAGGCTGTCCTTGTTTTCCTCCCAGACTCTGCAGTTCACTGGATACACCAAAGCTGCTCTGCTCCAGTGAGGAGCTGGAGTCCAGTCCAGTGAGGACTGAAGGGGGACGTCCTCAGGGATGCAAAATGGCAAGAGGTCAATTGACCTGCTTAACCTCAAAAATGTTTCCTTAAGAGCAATTTCCTCTGAAACTTTCAGCAAATTGCCTAACCTCTTTGAGCCTCATTTCCCCTAACTCCACAATAGGCCTGCCCACCTCACTGGCTACTTAAGCATAAAAACAAAGTAGAAAGTGCCTGGCCCATGGAGGTACTTAGCAACATTTACTTCCTATGTTTTCCCTTATGCTGATTCTGAGCTGTTGGAGAAAAACTATCTTAGTTTTCCACTGTGTGGCATTGGGACACTGAGTGAAGAATCAGTTGGGACGGATGTGAGAGGGCAGCTGTGCCAAATACAGATCTGCCCATTTCAAGGCAGCTTTCCCAAGCCACTCCCTCTGAAGACTGCTTTTACCTTGCTGTCTTGTGACTAGCTGGTTTTTTTTTAATCAGTCCCGCCCCCAAACCTCTACCTGCCTCCCATAGGTGTGGAGTCCCTTCACATCAAATGCCAGGGATGACTCATCTGTGTCCCCAAGTCCCTCAATGGCTTGGCACAGAGCAGGCTTACCAGGTAAAAGTTTGGAAAGGCAGTTATCTGCAGTTGTCAATGAAGGGCACTTAAAGAATATCTTGTTGCAGAGAGGGTGCTCAAGGAGCCATGACAAGAGTAAGTAGGCACTGGGGGCCCAGGCAGAGAGGGGAGGTGGTAGTGAGAAGCAGGGATAGATGGAGCTCAGAGAGGAACACACTACTTTGTGAGCTGCCCTTGAGCATTCATTCATTAAACTCTATTAACAAGTACTAGCTATCTACATTTGCCAGGATCTTTGCACATTCAGGCTTGGGGTACTGCAGTATATTGTATAAGAGGGATGTAGATCTGGCACTATGTATTCTTGGGCAAGTTACTTGACATCTCTGAGCCTTGATGACATCAACAGCAATATGGTCATAACACTCAATGTGTCACACAGTTGTTACGAGGACTGCATGAGTTTATTTATATAAATTGCCAGCATAGTCTCTGCTACATAACACTTCTCTAACACAACAGCTAGAGATAATAATCCTCCTTCACTCCTGTGTGGTTAGAGCAAAGGCTCCAGCAGACCTTGGAGTTGAGACCAGCAATCCAGCTGCCATCTGACAGCTGAGAAAACTGGGGCAGGGAAGACAGAGGTGCAGCAGGAGCAGAACCCTAGGCAAGGGTTCTCAGAGCACTCGCCTTCCATCTGCATGTTGTTTCCCTGAGTTTAGAGCCTCAAGAGCAGGCAAGTATGCCGTTTACCAAGTGCTCCTTCAGGGAAAGTGGTCTGGGAAGCTGGGGCAGTTTACCCATAACAGTACAAGCCAGGCGGCTTCCAGGACACACAGCTGAAGATGCCTTTAGGAGCAGTCTGCTGCAGGGCCTGCAATGTGTTGGTGAGCCCCTCCTCTCTGCTGTCCCTGAGTCTGAATTAGTTTGGCCCTGGTGAGTTCACTGCTTCACTCTAGAACACTCTCTTACTGGATGGAGTTTGAGGCAATAGTGATACAAGTGTACTGTGAGATTTTCCATTTCCACAGACCTATCATATCCTTGACCTCATTTAAACATCACAGCATTTTTTTTTTTTTTTTTAACAGCTGGAGAAACTGGCTCAAGGAGTTAGGTAACTTATCTGAGGTCTTGGTACAGGTAACGAGGCATTTTCTTTAAATCTAGTGCTCATTCAGTACTTAGAATGAGGGCTGACCCTGAGTGAGTGCGTCCTTGAGGCCAGTCTGTTTGAAATGCTCCATCTGCATGATGTCCTAACAATACTCACAACCTCCTGAAGTGATCAGTCCTCTCAAAGATGAAGACACTGACAGAAGTCAAGGAACTGACTCAGGATACACAGATAGTACGTAGCAGAGCCGGGGTTCAAACCCAGGCAGCCAGGTTCCATAGCTCATCTTCCCCTCTGTATCAGGGTTTCTGAACCCAAATGAACATCTTGGTCCAGATTATCCTGAGTTGTGAGGGTTGTGGAGGCTGTCCTACATTACAGCATTTTTATTTACTTATTTTGGGTACTGGGAATCAGACCCAGGGCTAGGCACATGCTAGGCAAGTGTTCTGTCATTGAGCTACAACCCCAGGCCCTGCAGGATACTAAGCAGCATTCCTGACTTCCAGTCCCAAGGTGCATGGGGAGTGCTTCCCTCCCCATGGTTGTGATAACCAAAGATGTCTCCATACATTGCCAAATACCCCATGAGGGGAAAATCACTCCTAGTTAAGAACTCTGCTCTGTGTTATACTATCCTAAAAGACAGCATACGGTTATTTAAAAAAATATGGCAATATGTAATTTTAGAAAAACTGTTTCTGTAGACCTCTTTCCAATATCAATTAACATTAAGATTCAATCAACCATAACTGCTCACTCCTCAACCTACACCCACGCAATTTATAGGTCATTTTAAGAATGAATTGATGCTTAGAGAAAT
Organism: Glaucomys volans; assembly: GCA_020662805.1. Taxonomy (NCBI): domain Eukaryota; kingdom Metazoa; phylum Chordata; class Mammalia; order Rodentia; family Sciuridae; genus Glaucomys; species Glaucomys volans. The sequence goes on along the minus strand of JAJEJO010003804.1, from coordinate 71,512 downwards.
CAAGTGACCTGCCCAGAATAACAAAGCTAGTAAGTGGCAGAATAAGAATTTGAACCTTGGTCTCACACATGGCTTTTTTTTGGTAGTATTTATTCTGAAGTGACAGAATTGTATTTTCTCAATTCTAAGATATACAGTCTCCCCACAATTTAATGGTTTTAAAATTGGGATGCAGTTTAAAACCAATGTATGCTTCTAGTAGAAATATTTTTAATTCCCCAAAAAGCTATTATTTAATTAAAAGTATATCTCAACAGTCTCTTAGAATTGAGCATCAAGGAATTGGGCTGGGATGTAGCTCACTGGTAGAGTGCTTGTCTAGCAAATGCAAGGCCCTGGGTGCAATCTCTAGTACCTCAGGAAAAGAATTACAGGAAGAGAATCAAGAACTTGAGCTGTGAGTGTGGAAGATGATGATGGAGGTAGATGGTAAGGAGAGAGACAGAGTGGCAGTCTTCCCTACTTGGAGTCAGGCCTGTCCTCTGCCCCATTGTCCACACCACCCTGAATCCTTACCTGCTGACCCCCAGTTCTGGTGATCCAGTTCATTACACACCCCTCTAGGAAGTTCTGCCAGGTCACTGGTGTGAATCTCACTTTTTCTAATTCCAACTAGAAGCTTCTTTTTCTATCATTTTTTTTGGTTGTTTATTCATTTATTTATATGTGGCGCTGAGGATCAAACCCAGTGCATCACACATACTAGGCAAGTGCTCCACCTCTGAGCCACAACCCCAGCCCTAGAAGCTTCTTTTTCTATCCAATTATTTCAGCTACAATAGAGTGTTTGAGTGACTAAACACGTTTTCCTTCATCATGGGCAATGTTAGCATCCTTGCCTTATAGGAAAGGAGGCTGAGGACCACAGAAGGGCAGCAACTTGCCCAACATTTCTTTCAAGGTCGGTGGCAGGGCAGGAAGAGTCAAGTCTCCACACTCTTCACATTAATACTTCATGCTTGTTCTGCTCACCACAACCAGCTGGTGAGCAGTCAGTTTAGCCAAGACTTTTCTTGGGGAAAGTGGCCAATATTACAGAATGATTCCATGGTAAAAACTGTGACATCTGAGCTCCAACAGTACAGAGATTCACCTAAGCCCCGCCATAGCTCCCTAGCAGAACTCAGAATGGGACTCTTCACACTGGTCTATTCAACCCTGACACTCACTCACTCGAGCTTCCAAAGCCAGCCAGGCCTGCCTCCACTTTCACCAGCAGGAAAGGGGCAGCAGCCTCTTCCAGGACTCCCCAAGAAAACAAGAACTCTCACTTCTGTTCTCACTGATGTCACACAGGTCGTGGTCTGCCCCTCCAGTATGCCCCACCAATGTTCTAACTTTTTAAGAGCTGGACTTAAGTCCCTTCTTCTAACCAGTGACCTGAATAGGACCCTGACAGAAAGCCATGGAGCTAGAGGGAGACAGGAAGTCTAGTCCCAGGTGGTGCAACATCTGGGCAAGTAAGTTTCCTGGGGATGACACTACCTCTCACAGGTTATTCTGAGGACTGTTAGCTTTTTGTAGCTGGGACCAAAACACACAAGAAGAACAACAGAAGAGGATAAAAAAGCTTAATTTGGGGCTACTGATTTCAGAGGTCACAGTCTGTGGTCAGCTGACTCCATTCTCTGGGCCTGAGGTGAATGAGAACAGCACAGTAGAAGGGTATGGCCAAGGAAAGCTATTAGCTCATGGCAGCTGGGAAGCAGAATGAGGGAGAAGTCAGGGACAGAATATAATCCAGGGCATGCCTCCAGTGATCTGGTTACTCTAGCTGAGCCCTACCTGCTGACATTTACCACCCACTAATCCATTCAAATTATTAATCCATCAAGTGGATTAATCCCAATTAGGTCATGGCTCTAATAATCTAATCATTTTGCCTCAAGCATTCTTGCATTGCCACATGAGCTTTTGGGTGACACCTCATATCTACAATGCAACAAGGACTGAGGTGATGCAAGTCTGTGAAGACCTGTGGTGCACTTTCTGCACACTAGTGTAGATGGCAGCCTCTGACTGCACAGGCATGGGCCATGTGATTTCAGGAAAATGATCTCTTTGAAATTTAGTTCTCTTGTGGGCAAAGGATATCGAACTCATCAAATTATGAATCGAAGTGAGATAATACACATAGTACCAGGCATATGGGAGGCACTCAATTAACATATTCCTTCCTAAGTAAGTGTCATCATATGAAACATAGCAGAAGTCAAACCCTTAATTCTATTATTTAAGCACATGGATAAATCTCATGTTATAGGCAGGGAATTTAACCTCAAATGAATACTGAGATTACCAATGATTTTAAAGCACCAGCAGCTGCCTTTGCATTTAGTCGTCTGTCTTACAGGGAGGCTGCAAAGCTGGAAAAGGGATTGTAAGTCAGAGGAAAATGCCGCTGTGTAGCAGAGGTAGTTTAGGGGGGCACATCTCTTCATCCACTTTCAGGCCTGAAAGTGGATCCCCCTTCTCTACAAAAGGGCAGGAGCCAAGACACAAGCAGGTTCTAAAGAGGGTCTTGAAAATTATATGGGTTGGGGTTTGAGAAGGGAAGGAAGAAAAAAACAGTGCAGGAATTGCTTGACTTGGAAAGGAAGGGGTAAGACGAGTGATAAATAGGAGAGTATTATATTGCAGAGGAGGGTGGTGAGTCACATGCTAAGGTCATTACTTTGGTAGAGGTCTGGGGAGACCAAAGGGATCATGTCTCAAGACTTGGAACATTTGGGGAAAATTACACAAATCATAGATGTTATTAATTATGATTAGCAATGTCTAAGGAGAGGTTTGCTTTTTAGTTTGTGTCTGTCTCTCACTTTGTAAACATGCCCAGAACCTGTAGGGTGCACTCTGACATATGTATCCTGCATATAAAGGACACTGCTTCTATGGCCAGCTCACAGAGGAGCTCTAGGCCCAGCATCCTTGGACACCCTGGGACCAGAGAATGTTGGCCAGCTCCTCTGCAGGGCTTCCAAGGGGTTCTATGGAATGACCTCTAAATCCCTTTTTGTTCCTCATCTCTGGTTGTTTTCCTCTCCTCCAATGCCCCAGACACTCTGAATTCCTCATTGGTCATAGAACACATCATTTGCTCATTCATTTAACAAGTGTGGAGGAACTATTACCTGCCAAGCAGTTTCACACAATGGGGATACCACCACAGTGAACAAGACAAAGTCCCAGCCCTGGTAGAATATACTAGTGTGAGAAGACAAATCATGTGTAGGAAGGTAGGCTAGTTCTGAAAGGGTAGGCAGAAAAAGCTTCTCTGTGCAGATAACTTAGGAACAAAGATTTGAATGATGCAAAAAGTGAGCTAAAAGTTAATGAGGTCACACCTTTTAAGGCACATTTTGAACAAGCTTCTCTGCATGAGCCTGGGAGTGGGATAAACCAAAGATCATTAACAGAGGGGCAGCATAAAGAATCAGAGTCTAGGGGACAAGGGCAATAAAGGCCTTAGAGTCATGATCAGGAGCGTGGATCCTGGTGTAAGCATGGGGGAACACCACGGGAGGGTCTGAAAAGAGGTCTGCATGATCACTCTTGTCTGCAGGATGGAAAATAAACTCAGAGGGAAAAATAAGTGTGAGATGATGGTGGCATGGACTAGGGTAATAGCAGCAGGGTGGTAAGTACCTGGGGGACATAGGGGATGCCCTGGTAAGACACCTGAGGGGACCTTGAAGAATTAGCAGCTAACAGTTTGCCATCAGGGTCAATGTCTTATCTTTGTAGCTAAAACATGTGGCATAATGACTGGCATGATATAAGTGGAATTGGAAAAGTAGTATCAAATATTCTGGAAGAAAAATGTCATATATAAAACATAGAATTTTCTATTTTAGAATGCTATTTAATCCATTTCAAGATGGGGAAAACATATACATTATAGATGATATGGAAAATAGAAATGTGAAGAATGGAGAATTTGTAATTCTTCATACTTCCACCACCTGGAGACAAACATTGGTAATTTGGTGTAATACTTTTCTCTTAGTCTCATCAAGCTCATTTTTAAAAAGCTGAGTATTTCCACTTTGACAAGAGGCCTGGTCTACCAGAGTCTGCTGCTCTGGGTTTGAACCTCACTTTAACACTAATGGCCTTGGAGAAGTTCCTTACTCTCTGAGCCATAAAATGGGGATAGCAACACCTACTAAGTCACATTATTGTGAGCCTAAATGATTCATACAAAGTACCTAATAAGTGCTCAACATATGGTAGCTGTTATGAATATAAAAGTTGTTCAAACACCATGGATGCAATTATAAGGAAAGCTTTTAACATCTCATTTCATAGGATAAAGGATCTGCATATCTACAATCTAATCACATGTACTCTAAGGAAAAACCATCATACCAAGAGTAGGAATTCATCAAATAAGATGTAAGCAATACCAAATATTTTTAAAACCAAAATTTTATAGTAACAGAAAACAGAACCATGCCAAGTACTAACCCCAGATCCTGGCCTGTTTAATAAATCTCTCTCCTATAAAGCTTACATACATATGGGATTACAGTTTACATTAATAACAGTATAAAGGGCAGACACTGCTCACCTGCCAAGAAATGATTCTTTCAGGTTTTCCGTCTTCAGTTACATCTCTGTGGTATGACAGGGCAGAGCACCATTTTAGGACACTTCTGGTCACCGCTGGCCTCTTCCATCACCAAGCAATATGATTCTGAGCAAGTGTTCTCTCCAGTCTTCTGTAAAATGAGAGGGTTGCTCCCAAGACTCCTTTAAGTTCTCAAACTCTACTAGCATGCAGAATGTGGAGTTTAATGTGTATAATATAGGTGTGAGGAAGAAGTATTACATGTTCATCAGGTAACATGAACCTTGAAAACTTGAAATAGCATACTTAATATATATATATATTTTTTGAATCAGGGATTGAACTCAGGGACACTCGGCTACTGAGCCACATCCCCAGCCTTATTTTGTATTTTATTTAGAGACAGGGTCTCACTGAGTTGCTTAGGGCCTCGCTAAGTTGCTGAGGCTGGCTTTGAACTCGCGATCCTCCTGACTCAGCCTCCCAAGTCGCTTGGATTACAGGCGTGCACCACCACGCCCGGCCCATACTTAATATTTTAATTATCATCTGCTTATTGGGGGGAAATGAATCACACACTACATGGTATACTTCGAATGCCAAAAAAACAGCAGCCACATTTTCACTGAAAAGGAAATGAGAGATAAACATGAAAATATCTGCGGTCTTGAAGTCCCAGAGTTGGTACCATTTTCAAAGGTCCATCTCCTCAGAGCAAAAACCAATTTCTCAGTGGCTTTAAACTTATTCCAGCTGGGCCTGTATTGGCAATGATGGTGGTGAATTCAGCTTAGTTTTATATACCATAATCACTCATTAGCTTAGTAACATATGGTGAAACAACTATTGCTTTTATAGGTTTCTGAAAAAGCTGTAGCCCACCCCTTTGACCCACATGCAATGTGGTGCACTACAGAGCTTCAAACTGGGAACCTCGTCAGAACCACACAGCTTCTTTCAGGGCTCCTATATCCAGGGGAAGGCCTGGCAAACCAGGAGTCTGCGGTTATGCTCCAGAGTCCGGGGATGAGTAGGCCTGCATAGGAAGAGACATCTAGGCCAAGGGTAAAGAGTGAGCAGAGGGGGTATGACATGCCATATTATCTACACCCTGGGCTTACCTAGAGCACCTCCTCTAATTGGTTAAGGCCCTCCCATCTGGACTCCCCACACACCTTGGGGTTTCCTCTAGCTATGGTGACTTGAAGTCCTACTTTTCTCTGGAGAGCCCCTGTGTATCTGCTTGAGCATTAGTGGTGCCCCCTTTACAACCCAATGTACCCTGGTTAGGACCATCAGTTATTCTGTTACCCTACCTTTAGCCCTGCTCCTGGCAGTCTCTGGCTTGCATGTCTGGCTCCCCCACATGACTGAGCTCACCAAGGACCTGGACTCAATATTCACCTTTGCATCCACACACAAGCTGTTCCAATCACTTTTGTATCCGCACCACTTAGCCTGGTGTGACATAAAAACATTGAGCACCAAAGTTGTTCACAACTATGTTTGAAATAAAAATGAACAGCAAAGACAATAGGTAACACATCAAACTTGTGAATCTTTACATCATGTTGGAATCCTGGTTCCACCTTCCATTAGCTATGTGCCCTTCTGATTCTTAGGATTTTACCTGAAAAAACAGGAGGAGTACGTTCCTCAAAGGACACAGGAGTTTAAATGAGGTAGGATGAAACACTTCAGCACATACTTGCATGTGGAGCACTCTCAGCAGCTATGGCTACTATAGACGACTGTCCCTCCCACTGCCACAGCACTGTTATGCTTTAAAATCAAATCAGCACCTAAGAAGCACCCAGTGGGGACTCAGTAAGTGTGCACTAGATGAATGCTTAGTCTAGTGCTAGGAGCTGGCTGCCAACCAGATTCTTAGGTTACAAGACACATTAGTCAAAATTACAAACTACAAGTCAAAAGTTTTTATTCCTTTAAGTCCAGTTTTAATAATTAATTTTTAAAACCTCCTCCTTATATCCCTAAGCACAGATCACAGAACAGCAGCACCATCTGGCTACATTCTAGATGTGCTACTTAACAATTTAAACCTCACCCTTCTTGAACAATACTCTTAAAAGTTATTCATGAGCATGACAACTTGGATATTTTGGTTCACCTCCTCTCTGAACTGTCAGCCTCTCAAGTTTTATGTGATTAATGTATATAGAGAAAAGTAGAAAGGTCTTAGATTGAGTAGACAGTAGTTTTCTTGATCCCCAATTACAATATCCTCTTTTGCAGTATATCCTTGTCGAACATTTGGAATGAATTAAGACTTTAAACTTCCAGATGTTTAAACTACTACTGTAAATTTAAACTCATTAAAAGGGGGCAGATTTACTACCTTTACTTAGTTTTGAAGTCTGTTGTTCACTGTCCAAATAATTTATGGAACCAAATACAGTGGCAGGTAGTGTACTCTATTTATATAGTATTCATGGCGAGAAGAAATAAGGGGCATTTAAAAAGGTCTGGAAATTTACTGCCATTTTAGCCAACCTATAGATCACGCTTATTGTTATTTCTAAGTTAGTAATTGTTTCCTGAAACTGATCTAGTAGATATTTTTATGCTAATCTGTACTAAAAATTACTTTGCTTTTTCTGGCCACAAAAAGCTGACTGCAGAACATTTGATTATGGCCAGAAGACGGCTGCACCATTCTCGTGAAATAAATGAACCTGGATCTACGGTCCTTTGTGGTAGTGTCCTGGCAGTCAAATAAAGGTGGCAGCGTTTCTACACCCAGTTTGTAAAGTCTCAGAAGTTTCAGGCTCCAAGATTTTTGCTGTTGTTGGTTTTTTGTTTTTTCTTTTTCTTTTTTGTAAGGAACACATGTCAACTATAATGAGTGTATTTTAGATGGTGTGCTGAAAGCTGGCAATGGATAAAGCAAGAACATAAAAGAAGCCTATTCCCAAAGCAAATATTGCTTTAGCAAACCTTAAGAATGAAGTGGCTTTCACAATCAATTTTAAGATCGAAGAACTGGATTGAAGTACCAGGCTCTGGCACTTAACTAACTATATAATTTGAGGCAATTAATTTACCTCTGTGAGCTTGATTTCTCGAATAAAACCTGAGTTTTTCTGGGGACTCAAATGAGATAATCAAGGTGCTCTGTAAACTCTAATACTGCAAAGTACCCTTTCCTTCTTTTATGAATTACTCACTGTAAATAGTCGTTAAAAAATGGCTGCCCCTAAAGTAAAACAAAATTAAATCAGATCCAGCTAAGTTACTGCAGAGATTGGGCCTCCAGAGAACTCTTTCATTTCAAACAACTACTTATCTCATTAGAGGTATTCTAAGAATTAAGTGAATATTACACACATTAATAAAGGATTTGTTCTCATTTTATAGGTACCACATCCCATATTGGGCTTCAATGGGATAACTTCAAAAAGATGAGAATAAATATGTTAAAAGCAAAAATTCCTCTAATTAAACACATTGTCTTGAATATATTTTCTTAGATTTTACAACTGTTTAGATATGATACAGAACTTATTTATTTTGGTACTGAGAATAGAACCCAGGAGTGCTTAACCCCTGAGCCACATCCCCAGTCACCCCCTCCTTTTTAAAAAAAATTTGAGACAGGGTCCTGCTAAGTTGCTAGGGCCTTGCTAAGTTGCTGAGGCTGGCTTTGAACTTGTGATCCTCCTACCTCAGTCTCATGAGCTGATGTGATTATAGGCGTATGTCACTGTGACCAGCTGAAACTTATGTTTAAAAAGAAAAAAAAACCCACAAGGCTTTCAAGGATACTGTAATTGTCCTTTCCTTTAATTTTAGTAAATTGATTTATTAAAGTCTATCAAATTTGTGTATGTAATTATAAAAAGTACAACTAGCTGGGCATGATGATACACACCCATAATCCCTGCAACTCAGGAGGCTGCAACGGGAAGATTACAAGTTTGAGGCCAGCCTAGGCATCCTGGCTCAAGATTAAAAAAAAAGGTTGAGATTGCAGCTCAGTGACTGCGCCTAGTAACCTAGCATGTGTGAGGCTCTGGGTTCAATCTCCAATACTGCCAAAAGGAAGAAAAAAAAAGTACAGATTGTAGTACTGGGGACCGATTCCCAACTCTAGGCTATAAATTCTGAGTTAGAACTTGTAACTGGTATTGATAGCACTCAGCTGAGAAGCCTGGCATATAGTAAGCATTCAACTAATATTTGTGGAACAAACACTGCCAGGAACCACTTTCCAACTAACTACCTAATCTAAACACATTTTCCTCTGGATTCCTATCACTCACTCAAATTGCCTATCAAAGGATAGGTTTTTGAAAATGTCTTCTTAACAAATTAAGACTTTTAAGCCTTCATTAAATGTCCAAACTGGAGAATATACATAGGTTACAGACACAAATGATGCATACCATAAAAGCTTAATCAATTCTGTTATTTGAATGCTTTTGGAAATATGAGCATAGTGGATGAACTGGGGCCATATTTTGCGGCTCCTCCCAAAATGGGGAGTCTACTTGTCCCTTGAATACAGGCTGATCAAGTGATTTGCTCTGATTAAGAGTGTGGTGAAAGGCCTGGGGTTGTGGCTCAGTGATAGAACACTTGCCTGGCACATATGAGGCATTGGGTCTGATCCTCAGTATATAAATAAAATAAAGGTACTGTGTCCATCTACAACTAAAACAATATGTATATAAAAAAAGCACGCGGTGAAGTAATGTGCTGTGATTTTTTGAGACATTGCCTTCTTAGTTTTCTAAGACCAACATCCATAAGCCCAAGAAAAAAAGACCCCATGGAGTCATCTCACCCCAGACTCAGCCAACCTACCAGTGGAACACAGAAAGTCCTGGTGAGACTAGCAAAAGAACCAAGCAACCCACAAAACTGAGAGAAATTATCAATTGTTTCTTTAAGCCATTAAATTTGGGTAGGCTGGTAAGCAGCAATAGGTCACTGATGACAAACTACCTAATCCTCATAGTGCAACCTTAAGGTAGGTTTTCTAGCTAAGACAAAGTAGGGTTAGTTATAAGTTATCTTTTAAGGTTATCTTTTAAGGTCACATACTCTCAGGTGGCCCTAAGAACTAGATACAGGCACTGACAGGTCAGTTCTGTCACTGTCATCCTGCCATCATGAACTTGATCAGTTCTTTCTGCCAAGGACAGAGGCATCTCATCTCTTAGTGCTCTGGCTATAATATTAAGTCTTGTTATCTTTTTTACAAACTGCATGGGAAGCATGCCCTGACTGGAAAAATTCACCCGGTTTGCCCCTGACCGGGAAATGCACTGTGGGTTACCATTCAGACTCAGCACTCCAGAAAATGCACTCATTCTGCTTTCTGAAGCTCAAATAATAACTTATCCCAACATAGAACAATCCAGTAGCGGCTCTGCAAATAAATTCATTCATTTACATTTTAACCATCAATAACACAAACCCTAATAATTTATATCAGGAGCCATACGGTATATACTATTAAAAAAAATAGGGATGGGGATGAGGCTCAGTGGTAGAGCACTTGACTAGCACATATGAAGCCCTAAGTTCAATATCCACACTTCTCTCACAAGAACAAAAAACCCCGAAAAAACCAGTTAGCAAAATCATATGGTTAGTAATTTCTCAATTTAAATTAAAACCTTTTTCTATATCCTAAGAAGAAAACACACATACCAAGACAACAACTCCACAAAACACTTCATTTTTGAATTATGAAAATTGTGAAGCTGGTTATCAAATATATATTAAAATAATTTAACATAAGAATGTTTTGGCCCCACAAAAAAATAATGTACCTGAACTTTAAACAAAATTCACATTTTATTTAGATTGAAATAAACTATACAAAATTGATTTTCTTCACCAAAAATAACAGCAATATTTTCTATATTATTTCTAGGTAAACCACAAAACATTTATTTTGTAGGTTTTCCAGGTTTTGCTTATAAATCAAGACGAGGCAGTAGATATAGTCATGGAAAAAGAAAACAGACAAGTTGCCCCATCAATGGCCTCTGATTCTGTCTTGACCATGAAGCAGAAGTGTTCAACATTTACCTGCTAAAATGAAGGTGTAGGCTTATGAAGATGTAGGCTCAACAAAGGAATGTAAACAGCAACAACCAGATGTGGAACAACAATGGTAGGCTCTCCACTCAAACTGTAATTTGTTCTTTAAGTTCATTTGATAAAGACAAAATTCATACTGAAATCTGTTTGGTGAGCTCACACTCTCTGGTTAGTTCCCTTACCTGTCCATTACAGATTTGAACACACTTAAAACTCCTAATAGTCAAAGGTCAACAGTAGGCTTCACTGTAACATTTCATAAGATGCATTCTTTTATATTCTCAAAATTTATTTCTTCAAAATTGATAACAATACCTGACAACTGGATCCATGGTAATAATACATTTCATATCTAAAAGACTTAACTAAAACAATTCCAGAGTGCTACTAGCAGAGGTCACATAGAGGTGAAATGTGGTACTTCCAATGCGGTCTTCTGGAAGAACAGACAAGTTTTCAAAGCATGAGAGCTCAAACAGGTGCCATGTATATAGGCAGATTACCAATGGCTAATGTATTCATGAAAGGCCTGTAGGCAAAGATATTCAGTGATTAAGTGACCTACATACACCTTTACGGCTTTTCTTCCAAATATCAAATATAAGAGAAAGCCCATTTTAAAAGTCTTTTTAGGTATTTTCAACAGTTTCTGAATTATCTGTAGGAAGCTCTGACTTAGTTGTATATAGTTTGATATATGTGTCTACCATTAAATCCAGATCATGTTTTATATCAAAATTTATGTTAAGCAAAGCCAAGTTACTTGACCTTTGGTCTGTCAAAGTGTTCCTCAAGTATGCTTTGAGACGCTTTCGTCCATTTTCATAGCGTTCGTTCTCAACCTTCATCACAGGAAGAATACACAGGACCTTCAGCAAGGCATATACATTAGGAAAAAACTTGATATCAGGCAGATGGAGGGCTTCATAAATGGTGGATGGAAGCTCTATATCTTTCCCTCTGTGTTTCCATTTGATTCTCCAACAGTGAAGCTCAGCTGAAAGCGTGTCAGGATTAGGCAAGTCACTTCTATACATGTCAGCATGGTGCTCCTCTGATGTATTGAATTTGAGCTGTCCCATGACTGAGGGTACCAGAGATAAGCATTTAAGAGCTTTGAGGTGCTGTTCTGAAAATATATCTTTAAGTTCCTGAATGATGTGCTCCACTGTTGGAACACTTAGGGTTTCTTTATAATAACTTTCAGAGGTTAGTTGAGATTCCAGGTTACCCTGCTGAGCCCTACGAAATTTCCCAGGGAGTTTCATCTGGATATCAAGTTTTGTTGCCAAATTTGTTGCTTCCTCAAACCAAAACTCATGATAAACTTCAATATTTTCCATTACTTCATTGAGTGAATGCAGCACTGCGGTCAAGCTACTGGCAGCAAAGAAGACATCAGAAGTTTGTCCCTGGAGATTTTTCCCAAAGGCTCTTGTAAAAGATAAGACATTTTTAAGAACAACAATGGTAACAATGAAATCAAAATCTGTAACTGCACTACAGAGTACAAATGCTCGACCAGTTATACAGTTATTCCATCTAATATTTGTGTCACTATTTATACCATCTAAACATAAAACAAGTGCTTGCAAGAGATCTACCAAAATTTCAAAAGCATCATGCCTGCCTGTCCACTGAGAATGGCAGATTTCCTTTAGTTCTTTACCCCTTTCTTCACTGTTCTGAAAAAGAACCGAAATTACATTGTCAAGTTCTAATAGCAGTTGTGGTGATCGATGGAAAAAAGAACAAACTTCCTCAATTGTTCCTAATGCAACAGACACCCCCATCACAGGCACTGATTTTGCCAACCACATATTTAAGGCACAGGAAGAGCAGAGTGTGTAGATAGCTTGGGGATATTTCTCTAAAAGTCTAGAAGCAACAACTTTCATTTTGGAAGAGAATCCACTAGACACGATGTAAGCCTGGCCACGACAATACTCCATATTTAGTCCCCACTTCTCAGTTATCGTAGTGTGAAATTTCACAGCCAAAATTTCTGCATCAGCTTCATAAGGCAGGAAGCCCACAAATTCCTCTCTCAGGTTATGAGATTCATCCACAAACCTCACCAACACAGGAAGGTGCTCTTCCCCTGCTATGTCCACCACATCATCAGTGATAATGGAAAAGAAGTGCGAGTCTCTCACTTCCCTGAGGGTTTCTTCCCGAATGCAGCTCTCACAGATCTCCAGCATCTGTTTCTGCTGTGTTTTTGAACAGAACAATGTGTTAACTGCTGTGGTCTCAAAGCGTTTTCTCAGGACCTCTTCACCAGAATTTATCCGGCATTCCAACAGGGCCTGAAAGTTATCGGGTGTGAAGAGACCTTCTGGGATTTCATCAGCCTCATGCCCATCCAGAGGTATGTTTTGTTTTCCCATAAGAATCAAAATTTCAAATAAAGACTTTAAGTATTCTTTGTTTTCCTTCTCTTCAAGGGTTAAAGGTAAAATATCTTCATCCTGCTCATCACCCCCTTCTTCTGCACTGGGGTTCTGAGCATTGCTGTTGTTTGTTTCTTTATGTTTTTGTTCCTGTTCAGAAGTTTCATCAACTGGAAAACAGAGAGTTCATTTTACAGTCTCATAAGAAATCACACAAAACAAACCAAATTACATTTTTTTATTTGCTGATATTTCAGACCCACAAACTCATTCATCTAACATTCACAGGGTATCTACTAGACCATAGAGGAAGACAGAATAAAATAAGACAATAGAAGGAGAAACACTGGGAACAGATTTTAATCCTACATGTAAATAAAATTGGAATGATTTTTAATTAACAACACACTTCACATAGTATACAGAGCAGCAACAGTCCTGCCTTCAGAAGTGAAAGTAAGGATTTATGGAGGACACTGTGTTTAGCATTTTATGTGCATCACATTACTCTTTCATCAGGCAGATGGTATCAACCCTACTTGACAATAAATAACCTGACCAAGGTCATGAATGCAGTTAGGAGGATAATAGTGAAATTCAAATTCAAGCTCCTCTGGCTCCAAGGTGCATAAAGATGCTGTTTCTATCAAACCATTAAGCAACACTTTTATATGAGAGATGAGACAGTTATATACAAACCAATATAATATAGATTCCTGTAACTATTAGAGCTAATATTAGAAATCTTCACCTAATCTCGTATTTGGATGGGAAAAGTGAGGCCTTATAGGTTAAGAGTCCTGCCCACAGTCATAAAGGCCAGTGGTGATCCTAGGAAAAGAATGTAAATCTGAAGAATCACAGAACCTAGTTCTTACATAAGACTATAAGAGGGTCACCAAAAACTGTACATTATCACTGGGGGAAAGGGGAAAAGTTCAGCAAAGAGAAGAGGCATTTGATTCTGACCTGGTTAAGGAAGACATGAGCAGGGAGGGCACTTCAGTTGGCAGGAAGTATTCCAGCAACATCACTAAGGTAAAACAGAGAAGTGTGCTATCCAAATATAAAGCAAAGACTAGTGTGATTAGAGGCTGTGAAAGCTTCCTGGCCTGCCTGGCCTGCTTCCTGGCCTGCCAGAGCGTCATCAGAGTTGAGCGAGGGCAGAGAGTACTCTTTCCTCACCCCTTCTCAGCTCAGAGGCCATCTATTCATCATACATACAAAGCAAACAGTGTTCTATACTATGCAGGTTTTTGACATCCAGAAAGGCAAGAGGTTATCCTGGTTGTCTGCCTAATAGCCTGTCTCCTTTCCTCCTTTCTACATTCCTTCTGTCCTCCATTACTTCTCCACTCCCAATCAACAAGCATCAATTCTATTGTTTTTATTTTTCAAAAAGATGTACATTAAGGAGCAAAAACCTAAGGTGAAAAGTTAGTCACTCTCCTTTTAGACATCTTTCCATACGTAAGTCATCTGAGTCCTAGCCTCCCTGCCAGCAATGTTACCTTTCCTACTTCCAACAGTGTTCCACATAACATGAAATGAGGTCCATGCTATCACCTACTTACAAATCCCTCAACGGTTCCCACTGTCAATAGCCCACACCTTGCAAACTCTGGCCTCTGTGGTCTCCTCTGGGTTCATTTTCTAAGTATCATGGTTTATCAGAAACTCCAATACCACCAAATTGGGTGTCGTTTCCCAAATGTAGCACCCTATTTCATGCCACTCTACTTTTGTATAGAATATTTCCCTCCTTTCTTTGCTTGAGTCCATGTCTCCTCATCTATAAAGGGAGAATTAAAATATTACTTATCACAAGCTCTGTGATAATTTTTTTTTTTTTTTTTGGAACCAGGGATTGAACTCAGGGACACTCGGCCACTGAGCCACATCCCCAGCCGTATTTTGTATTTTATTTAGAGACAGGGTCTCACTGAGTTGCTTAGGGCCTCACTAAGTTGCTGAGGCTGGCTTTGAACTCACGATCCTCCTGCCTCAGCCTCCCAAGTCGCTTGGATTACAGGCGTGCGCCACCGGGCCCGGCGCTCTGTGATAATTAAATGAATTAATACTAAGCAAAGCACTTAGAATGATAATTTGGCATCAATAAAAGTTTACATTAATGGTAGCAACAGGAGACAGAGGAAGAGGATAATAGTAGTAACAGATAGGAACAAAAACAACTTCTAGCTGCCATTCCTTGGCATCTGCCACTACATCCAACACACCAAATGCCCACCACAGGCACTTACTCCTTAAACATTTACCAAGAACCTATTATGCACAAGTTGGGTGGACAAAAATGTGGTGCCTGCCCTTCTTTCCCTGCCCTGGGATACTGTCTGTGTGCCTGCCACTCCAACCACGCAGAAAGCACCATAGGGGAGAAGGAGTCACCTCTGTGAGGCCAGCACAGGGAAAAGTGTGTGGCTTGGCAGAACTCAACAAAGACAAACTGAATTAAGACTTTAGTCTCTGATAATTTCAGACCACAGGACAAAGCTGACCACACTCTTACATCCATTCGCAAGGTAGACTGTGGACACAAAACATATTTATTTGTTCTTACCAGGTCAAGGCCTTTTAAAAAGGCATTCAGAAGTTGAGTCATTAACACTATCACTTATTTTTTTTCTGTTTCAGTGTCCTTTTTTCATCCTCTCTAAAAAAAAAAAAAAAAAAAAGGAAGAAAAAACAAACCATGTTTTAGAAAACTGATGTCCAGTATATCATCTTAAATGAAAACCCTACTTTAAATTGTTTTACTCTTTCAAGACCATAAATTCTTTATATTAAATATGTTCTTTAAACAGATGATGGTAAAGCCAGAATAATAATAATTTGCTAATCACTCCAAGCCTATAATAAAGTCCTAGAAGGGAAAAACATATCATTTAACTTATTTTCTATCTAAATAATCCAAACTTTAGGTTATAAGTATTTACTAGATAGTAAAGAGCATGAAAAGGCACTTGGAATCAAATTCAAGAGGATATAAATTATCCCCTTACCAATCTAACCTTGGAGATGGCACATAAAACAGAGGTTTCTAAACTGCAGAACCTAATAAAAATGAAGAGAAAGCCCTGGGAAGCAGAAGTCACTGAGTGCCAGCAAGGAAAAGAAATGAATGCACAGAGCACAGTCTATGCATTATGACCCCCCACACAGGGTTTGATGGAGGAAGAACTTTCCAGCTGAATCCTTTACTCTCCCTCCAAACCTCAGTGATAATCAAATCATGACCTACCCATTATTATCCTGTGGAAGGAAAGTAGCAGTGTCAGTGATAGCTGGGACCATACGGTACCTGCCAAATAGCTCTGGATATGCTGCTGATGACAAGAATGTCAGCAGCAGGTCAACTTGCAACACTACCTCCTTACCTTGTGGGCTGCCCAGTTACAAAGGCTGGCAGAATTGGAAGTGTGCCTGCTGTGAAGTATTTGAGGTTCCCTAAGAGGCAGAGTATAGATAGGGACATGAAAGCTACCAGACAGCAAGTGGTAGAGCTCCTCACCCCTGGTACATACTACTAAGAAAAAAAGACTGTCATATGTCAGCATTCATGTATAAGAAGTCTCAGAAAAATAGAAATAACAGAGGGAAGAAGAGCATGAAGAAATAAAAACGGAGAATTTTTCAGAATTTAAAGACATAAGTCCCAGGGTCAGGTAGTAGCTTAGTGGTAGAGTGCTTATCTAGCACGTATGAGGCCCTCAGTTTAATCCCTAGTACTACAAAAAATATATATAAAGAAATTATAAATATAGACTTAAGCCTTCAAATAATGGTCAATATGCTGGTTAAGAAAAAATTTACATATATAGAATTCAATGAAATTTTAAATGTCAAATATAAAGAAAAAATCATAAAAGTTTTGAGGTAGAAAAAAGCAGATCACCCAAAAAGAATAGGAATTAAGCTGGCACCAGATTTCAACAGCAAGAATAGAGGCAAAAAAAATTAGGAAGAAGGATGGGGTTGTGGCTCAGTGGTACAGTGCCTGCATAGCATGTGTGAGGCTCTGCGCTTGATCCTCAGCACCACATAAAATAAAGGTATTGTGTTCATCTACAACTAAAAACAAAACAAACAAAAAAAACTAGGAAGAATCATCTCTCACAGACTATGTACATCCTCTATGCATCACTTAGTAAAATGTCAAATAAAAAATATAAAATGGTTTTAAAAAATAAAACTAAAACAAAAATAATCCTATGTTAAAGAAATAGGGGAAATTACAAAATACTGAGAGCTGAACAGTGAAAGCATTACATTATCTAAAGTATCCTTGAATACATATAAATGTGAGCTAAACATTCAAAAAGTTAGAAAAAGCCAGAAAGTAAATCCTCCAAATCAAAAAGAAACAATAAAATAGCTCACAAGTACAGCAATCATTGACAAAATGTAACTACTGGCTCTTTGATTATTCCAGATAAAGATCATCAACTTTTGGGCATAATAAAACACAAGAGGAAAGAGAAAATCAGGGAATTAAAATGGCAATCAAAACCTTCCCTCACTCACTCCAAGCCTCTGAAGTTCTACCTAACTTTCACAGAGCAGATAATAACTATATTATACAAGATTTTCTAGAAAAATTAAGGGGGAGAAAATAAAGAAAAGTATCCAACTTACTTTATGAAGCTAACAGAATCTCTTTTTGGGGGTGGGGGTGTTGTGGGGGAGGGTCCTGGGTATTGAACTTGGGCACTCAGCCACTGAGCCACATCCCCAGCCCTATTTTTGTATTTTATTTAGAGACAGGGTCTCACTGAGTTGCTTAGGGCCTCGCTAAGTTGCTGAGGCTGGCTTCGAACTTGCGATCCTCCTGCCTCAGCCTCCTGAGTCGCTGGGATTACAGGCGTGCGCCACCACACCCGGCTCCAGCGCTTAGCTTCTGCTGAGGCTGGTTTTGAACTCTGGATCCTCCTGTCTCAGCCTCCTGAGCCACTGGGATTACAGGCATGTGCCACCATGCCTGGGTGGAATCTTGATATCAAAACTAGATAAAGAAAATGCATAGAAAGAAAATTACAGCCGGGCATGGTGGCGCACGCCTGTAATCCCAGCAACTCGGGAGGCTAAGGCAGGAGGATCGTAAGTTCAAAGCCAGCCTCAGCAACTTAGCGAGGCCCTAAGCAACTCAGTGAGACCCTGTCTCTAAATAAAATACAAAATAGGGCTGGGGATGTGGCTCAGTACCAAGTACCCCTGAGTTCAATCCCCGGTTCAAAAAAAAAAAGAAAGAAAGAAAATTATAGGCCAATACTTACAGAGGCAAAATCCTAAATAAAATATTGACCAACTGAATCAAATAGTGTATAAAAATAAATGTTATAATCAATTAGGGTTCATGAGAAGAATGCACAGATGGTTTGACAACAGAAAATTCATCAATGTTACTAAAGAATGATAGATTAAATGAAAGCATTTGATAAGTTCAACAAATTCTGATTAAAAACTCTGAGTATCAGTTTAGAAGGGAATTTTCTCAACTTGATATAAATGATAAACATACTGAATGGAACAAGGCAATGTGACATCGCTGGAACTATTTAACACAATCCTAGGAATCTTGACTAAACAAGACAAGCAACAGAAAAAACTAAAAAGATGTAAGAATTGGAAGCAATTTTTCTTTACTTTAGGTTGATACAATTATAGTTACACAGAAAACTCAGTAGACTATTAGTATTAATTTTTTTTAAGTTCTTCTGAATTGTTAGAAACAATCTCAACCAGAATTTATACTTTATACAGAACAAGAACCATAATGTCTTTCGGAAGTAATCTAAGGAAAAAAGTACTGTGTTCCCCTATAAGCAGTGCAACAACCCCTACCCCCACAAATTGGGGTGGGAGTATAGGTCAGTCACACAGCACCTGCTAGCATACACAAGGACTTGGGTTCAATCCCCAGCACCAAAAACAAACAAACAAAAAAAACAATGTTTTAAAAATTTTGACTTTGTGTGTTCCTAAAAGTATTTTAATAGTTTTTTCAAAGAACCAGCATTTAGATTTGTTGATGGTTGCTATTTTTTGGTAGCCATTTTATCCAGCTTCTTAAATTCACGGATGGGACTAATTAATTATAAAAATGTCAATTCAAAACAATCATATAACAAAAATCTCACAGGATTTTTAGGAGAACTTGATACAAGAATTCTCCAATTCATATGAAGGAATAAAGGTTCACAAATAACTAAGCAAGTTTTGAAAAATTAGAGTTTAAAAGTCAACTCTATTTGAAAGTAAGATATATTACGAAGCCATAGTAGTAAAAACAATGTGGTACAGATATAAACAAATAATTCAGTGGAACAGATCCAGAAGCAGCATTGTATTAAACCTGGTATGTAACAGAGGTGGCATTTTATAGCACTGGAGGAAGGATGAATTCATTAACAAGATTATCTTAAATGTTCCCCAAAGACCCATATGCTAAAGGCTTGGTCACCAGCCTGTGGTGCTGCTAGGCGGTGGTGGAACCTGTAGGAAGTGGGCTTGGTAGAAGGAATTTACATCATTGAGAGCATGCTCTAGAAGAGTATAGTAGGACCTTAGCTCCTTCCTCTCTTTGCTTCCAAACTACCCTGTGGTAAGCAGCTTTGCTCCCCCATGAGCTCCTTGCTTCGCCACAAAAGCAACATGGACTAAAACTTTTGAAACCATGAGCCTAAAATAAACCTTTCCTTCTTTTCAAGCTGTCTCAGGTATCGGTTACAGGAATGGAAAGCTAGCACAACCACATTGAGAAAACTAATTTTCCATAAGGAGAAATATAAAGTTAAATTTAACTTGGACATCATACCAAATAGATCAAAGATCTAAATATGAAATGTAAACAGAGAAGAAAATGAGAAAAATTAGATAAATGTTATCTTAAAAAAGCATATAATAGATGAATTGATAATGACATATATTTAATATACTACCTAACAGGAAGGGAAAGAATAGGAATAGTAATATTGGAAGAAAAAGGAAAAATAGTAAAACAAAATAAAGGCCTTGTCAGTGGTAATGAGGATGGAAGTCAGAGACTTAGGGAGTCTGAGTAGCTTAATTTTGTCCACTTGAAGGTCAACAAAAACAGAAAATCATCAGAACTGAAAAATATCACAGGAATATAGAAACACAGTAAATTATGCTATGTTCAAATATTTTAAAGTTTTTCTAACCCTTGTCAATATTTTAATAGTGATGGAATCCTTATCTCTAACAACATCCATGCCTCAACTTTTATATCTTCCTTCTCTTTATCCCTTTGTGCTCAATTCTGGAAACCCACCTTAGCTCATTTTCCTTAATACCAAAGAAAAGAAAGTTCTTCTGATTATCCCTAGTTCCAAGAAGGAAATGAACTAGTAGCCTGAAAGTGGCTGGCTAAATTCGAGGGAGGTTTCCAATTTAAACCATACCAAAACAGATTAACTGTCTTACATCCAGTTTACTTATAGCATTTGTTTCCCATTATGTTGCCGTGGATATAGAGAATAACTTCAGCCAAATTTTAACATAAATGCACCTATATTTGACTTCACAGTATTATGGGGAGGTGAGAAATCTGAAAGCACAAAGACATACCAATTCTTTTATTCGTTTTCTGTGTCTACTGTGTGGATTGTTCAAATGACTGGTAAGATCAAATATTGTTGGTATTGCATTATCTCGAAGAACTGTCCTATAAGGACTCTGAAAAAGAAAAATGTATTAATTCAGAGATGGTCCTTCAGAAAAAATAAAATTCTACATTAAAGATTTCTCTAGCACTTCTTTAGCTCTAAAGTATACAGACTTGCAGAATCTGATGTCAGTTTAAGTCAGTCTACTACTTCTGTTTTTTATTTGCCCATTTGATGATCTTACTATTATAAAGTAAGAAACTGAATTGACCACAGGTATAAAAATGTATTTGAATTTTGTATATATATTTCTAATTCAGTTTCCCAGCCACTTCATCTGTTCTGTACTTCTATGAGTCCACCAGGCTTCGGGATGTACAAATCTTCCAAATAACCTACCCTCCTATATGTTCTACAGCAATGCTTCCCTCCTTACCTGCTGTTCACAACACTTTTGCTAATATTACTGAGAAGCACCAAGGCACAGTGAAAATAATTTTGTACCAGGACCCAGGAGACCTAGGAACTAATGTAAAATCTACTAGTGATTCACTAACAGCCCCTTGGCTAAATTAGTTCCCATTTTTGGATCCCAGTTTCCTCTTCTGACTCAGGTATTGACTAGATCAACATTTCTCAAATTGAAACTATTCACATATTAGTGATCAGATTGCTTGCCATTGCAGTTATACCACTATCACTCCCACACAATCTATTTACTTCTTTAGTTAACACTGTCTTAAGCAACAAAAACTGTAAGAATAACCTTTAACAGGCTATTTATATTTTAAATACATATTACAAAACTCCTAAGATAAAAATAGACTCAAGAGCTACAACTCATATATATAATCACATTTGCAAACCCTACACTTGGTATTTCTAAATTCCCTTCTAGCTCTAATGAACTTATCATTGAAGGATGATCATTCTCTATATTACTTCCTGATAATCTAATCCAACCTAACTAGAAGCTGAATCCATATCTAGATGGTGACAGTTTCCCACAGTTGGCCCAGAACAGGCGAGGCGGGACAGGAAGTTTATTAAGAGGGTAACAGATGAATAACATCTATAATATCCTTGGCTAGTCAAAAGAAACAGTACCTTTTAATTTCACCCTGAAGTTGCTATGGGAAACACACACACACACACACACACACACACACACACACCATCTCTCTCTTTCTCTCTCTCTCTCTCCTTCCTGGGAGCAGTGAGTGCTTCAAAGCTGACTATTGAAGCATATTCAAATATATCAAGTAAAAATAATAACCCCTCTAATTTTTTTCATCCAGAAAACAGAAGTTAGGAAGGGCTGAAGAGAAAACATGTATCTAAGTGGAATACGTGATCTTAGGTTTTATCCAAAAAGGCACTAATTACTTCAGAAGGATTTTTATTCAGAGTCACTATTTTCCAGCCAATCCCATACATCACAGAAAACACAGAGAAGGAAATATGACTTCTAAATGATAACAGCTTCTAGCACCTGGCTAGTGATCCTGAGTCTACTAGGGAGTTTGATCAGGGATCAGTTAGAGATACAACCATTGAAGGGGGAAAAACCTCAAAGAGCCTAACTTTCCCATCTCTCCCATTGAGCAAAAGTCTCAAAAATAAACAAACATATACACATACAGTCAACTCTTGATATGTTAGAATTTATTAAGTGAAGGGAGGGATAAAACAGCCTAACAAATTTTAAAAATACAAATCTAATTTGCTATTTTATAGCAAATAAAGCAAAGATCAAAAATAATGAGTCAAAAACATGACATTTTATAAATACTTATTTATAATTATACATGCCAAGAAAGTTATATGTAATTCATAAGAATAATTTTTAATTCAGTATCAAGATTTAATCTTTAACTGCTGATTTAAGGTTTGAGCAAACAGTATTCATCTTACTTTATTTTGGAGGGGTAGCAAGGATTGAACTTACAGACGCTTAATCACTGAGTCACATCCCCAGCCTGCCCCCCCTTTTACTTTGAGACAGGGCCTCACAAAGTTGCTGGGGTTATCTCTGAACTTATTTATAATCCTCCTGCCTCAGCCTCCCCAGCCACTGGGATTACAGGTGTGTACAACCACGCCCTGCATATTAATTTTACTCTAGCATCAAAGATAATAAAGCATTTGGCTTTTGCTGACTTAATCATGAATGTTTACTAATGAGTACATAAATGCCAAACTAATGAGGCCAAAAACCTTAAACACTTTAATACCGAGATCAGATAAACCAGCTTTTAACACCAGCATCATCTTCTACATAACACATAAAGAATATTTTTCACATTTGGGTTAATTTATGCAAGACTGACAAATCATTCAGAAACTATAAAAACAAAATTACCTCACCTTTTTCTTCTATGCTCTGACTAAACAAGAATATAAGAGTAAACTACATTTTAAATTTCTCATATTGATATGGTTGGACTTATCCAATTAAAAGACCATATTTATTACTAAAAATAAAAATGCAAAAATGCATATGGCATTTAATAATTTGGGATATTTTTACTTAGGGTCAAGAACATAAAAGCAGTTTGCCTTTTAAACATATGAAACCTCTTATTTTGGTTGATCATTATTACGCTCTTAACAAAGCAAGGCAAAAAATATCCCTCAAATATTCGTGATTAAACTGTTGAACCGGAATTGGCTCACCTCCCAATGACTTCACAAGTATCTGCTTCAATTAATTTTGAGAAATAAAATAACCCAATCATTCTTTAGTTTTCTGATGCCTCTGCAAAATGTATCTGAAAAAAATATCAAAATAAATCGCTGCATAACAATGTATAGTGTACCTTCAAATAAAATTTATCTCAATATCTGAGATACATTACTTATACCTAAACAAGAACACTGTATATTATTTACCAAAACTTTGTTCTTTACTAATTATTACAGTGTTTTGCTTTTGCTTCATTTCAATCAAATCTGACCTATTTGTGCCTTTTATGAATCACAGCAGTAATAGAATCCCAGAGGGTTAAAAATCTAGGTCTGGTCTACTCTCATTAGAAACTGGGGCCCAGAAAGGGCAAGGTCTGAACATAAAACTGCAAATTGCTGATGGAAATTTTTTTTCACATTACCTATGATTTATTTCCTGCTGTATCTAGCATATAAAAATTAAGTATGGTTCTAAGAGTACATTCAAAAACATGAAAACAAAGAGCACTACTCCCAGATGAAGATATCACTTATGAAAAAGTTCTAGAGAAACTGCTCCAAATAAAAACATTATCTTAAACATACAGTATTAAGATCATCTAGAACTGTCTAGAGAATTAAAAGTGGTCACCTCTGGTGATTGGGAAAGGGGCATCAGGAATAGGGGAATTAAGAAAGCCTCAATAGATACTATTCCACTCCAAACTTATCTTCATATTTTTAAAATGGTGGGGTAAAAGGATACCTTTCAATTATTAAAACTTACATTTCCAACCAGACAGAAAAAGAGAGAAAGAAACCAAGTTCTCCTATTACTTACAGTTCTACAAATCATAGAGGTCTCGAAGTGTTTGGCACATAATCGATAATGTTTATTGAGTTGATCAGGTGTTTTATCTTCCAAGTCAGCTCTCCTACAATTCTCGACCCACTTCTGGCATCTATAAATAAAACCAAAATACAATTACAAAACATGAGCCTGACATTTAAATGTTCTAAGGTAAATACAGCCCTTGGTTTTAAGGTAAATACATATTAACAACAATGGATTCCTGTTCCCCTCCGCAGAACATAATTTGGAGAACCTGATTAATAACAAAATGAGAGTTGGAGGGACCATAGAAATCACATAGTATAAACCCTTCAATTACAGACAAGATTAAGAAGAAATCATGCCCCAAATCAGCAGCAAAACTAGAACTTAAATGTGGGCCTTCCAACTTCCAGAACATCGTAGGAGAGGACTCAGTCATCAGCAGTACAAGTGAAAAGTTGCAGAAGGCAAACAGCCTAACGTTTCCTTCAGAATTTCAACTTAAGCAAATGAAACAACACTGTCATTGCAGAAAATTAGCAGGTAAAAGTTCTATAAATAACTAGAGTTTTTTGTGGAGGCATGAAGGCTATATTCATTTGCCTTCTTATGAGCATGCTTTATTATCTATAAGGATACATATAAAAACTAGATTACAAGTTCCATGAATGCAGCAACTGTGTCTACACAATCCAACACACAGAAAATGTTAAGATCCTGAACAAGATAAAGTTCATGTCCTCTTAAGTGCTTAACCAAGAGTTATTTGCAGAAAGACAGATAATAATGCCCACTAAGCATTTATTATGAGCTAGATACTGTTCTAAGTCCTTCCAAGGTGAGTACTATTATTATTTCCCTTGTGCTGACGAAGAGACCAAGGCACAGAAATGTTGAGTAATTTGCTAAGTTACAACTAAATTTTTACCTCACTCTAAGTTTCTAAGAATAAAATTTCTGCCATGGAAAAACAGTGTCACAATATGAAAACGTATTTATGTTATAAGTACATAATAGTACATTTTCTTAGGTTTCAATGCTACATCCACATTCACCCCACACGTTGATAAGTCATTCCCTCCACTCTAAATACGTAAAACCATGGTGACACATTGATTTCAAGCCTAAACTAAAACCACACACCTAAACTGTATAGCATTTCATTCAACCAAGAAGTCTTGTACCACTCAATAATGCCTAAGATGTCCATATTTTAATGTTGTACATTATGATTATAATTTCATGTTTCAAAATTAAAATAAATAAAATTGGGGGAAGTGGGCATTGTACTCAGGATTGAATACAGAAGTGCTCTATTACTGAGCTATATCCCTGGCCCTTTTGAGACAGAGTCTTGCAAGTTGTTCGCACTAACCTTGAACTTGCAATCTTCCTGTTACAGACTTCCATGTGGCTGGGATTATAAGTGTGTGCCACGATGTCTGGCTCAAAATCCAAATATTAAGTATAAAAACTATCCTGCTATAAATAATTTGCCATACTGCTACTGTTAAGTTTGTTTTTAAATTTGTAATCTCTGAAGGCCATCCACATAGAACAGTACTGCCACACAATCCCTGAACTAAGTTGAAATATTGTTCTGATATCAATAGCAACCCAAATTCCAATGATCAAGAAGAACAGATTGGTATAAGACAGAAAGCCCAATTAGTTGTCCCTATGTCTTCTGATTTTGAATACACAGAAGTAGATCTAGTGAAAGGTGTGTAAGACCACTGATAATTTCTTCTTCGAAGAAGACAAATGGAAGAATATACAAATTCATGGACTGGGGCACTGAATTCTAAGCATCAGTTCTCCCAAAATTGATTACTAATTCAATATAGTCCCAATCCCAATGAGTGTGTGTGTGTGTGCATGTGTATGTGAGAGAGAAAATTATTTTAAGACTTTTTATATAGAAATTCATAGGGCTAAGAATAGTCAAGATGATCTGGAGGGGGGAAAAAGGTGGAAATACTTATACTATCAAATATTAAGACTTATCAAGCTTGTTATGATGGTATGGTATTACACAAGGATAGAACAATGAACAAAATAGAAAGTTATAGATACTTAAGACAAAGGTAGCTTTGAACAGCAGTGAAGATGGAGTTTTTACAACAGTGCTGAATCAGCTGGATATCTATATGAAGAATATGAATTAAATAAATCTTTTTTATCTTAAGAATGCTACTGGTGCATTATAATTATACATAATTCATTATGCAGAAAATAAATCTTTGCAGGTATTTTTACACTACACACAAAATGAATTCCAAGTCTAAATATGAAAGGTGAAACAATAAAAGCTTCTAAAAGATAACAAAAGAAACTATCTTCATCACCTTCTTAAAGAAGGCAATGGAAACCATAAACTTCAGGAGAAAATGAAATGATCTGGCTAATTTTTCTTCATTAAAACAACCCATTTAAGAGAGTGAAATGGCAACCTACAAAGCAGAAGACCTCTTTAACATATCCAGCAATGGACTCATAGCCAAATACATATGAATACATATGTTCTTTGAACAGGCACTTTACAATAAAAAGTTTACCAATACTTAGATGGGACCAAAAAACAAAAAACCAACATCAAGAAAATACTAATTAAAACCACAACAAAATATAACTACATACCCAAAAGAATGACTACAGTGTAAAAGGCATAATACCAAATATTAGGGAGGTGAAACAACATAGACAAAAGAAAGGACAAACTGGTATGTTCATTCCATGGAACGGGATCTGCCTCCGGAGTGAACAAACTTCTTGTGATCACCTAATCATGTTAAGTGGAAGAAGCCAAAAGTATATACTATGTGAACAGGCAAAACTCATTTATGGCTTTGTTCAGAAAAAGTTAACATAGATAGCATGCCTAAAATTGCCATCCCCAGAAAGGCTTACGAACCTTTGGCAGGTGTCTGGGAAATTAGCTGGTAAATAGTTTCCTACACTGACATAAAATGCTTCCTAACCAGTAAGGTGGCACTGTGCCTACACTGGGCAAATAATACGATTTATAATGAATAACTGACTTCCTTCTGGGAGTCTGGAACGTTAGCATACACTAGGCAGAAGCTACTTATTGACCAGGCCCTAATAAAAATCTTGGGCGAAGAATCTCTAATGGACTACTCCAAGGAGAAACATGGCTCATAGGTTGCTGCATTTCAACTACTGGGGGAAAATGGTCTCTGACAGACCTCTTATGGGAAGAAAAGAGGATAAGGAAGCCTCAATGAATTCCTCCTGATTCTGCTGGTGTCTTTTCCCCTCATGATTCAGATGTGTACCCTTACTATACCAATATAATACATCTTAGCTGTGAGTACAACTATATGGAGAGTCCCATGAGTCCTTCTAGTGATCTCCAAATAAGGGATGGTCTTAGGTTCCCCAGCAGTGATAGCCAGAATTGTAGATACCACTGGAGAAAGGTAACAACTGGGAGTGGGCACAAAGGAGGCCTCTGGAGTCCAAGGAATGTTCTGTATCTCAAACAAAAAAGCTTCCCCTCGCTTTTCTATCTCTGAAAGTAAACTTATCTAAAGTTGTTACTGCTGGAGGGAGTGGGATAATGACTAGGAGGGCCACATAGGAAAAGGAGTTTGGAGTGTTGGCAATATCCTATTTTTTAAAAAAATAATATTTTTTTTTTTAACTTTCACTTTTTTTTTTTTAATGTGGTGCTACTGTGGATTGAACCCAGTGCCTCACACATGCTAGGCAAGCGCTCTGTCACTGAGCCATAGTCCCAGCCACATAATACCCTACTTTTAAAAAGTTTCATGGACATGTCATTCTGAAAGTCCAACATGCTATATGCATATGATTTGTGATTTATGCATGTTTTTACATCAGTAAAGTTATAAAAATTATATATAACCACAATCAGTCTTTCCTACATACATACATGTATGCAAATGCATATATTCTTACATATTTTAAATATATATACATTATCGCTTGGATAAGTTATGTATATGCTTTCTAGATTTTTTTTCTTGTTTTAGGGTACTGGGGATTGAACACTGGGGCACTTTACCACTGAGCTTCACCCCCCAGTTCTTTTATTTTGAAACAGGTCTCCTTAAATTCCTGAGAGTCTTGCTAAGTTGCTGAGACTGTCCTCAAACTCATACACATACAATCACATAGTTATATAATAATCTCTCAGATTCTTACCAACATCTCTCCTTTCCCAGCTCTGTCACTGTTTTGTTTCCGGTATTCCAGGCTATGGCCTTTTCCTTTAACAAAGTGGGGTGACTCCCTGAATCCACATATTTCTTTCCATCACTAACACTTTTTATCTATCAGCATATATCATTATAGATATTAAAACTGACAACAATTTTAAAATGTTTATTAATTCATCAATAACCTCCTTTCATGTTAACATATGCAGTATTTTAATGAAAACCCACATACTTTGGATTAGACAGAGGGAAGTGAAGGGAAGGGAGGAGGAATGGGAGTGGGAAGGACAGTAGAATGAATCGGACATCATGACCCTGTGTGCATATGAGTACACAACCAGTGTGCTTCTACATCACGTACAACCAGAAGAATGGGAAATTATACTCCATTCATGTATGATGTATCAAAATGCATTCTACTGTCATGTATAACTAGAACAAAAAAAACCCACCATATTTAGTGAGAATGTTTTCCATCTCTGCAAATCTCTTTAATATATAACTTAAAACAGATTCTCGCCTTTGCTTCTATATTTAATAAGTCCATAAATCCAGCCTTTACATTAATATGCAATTTTAAAAGGCTATTAAAACCTCCTCCTGGTGTGCCGGGCGTGGTGGTGCATGCCTGTAATCCAAGTGACTTGGGAGGCTGAGTCAGGAGGATCGCGAGTTCAAAGCCAGCCTCAGCAACGTAGCGAGGCCCTAAGCAACTCAGTGAGACCCTGTCTCTAAATAAAATACAAAATAGGGCTGGGGATGTGGCTCAGTGGCCGAGTGTCCCTGAGTTCAATCCCTGGTTCCACCAAAAACAAAACAAAACAAAACAAAACAAAACAAAACAAAACAAAACAAAACAAAACCTCCTCCCGGGGCTGGGGATATAGCTCAGTTGGTAGAGTGCTTGCCTCATAAGCACAAGACCCTGGGTTCAATCCCCAGCACTGCCCCCCCAAAAAAACCTCCTCCCTGGTGGACTCGGTGGTGTAAGCCTGTAATTCTAAAGACCTGGAGGATGAGGCAGGAGTAATCCTAAATTTGAGGACAGTCTCAGCAACTTAGCAAGACTCTCAGGAATTTAAGGAGACCCTGTCTCAAAATAAAAGAACTGGGGGGTGAAGCTCAGTGGTAAAGTGCCCCAGTGTTCAATCCCCAGTACCCTAAAACAAGAAAAAAAATCTAAAAAGCATATACATAACTTATCCATGCGATAATGCCATATGTGTTATATAGCCCCCAAAATTCCACTGTATATTCCTGACAGCATGAGCATGAAAAAGAATAACATCGGTGTTACGAAAATAGCTTTGACACTGCAGACTCCCTGAGAGTCTTGGGAACTGCTGAAATCTGAATGTCTGTATTCCCCCCAAATTCACATGTTGAAACTTAATCCCCAGTGTAGTGCTGTTGGAAGGCGGGTCATCTGGGAGTGATTAGGTTGTGAGGGCCGAGCCCTCAAGAACCGGTTTAAAGCCCTTATAAAAGGGATTCAAGAGAACTTGTTTGCCTCTTCTGTCATATAAGGATATAGCAACAAGGTACTAATCAATGATGCAAAAAGCGAGCCCCTCACTAGATGCCAAATCTTCTGCCACTTTGACCTTGGAATTCCCAGGCTTCAAGACTGTGAGAAATAAATTTATTGTTTATAAATTCTTCAGTGTATTTTGTTATAAAATTTGTTGATTACAGATTACTTGGTCTAAAATACTTCTGTGAACCCCAGAAAATCACTGTTTCTACATTTTACACAAAGAACAACTCTCAATTAACTCTGATTAGATTGCCAAAGAACCTTGGAAGAGTCAGCGTCACCACCTCATAGCATTAACTGGCTGAGGAGGAAGAGTGCTTCACTTGCCCAACTCACTCTAATGGGTGCGATTCATTGATTTAGGGCTGAGCCCAGCTGAGAGCTGCCCCTAGGTATCCCCTGCCAAGTCTCTGCACTAGGCAAGCTACCCTGCTACAACCAAAATTTTAGGCGATGACTTTTTTAACTTTAATTTTCAGTAATCAGTGACCTCCATGTCTCTGCCCTAAGCTAAGCTGATCATATAATTTCACTTAAAAATAAAAAAGCATATGAATGGCACTTTTTCTAAACCAATAATAACTATTATGGTATGTAAAATTGTACATGGAGTCCTCTATTGATTATGCTCTTGAATTTTTAATTATTTCTAAGTATCTGTTCCTAAAAATGTGCATGGAATTCATAAAAACGATGAATGGGAAATGGACAGCTTAAGAGCATTAAATATATTTATCTTTGTTGTTAGTTAACAACGTCAATTAACTTTTTTGAATAGGTAGGTTGGTAACACACCCTTTATCAACTTACCTTACAAACAACTTACTGGAAAAAAACGACTTCTTTGTATAAATTAACTGTGGGCACAGTGAAAAGGAAATTGGAAAGTTATTTTGAATACATTAAGTTAAATAAAATAAACCCGACATAAAAACTGAATCTTATGATTCCACCTATCTGAGGTACCTAGAACAGGCAAGTTTACAGAGACTGAAAGTGGATTAGAGGTTACCAGAGGCTAAGGACAGGGTAATGAGAAGTGATGCTTCAAGGTTACAGAGGTATTTTTTTGGCGTAAGAAAATGTTTGGGAAACAGTGGTGATGACTGTACAACATTGTAAATATAATCAATATCAATGAACTATACATTTAAAAATAGTTAAAATGGGGCTGGGGTAGAGACCTTGCGTAGCATGTATAAGGTCCTGGGTTTGATCCCTAATACCACAAAAATAAAAAATAAATGGTCAAAATGATCAATTTTGTTATGTATAATTCACCAAAAATTTTAAAATGATGGAATATACCAAAAGCCACTGAATTACATACTTTAAATGAATGAATTATATGATATGTGAATTATATCCCAATGAAGATGTTTAAAAAAAGAATTCAAAAAAGTTTATAATTTGGTTTTGAACTATTCAAAGGGCTCTTACATGGAACAGGGTACAGACTTGCTCAGTGTCAATCTGCGGACAAAACTAAATCTCCAAAGCATAAATCACAGGAGGCAGATTTGCACTCAAAACTAAGTAAGAAACAACAGCTACGGCTGTCCAGGCCCTCTGTGTCTCTCACAAAGAAACCCGGACTATTTTAGCAAAGGCAGATACCACCTGTCAGGAATGCATATGGCTCTCAAGTCCATGACTACCTTTAAGGTGAAATGCAAAACTGGATTTGTTTCTTTTCAAGCAAGTGTTCTTATGTTAGATTCTCAAAAGGGACAATGACTCCAAAGAAGGATAAAAGACACTACTACTGAGGGAATTTCAGCATTCCAGAGGACTGCACTAGATCTAAAATTCCTTCCAAATCTGAGACTATAAGCGCCAATAGACCATATTTCCCTGAGGGTAATGAAAAAAGCACTCAATTACATGTGGACAGAAATGACTTGTATCCCTTAATCTGTTGTTTCTCATTCCTCCTGTCCTCCAGTCCCTGGCAATCACCAATCTGCTTTCTGTCTTTATGGATTAATCTACTCTGGATATTTCATATAAATGGAATCATATAATATATGATCTTTTATATCTGCCTTCTTCCACGCAGCATAATATTTGAGGTTCACCTATGTTGTAGCATGTATCAATAGAAGCAGTATTTCATTACTTTTTATGGCAAAGCAATATTCTACTGTATTAATACACATTTTGTCTGTTCATTCAAGCACTGGTAAACTGTGGGTTATTTTCATCTTTTTTGACTATTGTGAGCAATGCTACTGTACAAGTGGTGTATGCTTTTTAAAAATTTTTTTTAAATACCAGTTTTGTAATTCTTTTGGCTACATTACCTTGGAATGCGACTGCTGGGTGGTATGGTAATTCTGTTTAACTGTCAACTCATTATGGTTTTGATTTGAACTTCCCTAACAACTAAGGAGATAGAGCATCTTTTCAAGTGCTTGTTAGTCATTTCTTTTTTTTTTTTTTTGGGGGGGGGGACCAGGGGATTGAACTCAGGGACACTCGGCCACTGAGCCACATCCCCAGCCCTATTTTGTATTTTATTTAGAGACAGGGTCTCACTGAGTTGCTAAGGGCCTCGCTAAGTTGCTGAGGCTGGCTTTGAACTCATGATCCTCCTGACTCAGCCTCCCAAGTCGCTTGGATTACAGGCGTGCGCCACCACGCCCGGCCCTTGTTAGTCATTTCTATCTCTTCTTTGGAGAAATATTTATTCGGGTCCTTTGCCCATTTTCTAACTGAGTTATTTGTCTTTTGATCACTGAATTTTAAGAGTTTTTTTTTTTAACATATTTTGTATTCCAGATTCATCCATTCTATTTTTTACAAATATCTTCTTTCATTCTTTCCTCCTTCTTGGTAATGTCTTTGTGCGTGTGTGTGTGTGTGTGTGTGTGTGAAGATAAATACATTTAAATGTAACACACACACACATTCCCATGGGTGGTTTTTGTTTGGTTTTTACAAAACATATAACAAGAGAACTATCCTCAACACTATTTTAAAGCGTACAATATCATATTGCTAACTTTATGTACTATGTTGTACCTCAGAGATCTAAAAACTTATCTTACATAATAGATTTTCATTGAAAAACAATTTCCCATTTTTTCTCTCTGTCCAGTCCCTGGTGACCAGCATGGTTTTCTCCACTTCTATGAATTTGACTATTTTAGATACCTCATGTTAAGTGGGTTCATGCAGCTTTTGTCCTTTCATGACTGGCTCATTTTATTTAACACAATGCCAATGTCCTCTTATTTCACCCTTGTTATTCCAAATGGCAGGATTTCCTTCTTTTTTTCAGGTTGAATAATATTTCAGTCATATATTGTGCTTTCTATAGTTATCATTTCAAAATACTCTAATTTTTTAAATTAGAACCTCTTTCCCAGCTTTGCCCCTACTTTTTTAGTAGCCTATTATGTGTGTATATATTTTTTAATTTTATTATTATATTTTTAATTTGTTCCAATGAGTTATACATGACAGTAGAATGCATTTTGACACATTGTACACAAATGGAGCATAACTTCTCATCCCTCTGGCTGTACATGGTACAGAGTTACACCAGTCACTGATCGTGTAATCATACATGTATATAAAGTAATAATGTCTGTCTCATTCTACCATCCTTCCCATTCCCACCCCCCCTTCACTCTCCTCTGCACAATACAAAGTTCCTTCATTCTTCCCTATCCCCCACCCTCCACTATGGATCAGCATCAGCTTATCAGAGAAACATTCTGCCTTCGGGTTGTTTGGGATTAGCTTATTTCAGTGAGCACGATATTCTCTAGTTCCATCCATTTACCTGCAAATGCCATAATTTTATTCCTCTTTAAGGCTGAGTAATATTCCACTGTATACAGGTACCACATTTTCTTTATCCATTCATCTGGTAAAGGGCATCTAGGTTGGTTCCCTAGTTTAGCTATTGTGAATTGAGCTGCTATAAACACTGATGTGGCTGCAGCACTATAGTATGCTGATATTAAGTCCTTTGGGTATAAACTAAGGAATGGGATAGCTGGATCAAATGGTGGTTCCATTCCAAGTTTTCTGAGGAATTTCCATACTACTTTCCACAGTAGTTGCACCAATCTGCAGTCCCACCAGCAATGTATGATTGGGTAATATCTTTTGATACACAGAAATTTATTTTCAGTTGGACGTGGTGACGCACACCTGTAATCCCAGTGACTTGGGACACTGAGGCAGGAAGATCGCAAGTTTGAGGCCAGCCTCAAGCAATTTAATGAGGCCCTAAGCAATTCAGCAAGATCCTGTCTCAAAAAAAAAGGGGGGGTGGCTAGGGATGTGGCTCAGTGGTTAAGCACCTCTGGAGTTCAATCCTCAGTACCAAAAAAAGAAAAGCAGTTTATTTTCATGATGTCCAATTTGTGTATTTTTCCTTTATTTCATGTGTTTTTCATTTCATATCTGAGTCTGCTGCAAATTCCATGTTTTCTTCTAAGAGTTCAATGGTTTTTTGTTTTTTTTTTTGGAACCGGGGATTGAACTCAGGTGCACTTGGCCACTGAGCCAGATCCCCAGCCCTATTTTGTATTTTATTTAGAGACAGGGTCTCACTGAGTTGCTCAGGGCCTCGCTAAGTTGCTGAGGCTGGCTTTGAACTTGCGATCCTCCTGCCTCAGCCTCCCGAGTTGCTGGGATTACAGGCGTGCGCCACCGCACCTGGCTAAGAGTTCAATGGTTTTAGTTTCATGTTTAGGCCATTTAAATATTAGCCATTTTGAGTTCATTTTTGCATATGGTATGAAGACAGACATCTATTTTTCAATATCAAGCCTTTCAAACTTCACATGACCCAAATCAAACTTTTAATATCCCACTATCAACCCTGCTCTTCCCAGTATTTCCTCTCAGTAAATGCTCAAATTAAAAATTTCAGGAGTCTTTCTGGATTCCTCTTTGTCTTTTACAACCTATACCCTCAGCAAATCCTGTTGACACCACCTTCAAAACTTATCTCATATGAAACAATTTCCGCCTCCTCTTCTACTAATCTGGATTACTGCAATAGCCTTTAATTGGTCTTCCCACTTTCACCTTTGCTTCCTACAAGTTAACAAGCAGTTAGTGATCCTGTTAAAATCTCCCTGCTCTAAATCCTAACCCTATCTCATAGAAAACGCCAATGTTTTCTATGAACAATTTCCTATACCATTTGTTCCTCCCATACATACCCTTTCTGGTTTCATCAACAAGCATGCCCTGTTCTGGCACTGCAAAGTCTGTAATGCTCTTCCCCATGAAATCTTCATGGCTGGCCCCCTCACCTATTTTAGCTCTGTGCTCAAATTCACATTTTTAGCCAGGCCTTCTCTACTTAAAATAGCAATTATGCCTTTCCTGCTACTACTAATTTCCCTCCAATCTTTGCTTCATTTTTCCCATGGTATTTATTACTATCTAACACAATACTGTATATATCTTACATGACTACATCCCCCGACCCCCAGAATGCAATCTCCTTTGAGTAGGGACTTTGATTTTCCAACTGTACTCACCAGTGCTCAAAACAATGCCACACACCTAGACCTTCAATAAATATTTGCTGAACTAATAAATAGCATGCTACAGCTATATCATAACCGCCTGTTGACAGATCCCCCAAATGACAGCGACACTGTCTCATTCACCTTTGTATTCCAGCACTTAACATTAGTGCTCGGCACACAGTAGGCATTGTTTTTAAATGACTGAACCAACAAGAAAGGCCTATGAAACATCTTCAATCTTTCAAACAGTCCCTACTCTATCACTTCCTAAATATAAGTTCAGTATGTGGGTTACCTCAAAGAAGAGGCTGATATCAATTCCCACGCCCTCACGTGTATTCCCTGCTGGCCCCACAATTACCAAGAGAGATAATGAGTAGCGGTCAAAGCCTGAATTTTATCGTTGTGTAATGAGTAAGTCCGAAGGAGGCCACCAGACTTGAGATCAAAGAAGGCGGCCGGACTCCGAACAGAAAGGCTGTCTTGGGGTGGGGGGTGGCAAGGAGAAAGATGGGCCTGGGTGATCACAATCGGGGTACAAGTCCCTCCATGACAGCTAAAGAAATGAGAGCCCAGAGAGGAAGGCGACTTGCCCGAGATCACACAGCAAGTCTATCAGGGTGAGAGCCCATCTCATCCCGCCTCCGCGCCAAGCCCCCGCCAGCGCACGTGCTCCGAGGTCCCCTCCGCCCGCCCGCCAGCGGCTGGCCCCTTCCGTGGTCCAAGACTGGCGGACAACAGTGCACGGTGCCCCCTACGCCCCTCGGCCCGGAGCCCGCGGCCGGCAGCGCACACCAGGCAGGTGGGCCCGGCCGCCGGTCCACGGCGCCCTTACCTGGCCGGATCCCGCGGGAACCTGAAGAAAGCCAGGTCGGACTGCGTGCTCTTCCGCGTGCAGTTGGGGGCAGCGCAGAAGTTCGGCATCGTCGCCCGCCTGCCGGCCGGCCCAGCACTCCCCTCCCCGCCTCCTCAGGGCAGCCGCCCGCCCGTCGGGGCCGGGGAGGGGAGCCAGGCCGGCCGGCCGGCTCGACAGGGCCGGCGCGCGGGGAGGGGCCGGCGCGCGAGAAGCCGCGAGGGGCAGGAGGGGCGCGCGGTCCGAGGCCGGGCTGGGGACGCGGCTCCACAGTGCTGTGAGCGGCCGGGAGGATTTACCGCCGCCGCCGCCGCTGGTGCACCTCCCGCCCGCCCGGGACGCTGCCGCCTCCTTCCCACAATGCACTCTGGCGCCCGGGGGTGCCCTCTCTTCCCTCAGCCTTCCTCCCCCGCCCTCCTTTCCGCCGACTTCCCCGCAGCCGGGCACGCGCACGGGGTGCGGCAAGGCGGAGGCGGGGCCTGGCGCGGGCTTCCGCAGTGCGCTTGCGCACAGCCTAACCCCCGGGGAGGGAGTTGCGCATGCGGTACAACCTTCCGGACTCTAGCTGGCGAGCCCTAGGTTCCTCTGGTAGGTTTCGCGTGTGCGGGTTTCTGCAGATCTGGGGCGAGTTTGCACGTTACATCACCATTGCATCTCTCCTTGCTTGCTTAAGTTGCCACCACTTTAGACGTCCGTGGCAGAAGTCGTATAGTCTCTTAAGGGCCGCGGAATTGGGACGACCTTGGTGACCAATTTGTAAACTCCAGGCAGAGCTGAGCCTACTAGTTGGACGCAGGCGTGGATTGCAGGGGATTTGATTTTCCTTGGCTTTGCAGCGCCTCTTTGGTCGCGTTTGCTTCTCAGATCAGACGCTAAGGGGCGAAAACTCAGAAAAGCAATTACTCTTTCCTGGTGAAGCTTCCAGAGGAGCAACAATAGCGACATGATTATATCTACAGCCCTATAGCGATTGGTCCCTCTGTTTTCCCCTCATAGTTGTGGCCTCTTAGCGTTCCTGTGTTCACTGCCAAAATGAGTGACCGCTACTTAGAACAAAGGATTAGTATCAAATTTTGCGTGAAATTGAAAAAGTCTGCAAGTGAGACCCATCATCTTTTAAAAGAAGCCTATGGGAATGAAGTCATGTCAAGGGCCCGAGTTTTTGACTGGCACAAACGGTTTAAAGAAGGGCGGGAAGATGTTCGAGATGATGCGCGAAGTGGTCGGCCTGTCACTCACAGAACGGATGAAAATATCCAGAAAGTCAAGGACTTGGTTTGTTCAAACCGGCAGTTAACGGTGAGGATGATGGCTGAAGAGTTAAACTTAGATAAAGAAACTGTCAGACTCATTCTGAAAGAAAACTTGAACATGAGGAAAGTTTCTGCCAAAGTCTTAACAGGTATTTTGAAAGATGAGTCTAAACCTGGAAAACTTGACTTTGGGTCACATCTTTCAAAGGAAACTAGGAAAAATAGCTCGTATGTAAAGAAGAAATTAACAAGTTCTGAAACATTGAGTCATCTGCAGGGGGAAGCTGGTGGGGAAATGCCTCTGTCAATATCAGGTCCCAGAATCCACTACCCTGCCAACCAGCCTCTGCAGCCATCATCTTCTGCCAGCCTCTCCACCAGAGTGGCCCAGGATTGGTTCGCACCCTGGTGAAAGGAACCTGAGGGTAGCTGCACCTGAACTAGGAAGCTGCCTCACTGTTTGGCACCTTCATTTGCTGCTCCTCTGTTTTTGGTCTTCTCTACCACTCCTCTCTGCTGTCATGGCCTTCCTATGTTATGCTGGACCATGGCACCATCTTCCTTGTTTTTCACCACCTTGAAGTGCTTTTGGATGTTAACTTCTGTGCTTGCTTTTTTTAATTTCTCTTGCTTAACAGTCTTGGATCTCTTCATGGCCCATATTTCAGTTTGTTGTGGCTGTCCTGTTCCTTTGTTGTCAACATTCTGCCTAGGAGATCATCCATATCTTTGTGCACAAGGAGACATGCTCTTCTGGGAGGACCCCCAAAGGCCTACTGTTACATTTACTTTGCAGTCAAGGCCTAAGGTATGGTACAGAAGGCAGTTGCCTGTGGACCTATTGAGCAAAGCCCTAATGACTTGGTAGGAGCCCCTCAGAACTGAGGGGTTGGCCGCCAATACTGATCTTCTCTAGGACCTTCCCTTCACAGAACAGCTGGATTTGTTTAATTATAGTCTTGTACTTTGCACCCCCCTCATTTGGGTCTCCCCCTCTGCTGGAAGAGGAAGATCTGACACTGGAAAATATAAACCAGGGGATGCAGGCCAAGATTGATACGTGAGGAGAAAGACCAGGTGATTCTCCAGATGCTAAATTAAGGGAATCTGCAATCTATCTGGTGTGTTTTGAGCACCTGCTAGTTTTAGAACAGTGCTAGGCAGTGACAACGTAAAGTTCTTAAATGAGATCACCAAGTGCAGATGGGCTTCATGAAGGAGCTGTTTCTTGAACTGGATTCATGAGGAAGGATGAGACAAAAGGCTATGAGATCAGGGAATACTTCCCAGGCAGGTGAAACAGCATTAGGCTTGCAACCTGTGTTGTAGAAAGTGATGACACCGTTTGCTAAAATAGCAAAGATTACAGGGGAAGATGGTAGTGTTGCAGAAGATGAACAATGGGAGATAATTTGCTTCCTCTCCTCTGCTCTGGACTGAATGCCTGCCAGCAGTTTATAAATTGCTTCCCCTGAGTCTGTGACTAGGTTTATGATAATGCACATATTTAGTTATCTGATTTTCCCATTGGACCGCAAAAAAGTAGTCTCTACGTGCCCAAACTGTCTTCTGTGTTCTGATGCTCTGCCAAGATTTATGGATTGGAACTTTTCCCCAAGGGGTTCCAACTATTACCA
This sequence comes from Glaucomys volans, assembly GCA_020662805.1. Lineage (NCBI taxonomy): Eukaryota > Metazoa > Chordata > Mammalia > Rodentia > Sciuridae > Glaucomys > Glaucomys volans. The sequence goes on along the minus strand of JAJEJO010003804.1, from coordinate 32,343 downwards.
CACAAACTAGCAACATCTCAGAATGCCTGATAGAGAACAGGAGAAGCCAGGGGATAATAGCATTTCACAGCATTGGCTGGTGTCTGTGTGTTACCCAAGGATTTTGACATACAATAGCTCCTCTTTAACAAGTAAGAAACTACACTAAAGTGGGGAATAATAGAGGCCCCACACTTATTCATTCCACACAGGTAACTTTTAGTTCTGTTCTTTTGTGGTCTACCACTGTCAAAAAAAATTACAAACTCCCCTCTAATACCTGTCAGTTTGGAGACATCTTAAAGACTAGACCTTGTGCTACAAAGAAAAGATAGAAAAAAACTCTTAAACCCAGCAGACTTCCATCTGCTTTGCAATTTCTAGACATTTTGTTTCAGGACCATTAAGTCTTCTTACCTCAGACAAGGTCCTGGGTTCTCCATAAGCACTTGTCACTAGGGACATTAGACTTAGGAAGCAAATCCACATCATTCGCTGTTTCAGCTTTATTGCTGAATTTATTAATCCGGTTCAGGCCCTGTTGTAATAATTGTAGAATCATATGTTCCTGGGCCCAGGCTAGGATCCCACAACACCTGCAGACATTAACTCCACACAGAGGTCCTGCACGAACTTATTTTGGATTTTATTGCACTCCCTGTAAGCCGGGCTGGGACAATGATGCCACTCCCTGGCGATGATGCTGGACCAAGACCCATGTAGGAGTGTTAGGATACTAGAAACAAAGTTAGCCCAGATAAGGTTTGAACACAGAACACCTGGAAACACGATAATTGGGATTATGAATTCAAATTTTTCCAAATATCTGTCATGAAATATGGACGATTTATATCCTTGGATCATGTCCTAAGTAGTCATTAGGTTGAACTACTACTCAAACCTATTGTCCCTTGGCAAGGCTTCCCAGAAAATATTCAGTGATGATGTCATGCCTCAGATTTTTGAGAAGTAAAATTTCTGCCCTGATATTCATCCAGAGCAAATTATTCTCACTTGCTCAAATTACTAAACCTAAGGCTACCACATGATTGCCCAGGAGTATCCCCAAGGGAGTTCTTTAGTACTCCTTATGTACCATCTGCCAAATGCACTCCATTGATGATCCATATTTGCCCTGGCCTGCACCTGTGGCCCAGGTCTTTTGGTCCTATAAGCTCAAATCCAGCCATGCAGCCCACTCCAGGCTCTTGTCCTTGGCTCACACATATTCCCCTCTCAATTTATTCTTCACCAGTTTGCTTTGTTTTCTGGTTCTGAACCATAGCTCCAAGAGCAGCTTTTGGCCACTTTGGTAGGCTGATCCTTGATCCTCTTTTGGTCATGGTCTTCCACTAGATTCACTCTTCTCTCTGAATTTTGGATCCCTCTTCCAGCTCCCTACTTTAGCCATTGTGCCATTGGAACAGAAATTGTCTGCTCCACCCCTACCTCCCTCTCAAGAAGTAGGGCAGGGGCAACAGGGGGAATATATGTTTTTGGTTTTGTTTTTTTCTAAGGTCCATAGGTGCCCAGGAGGGTGGGAGGGAGGTCCTTGCCCCTCTTAGCCACCAGCAGTTGTATTCCCCAGATGCAACCAGGTTCTCAAGGAAGCAATCTCATTACCCCTGGTCTCGAGGGTCATGAGTATTCAGAGCTATAACATCCAAATCCCATCCTCCCTGCCAGTGGCAGGAGAAGCTCCACCTAATTGCAGATCAAGCCTGGCTCTCTGTGGAACATTAGGAGAAGAGTTGGCAATCCACAAACCTTGACCATAATTGCTAAGCTCAACACAATTCAGGGAATCTCTTTGGCATTTAGGTGTATCTTCCTCCCCATCCATATCCTTACCCCCATTTTGGTTCAAAATGCACATGGTATGTTCTGTGCCACAGCCAAAAGTCCAGGAGGAATAGACTCCTCCCAGGGCAGACCATCCCATCATTAATTTCATCTAATCCTCCCCTCCCCACTCTCGCACTCCACCTTGCTCCATTAGCCCCCACTAAAAATTATTTTAAAAAGAGAAAAAATAAAAATTTCACCAAAACTTTGAGAAAAACACAGTCTTCTGAATTCTGCCCCTGACTTGGAGTCGTTTTTGAAATGTAATGATTTGGGGAGAATGTACACCTGGGGCCTACTTTTCAGAGCCTTCCTTTTAGATCCATTTTTTTGTCAAAGTCCATACTGGCCATGGGAGATGCCGGATAAGTCTGGATGCTAAATGACTTGAGGACACCTAGTAAAGGAGTGGATCACTACTGGGTAACTGTCTGTCACTGTGTACACAATTCAATTGGCCTGCTCAGTGGAGACATCATTATCAGCAAGCCTCGCTAGACTCCCTAGGATTGCATCTCACCAGGGTCCCACAGGGCTCAGTTAGAGAGCCTCTCTTTGCTCCTGAACTATATGTTATCCTGCATTCTCCAACTACTGCTGCAGGGATCAGCCCTCCTAGATTTTATCAGGCTTTTCTATCCCATCAGAGGCAATCCTATATTTATGTTCTCTCTAGTCTCTGCCTTATCCAGTCTTTGCAAATAATATGCAAGTTGCATCACCCAGCATAAATATCCAGAAACAATCTAGTGGGGAGCTTCAGTACCTCCAAGGACCCACTTGGGTCTATTGCAGGGATCAACAGACTTCTATAAGGAAAGTACCCTAGGCTTTGTAGGCCCTATGATCTCTGTTGCAGTTATTCAACATTTTAGTGCTAAAGCAGACATAGCTAATATGAAAACAGATGATCATGGCTGTGTTCCATTTAAAACTTTATAAATGGGTACTGGAATTTGAATTTGATACAGTTTTCACAAAATATTATCTTGATTTTTTTCCCCAACCATTTAAACATGTAAAAAAAATTGCTTAGCTTGTAGACTATAGGAAAACAGGTGGTGGACCAGACTTGGCCCATGGATCACAGCTTGCCTACCCCTGATCTAGTGTATATAAAGTACGTATATAAGAATGACAGATGATGGCTTGTTTTCCATCAATCACATTGTTAATGCCAAATGGATTTGTCAGTGTCTGATGATTTACTATACAGAAATTGTGGCATCTTTTTATGAGGCCAAGAGAATGAACTAGAACTGAATGATTGGCTATTTCACCTTGACCCTATTCCAGCTCACAAAATAAATTTTGTGCTTTTTTTTTTTTTTTTACTAAAAATGATTTTTCACAGACTATCTTCTGTATTATTCCCATGTAATATCTCAAAACCTATTTTGGCAATACTAAAAATGGTGCCAAGTTGCAATTGGCAATAATAGAATGAACTAAAGATAGTCCCAAAAATGCTTTGTCCATGGGCCTTTGAATAACTTTATGTTATCACCTATTAAAGTGTGTACTAGGGAGGTGGCAAAACAATTTTTTTGCATGCTTGCAAAAATAAACACTATATAGTACATATATATATTTTTACCTTGTACCTGGTGCCAAGGTATGTACTTTTAGGTGAGTGTATTTGGTTTTCCTCTAAAGAGATCTTTATTGTGTTACCTTCACTTAAGCTGATTTTCAAAGTTGTAGTAGAATCTCAAGATTGAACAGAACTTTATATCAGTTAGTCATATTCCCCTTGAGCCAGAGTAAGTCAACCCACCAGTGACTGAAAGACTATCTGAAAGAAGATTCTATATTAATTCACTCAACAAATGTTGAGTGGCTGATGTACCAGACACTGTCCTGTGTGCTAAGGTACCACAATGGACAAAAGAGACACAGGTGGTCTGAAATCTATATTACTCTTCATTCTTCACTGTTCCATGTGCTCATACTAACTCATTGTTAACTGCAAACCTGGAAATAGGTATGACCTTTGCCACAAAACTTTGTCCTGTGGTCAAACAGGTCAACAACTGCATTAATAATTTGAGGACTGTGTGCTACACTTAAATTTTATTATCCTTTACACAGATCTATATTGGTAGAAAAACATGCTGGTAATGTTGGAAGTACAAATTGGCAACAGCTTTCTGAAAAGCAATTTGGCAGTATCTATTAGGAGCTTTAAAAATGTTTATATCCTCTGATCCTTCAGTTCCACTTCTGGGAATCTGTCCTAAAGAAATAGTCTAAAATGTGGGCAAAATTTATGCTTACTAATCTAAAAGTCCAACAGGAGAAATTGGATGAATAAATTATAGTATGACTATACAATAGAGCTAGTATGCAGTCATCATAATGAATGTTTATGAAGAGTATTCAACAGTACAGCAAAAGCGTTTATAATGTTTAGTGAAAAGAGTGATAAAAAATTGTACATATGAAACCCCAATATTTTTAATGGCTAGAAAAGATATGCTAATTCCAGGTGGTTGAATTTTATGGGTGTTTTTAATTTTTCCTGGTTTTTATGCTTCTAAAGAATATTTCTCCAAATAATTTTCCTTTATTATTGATAAAAAATAATAACATCAAAAGTTGGTGATTGAGATTGGGGCTACATCCGTAGTGTGATCCATGAACAATTAATTGGCTGGGTCAACATGGACGCTGTATGATATTGTGTTGGTTTGCAACAGAAGGGAAGAAGACCTGCCCCCGAAGGAGAGGGGGCGACCAAAATCCCTACAAAAAAAAACAAAGTTGTTACTAGAAGACACCATGAATGGAATGTTCCTGTTATGTGGCCCTAGGTAGGTGAAAGAGCACTTATGAATCAAGTATATTCTGACAAGAAAAAGGATATGAAATTCTCTCCTGGGTAAAATTAACCTCCTTTGGATTTCATTCTCACATTCTCATACAAAATGAATTCTTAAGATGGATTTTATTATAGCTGATTCTCTGAAGAATCCTTGAGCCTTCCATATAATTTCTTAGTATAGGAATAGCTTTCAATGTGCCAAGTCTACCTCCTCCCATACTGGGACACTCGAGCAACAAGGATATATATACACTGGAATATTTATGTTCTACATTGAGAATGCTACGTGCAAATCATTAGTCATCTTAAAGTAACTTACAAAACTCTTTAAATTTTGCAAAATATTATTTTGTTGGTGTCCAAAATTATTGTACTTTTTATTTATGTTTGAAGAATAATAATCACATTGTAGGATTTTAAAGTGAGATATTATATAGCTAATGCCTACTCATAGATACAATTGTTATGCTGGGAAAATGTGTACTTCTTGTTGTTTTAGAAAGATGATTATCATTAAAGTATTAAATATATTTCCTTGGTGAAGTTTCAAGTCTTCAAATGGTTACTTATTAAGGTAAATACATGTTTTATAGACATTTTGTTTATAAATTTGTCAAGCTGGATGAATTCTTCAAAATCTTAAGTATAACTCCGTTGGTTTATATGAAGAACAAGAGTGAGACTTGGGATTCAGTTTTGGTTCCTTAGCTAGCTGGGTGATTGGGTAGTTCATTTGCAGCTTCTGAGTATCTCAGCTTACTCATCTGTGAGAGGAAAATAGTACCATTTATCTCACAAAGTTGTTCATTTTTTCATTCAACAAATATTTATTGAGTGTTTATATGTGTCTGACCCTGTTCCGTATGTAGAATACAGCAATTAATAAGACAAAATATATTCCTTCACATGAGCATGCATTTAGGAGAGGGAGACAGACAAGCAATAAGATAAATGAGGCAAAACATAGTGTATTAGCCAGATGCAGTAGCATGTAATCCCATCCACGCGGGAGGCTGAAGCAAGAGGATCACAAGTTTGAGTCCAGGCTCAGCAACTTAGGGAGACCCTGCCTCAAAATAAAATATAAAAAGGGTTGGAGATGTAAATCAGTGAGCACCCCAAGTTGTCCTCAGTAAAAACAATACAATACAAAACAAAACAATAATTTATGCACATATACATACATGTTAGTAATTATTAAATGTGAAGCTTATATTAAATAATGTATGTCAATAATGTATATAAGTTACACAAGAGCTAGCATGTAGTAAGTGCTCTGTAGATAGTATTTCTTTTGCTTCTTTAGTCTTCCAGACAGCTCCTGAATTACTCTGCAGAATTATAGCAATCAGCAAAAGGCCTGAGCAATTATTGCCTTCTATCTCCTGCTAGTTAATAAGGCCTAAACCTGCTTTTCCCTGAGAAGACAAATTCTTAGTTATGCTTTGTATTTCCTGTATGGCAGAATAATCAAGGTGGAGCCTAAATACTGTTAGAAATGACCTTTTCTGGAGCCATTTGGCAGGAGTCTTTGAGTGGGACTGGATAGCAGGTGTTAGATTCACAAAAACAAATGCACAATATCGTTGTTTTTTAAGCAAAACAAACCAGAAGACATTTTAATGACTGTTTCTCTTAAAAGCATGTGCCCTGTGTCCTGTGCCAGACTTTGGAAAACTGAGGAAGCTTGTAGTATTAGGAGACTGGCCACTACATTATTTGTGGGAGACCGGAGCCGTGAAAAGGAGGCTTTAACATTTGTGGTTTGTTGATATTTTTGCTCATTGTAGAAAATTTGGAAAGTTCAGAAATGTTTGAAGAAGCAACCAGAAGTTTACCTCTGGTATTCAAGTCTTTCACTACCTATCTCAGTGTCTTTAGCTTCCTCCTTCAGAACTGTCCAGCAAACAGTCATTTACTGAATTCCTTCATTAGGCCTGGGCCTGTGCTAGGCATGGAGGGGACAACAGAGGGCCTTGAGACACTGCCCACCTTTGTGAGCTAGGGGAAGAAGGGCCAGAGGTGGAAAGATGCAACAACAATGGCTTCTACCATAGACTGTCAGTCTTTCCTAGAGGGCTTCTCTAAGGAACCAGGTTTTATAAACAGTTTGGAACAAAAAAATTGGAATCATCACACTTACAGTATTTGTGGAAATGAGAAATCTGTGGTACAAACAGGTAAAATGCACAGCACACTGATGATAGCTGGTTTGCTGGCTGTGTCACCCTTTGCTCCCCTAAAAGGGACCTGAACTGTCTGCTAAGGATTTGGCTTAGAATATCACCTCTCAGAAGAAACTGGACACTAGGTGGTGGGTCAGTACTTCTGTGTCTTGCTTGAAGAAGCTAATAAGAGAAAAATCAGAATTAAAACCCCAATTGGATGAGGAAATTGGCTCAGGGAGTTGAGTGACTTTTTTTGAATCACACATCTGGTTGGTGGCAGAGCCAGGATAATAATGAAGGACCTTAAGACTTTCTCAATCCAGTGAGTTTTTCAAATTACACCATTGGTAATAATTTCCTTTACACGATATCTTTAAAACAACCTTGCATTTAACAAATGAATTACCAACAGTTGATTTATATGCAATTTTTAAAGACCACATTTGTAGCATACAACGTGGAACAGGGTTTTTCGAAATTTCCCTGGGGTTTCCAGGTCCCCTGGTCCTTCTTCCAGAGGTGCATATTCTTAAGTAAATGTTGGCATTCTGTCATTCTTTTTTTCCAGATGTTCTTCCCAAGTGGTGTGTTATGTTTTGTGTTTTTAATATTTCTCACATACGTTCTTAAAGTCTGGGAACATAAATCTTAATAAAACTCTCAACTATCTCCTCTGTGCTGTCTCAGATTTCCAAGTGTGTTTGTATTTATGACACGGTGTCTGAAGTCATGAATGCTATCACATAATTAAGGCTTATATCCCTATACCCTGATCTTGTATTTCTACATGTTCTAGAAATTCTTTACACTTCACTTGTAATGCCAGTACAGTGTGCCATGACATTTCCATAGTAACATATATTTCAAACAGGAAAACAAAGAAAGCCCAAGAAAAGAGAAAGTTTCAAGTGAAAAAGATGAGGTAGGGAGAGGGAGGAGAAGAAGAAAAAGAAAATCATTAAAAGTACTAAAATAAATAAGGTGAAGTGAGGTAGTAGGGAAGAGGGTTGTATATTCTATTCTAGTGTGGTGTCTCCCAGGAGTACAACATTCTGTGTGCTCACCTTGTTATGTGAGTACCACCCACTCAGAATTACATTTTCTTTCACCCTTACATCTGGGCAGCTCCACATCACTCTTCTGTCATTTCTTATTGTCACCAACCTTTCAGAATACTGTCCTGAAATCTGCCCCCTACATTACACTTGTGCTATTTGGTTTGGAGTATGTTAAAAACCAGACTGGTGCCGGGCATGGTGGCGCACTCCTGTAATCCAAGCGGCTTGGGAGGCTGAGTCAGGAGGATCGTGAGTTCAAACCCAGCCTCAGCAACTTAAGGAGGCCCTAAGCAACTCAGTGAGACCCTGTCTCTAAATAAAATATAAAATAGGGCTGGGGATCTGGCTCAGTGGCCGAGTGTCTCTGAGTTCAATCCCTGGTTCCCAAAAAAAAAAAAAAAACAGACTGGGATACCAGTGTTTTGAGCTGGCACAGCCCCACCCTCTCCCTGGAATGCCTTCCTGTTGCCGTCCACCTGGCAGGCTCCCACCCCACACACAAATCTCAGCAATGGCGCTTCTTCCCTGTCACTCATCCCCATTGGTTAAGCAGTCACCCCCAGTACACAATGCACATTCTTGTGTTAAAGAAATTGTAACGTTTAACTGAACTTAATTGTTCGCAGGATGGTTTTTCTCTCCTTATATCCCATGAACTCAAAAATCAACCAGATCTGATTCTTCTCTGTATTCCTGGCATCCAGCATTAATCTTGCATTATCCAGCATTGGATAAATGTTTGATGGATGAATGAAAGAAGGCACTTTTATAGTAACTGCTTTTTTATTGTAGTAAAATTCACATAACAAAATTCATCATTTTAACCATGTTAAAGTGTATGTTTCATTGGCATCTAGAATATTTACAGTATTGCACAACCATCACTACTATGTAATTCCAGAACATTTTCATTAGGAAAACTCGTACCCATTAGATGGTGACTCCTCTTTCCTCTTACCCCCACCCCCTGGTAGCCATCAATCAACTTTCTTTCTCAATGGTTTTGCCTATTCCAGAAATTTCATATAAATTGAATTATACAATATGTGACCTTTTGCATCTGGCTTCTTTCACTTGGCATTACGTTTTCAAAGTTCATTCATTTTGCAGTATATATCAATGCTTCCTTTTCTTTTAGGGTTGAAAAATACTCCGTTGTATTGATATATCACATTTTGTTTATTCATTCACCCATTGAAGAAGGATATTTGGATTGACTTTTTTTTTTTTTTTTTTTGGAACCGGGGATCGAACTCAGGTGCACTTGGCCACTGAGCCACATCCCCAGCCCTATTTTGTATTTTATTTAGAGACAGGGTCTCACTGAGTTGCTCAGGGCCTCGCTAAGTTGCTGGGATTACAGGCGTGCGCCACTGCGCCCGGCTTGGATTGACTTTTGACTGTTGTTAATACTGTTGCTGTGAACATATATGTACACGTTTTTGTTTGCATGTCTGTTTTCAGTTCTCTTGGGTATACCTAGGAATGGAATTGGAAAGATTGTATGGTAATTCTATGTTTATCTTATTGAGGAACTCACAGACCATTTCTCCTAGCCACTGTACCATCATACATTCCCACCAGCAATCTATGACATGAGGGTTCCAGTTTCTACATATTCTTCCAATACTTGTGATATCTCATTTGATTTTGATTTGCATTTCCCTAATGACTAATGGAATCGAGCATCTTTTCATGTCCTTATTGGACATGTGTATCCAATTTGGAGAAATGTCTATTCAAGCTCTTTGTCCTTTTTATTTTTCATTTTTCAGTTATCTTTTGTTGAGTTGTATGAATTCTTTCTATATTCTTGACACCCTTACCAGATAATATTATTATTTGCAAATATTTTCTTTTTCTTTTTTTGTACTGGGGAATGAACTCAGGGACACTCAACCACTAAGCCACATCCCCAGCCCTATTTTGTATTTTATTTAGAGACAGGGTCTCACTGAGTTGCTTAGGGCCTCACTTTTGCTGAGGCTGGCTTTGAACTCAAGATCCTTCTGCCTCAGCCTCCTGAGCCACTGGGATTACAGGCGTTTGCCACCATACCCAGCACAAATATTTTCTTTTATTCTGTGGATTTCTTTGACTTTCTAGATAGTGGTCTTTGAGGCCAAAATAATAATAATAATAATAATAATAATAATAATAATAATAATTTTGATGAAGTCCAAGGGTTATTTAGTTTTAGTTTTTATACTTAGGTCTTTGATTCATTTTGAATTTGTTTTTGTATATTGTGTGAGGTAAGTGTCCATATTCATTCTTTTTGCTTGTCAATATCCAGTTATCCAAGCGCCACTTGTTGAAAAATCTATGCTTACCCCATCCTCATCTTTGTTTCTAAAAGATATTTTCAAATGATAAATGGACAGGCCTTTTTTCCTTTCTGCACTACAAAGATTATGTTCCACTGTCCCCTGGCTTGCATTGTTTCTGATGAAAAGTCTGTAAGATACTTATCTTTGTTCCTCTGTACACACTGTCTCCTTCCCTTCTTAAGACTTTATGCAGTTTGATTATGATAGGCCCTGGTAGTTTTCTTCATGTTTTTTGTGATTGAGTTTCATGGAGTTTCTTGGATTTGTAGGATTTCAAAGTTTTCATCAAATTAGAAAAATTTGTGGCCATTATTTCTACAAATTTTTTTCTGCCAGCCTCCTCTCAAGAACTCTAGTTATATCACTGGGCCACTTGAAGTTGTTCCAGAACTAACATACTCTTATTTTCTTTGTCTTCTCTTTGTATTTTTTGCTATAGTTTCTATTGCTATGTTTCCAAGTTTACTAATCTTTCATTCAGAAATGTCTACTCTAGTTTTATTCCATCTTGTGTGTTTTTCATCTCAAATATTGTAGATTCCATCTCCAGAAGATTGATTTGGATTTTTAGTATATTTAAAATTTTGGAATAATTTTAAATTTACAGAAAATTTGCAAAGATAGTATAACTGGGGATATAACTCAGAGCACATGGAGGCCCTTCTGGGTTTAATCCCCAGCGCGTGCACACACACACACGCACACACACACACACACATACACACACAATAAAAGGATAGTGCAAAGTGATTCCTCATCCAGTTTCAGTTTTCTCTGTTTTATCTTATAGTACCATGGTGTAATCATCAAAAGTGAAATACTGCTGGGTATGGTAGTGCATGCCTGTTAATATCAGCAGCTCAGGAAGCTGAAGCAGGAGGATCTCAAGTTCAAAGTCAGCCTCAGCAATTTAGTGAGATCCTAAGCAACTTAGTGAGATCCTGTCTCCAAATAAAAAAAAATTTTTTTTAAAGGGCTGGGGATGTGGCTCAGTGGTAAAGTGTCCCTGGGTTAAATCCTGGGGGCGTGGGGGAGAGGATACCAACAAGAGCACATTGTGGCGCATGCCTGTAATCATGGCGCAAGAGCTCTGTGGCGCATGCCTGTAATCCCGGCACTTGGGAGGCTGAGGCAGGAGGATCACGAGTTCAAAGCCAGCCTCAGCAACTTAGTGAGGCCCTAAGCAACTCAGTGAGACCCTGTCTCTAAATAAAATACAAAATAGGGCTGGATGATGTGGCTCAGTGGTAGAATGCCCCTGGGTTCAATCCCCAGTACCAAAAAAAAAAAAAAAAAAAGTACATTGCTATTTTTTTTTTGTTCTAGAATACATTACTACTAACTGAATTCCATGCATTATTCACATTTCAAAAGTTTGTCCCTTAAAGTCCCTCTCCTGTTTCAAGAATCAATTGAGTATACCACCTTCCATTGAATTGTCATGCCTCTTTATTTTCCTCTGATCTTTGACAGTTTCTCAGTCTTTGTTTTTCATGACCAGGAATGTTTTGAGGCATACTGATCGTATATTTTGTAGAATGTCCCTGAATTTGGGTTTGTCTGATACTGTCTCATGATTAGACTGAGGTTATGGATTTGGGGAGAGTATAACAGAAGTGAAGTAACCTTCCCCCTCCCCCTTTTTCTTTTTCCTTTTTGATATATCTTTTTCATTTGTTCTTTTTAGGTATACATGACAGTAGAGTGTATGTTAAAATGTTTTACATATATCAAGTGCAATTTGTTCTAATTAGAATCCCATTCTGTGGTTATACGTGGTGTGGAGTTTTATAGGTTTCCTCCTTTTTCTTTTCTTTTTTTTTTTGAACCAGAGATTGAACTCAGGGACACTCGGCCACTGAGCTACATCCCCAGCCCTATTTTGTATTTTATTTAGAGATGGGGTCTCACTGAATTGCTTAGGGCCTCGCTAGGTTGCCGAGGCTGGCTTTGAACTCGAGATCCTCCTGTCTCAGCCTCCCAAGTTGCTTGGATTACAGGCGTGCGCCACCACACCCAGCTTCCTCCTTTTTCTTATAGTGCTAGGGATTGAACTCAGTGCCTTGTGCTGAAGTGCCCTTCTCATTATATCATAATAGAAGGTGTATAATACCCACAACATATCATTGATGATATTAACTTTAGTCACTTTGTGGCACATAATCTTCTACCTCAGCCTCCTGAGTCACTGGGATCACAGGCATTGCCACCGCACCCAGCTTGCTGTGAAAAACTTTAAGGACATTTTTGCTAGATTTTTTTTTTTTCTGTGAAGCTATTCTTTTCCCCTTCCCATCTCTGGAAGCAAGTCACCAAGTTCAGCTCACACTCAGTGGGGAGGGGAAGCATTTAAGTTCCATGTCCTGGGGTGGGGGTGATATCTAACTATATTATTTGGAATTTTTTAGAAACTGAAATATGGGCCCTGAGTATATCTGTTGTTACTGGGATTTGGGTCTCTTTTTGATATGTTCTGGTCTCTATTAACAAGTTCAATTTCTTCTCTAGATTATTGATTACATATAATACTTTAACTATTAATGTCCAGATCTAGCAATTCTACTTATTTCACTCAGTTTCAATTAACTGATTTTTGTCCTCATAATGAGTACTTTTGCTTTTTGGAAATAGTTTTTGGCTATTACTCTTCAGCTTTGTTAGATGGAGTCAGAGTAATATTGGTTTAAGGCTAAGTTGGCCCTACTATTGTGGCAAAACCCACTTGATTCCTTGTGAACTCTATCTTGCATGCCGAATGTTGGAAACAGGAACTGGATCATTGTGATCTCTAAAAATGGGCCCTTCTAATCCTGTGGGTGTTCTTTCCCTGGCCTTAGGTAGTTTCCTCATATGCATGCTAAAGACTTGTAGGGGACCCTCAGCAGGCAGCCAGAGCTTTCTTTTTGTGCAGCTCTCTTCGCTGTGGTGTTCTTCCCTGTAAACTTTAGCCACATTAACCTCCCCAGACTCCTAGCTCCATCTCCTCCACTCAGATACTGTCAGGCTCATTCTGGGTTCACCTAAACATCATGGCCTAGAAACCTCCCCAGGAAGTCTGCAGGGAGAATCCTAAGGCTGACCTCATTTCTATCTTGTTCTCAGGGATGATACACACTTTTTTTTTTTTTTTTTTTTGGTTTCTTAACAGTTTAATTTTTTACTTAAAATTTTTTCATACATGTATATGGGTAAAAAGTCTGTCTCATTCTACCATCCTTCCCATCTGGTTATGATATTTATGTCTTAAAAGTCATTATTATCATTACTATTATTTGAGATAGGGTCTCATTATGTTGCCTAGGCTTGTTTAGAAACTCATGAGCTCAAGTGATCTTCCTTTCTCAGCCTCCTGAATAGCTGGGATTCCAGGTGTACACCACCATTTCTGGCTCAAACCATTATATTTTATGATCTGTTCAGATTTTAAGCTGTTTCATGTAGAAAGATAAATCTAGTCCCTACTTAACATCTTGGCCAAAAGTGAAAGTTAAGATTGGGAATTAGTAGTGCCAGTGGCCACTGTTGGAACACAGGTGTGTGTATTCTAAGATGGAAAGAGGTAATATCAATAGTGCTTAAGGATGCCTGGGTTCAAATTATGGTTCTGCACTTCACTAGTAATATATCCTGAGTTAGTTATGTAACCTTTCTGGACCTCAATTTACTTGTCTTGAAATGAGAATAATAATCGTTCTATTTCATTGGCATGAGATGAGGGTTAAATACATGTAAAGCATTTGGAATAGTGCTTGGAGCATTCAATAGGTATTAGCTATTATTATTCTTTACACATGTTGAATAAAGTCACTAAGTTTGGCTGTGAGTTTCCCAGTAATCCTAGCAAAGTAGAAGTATTTGTTATAGAAATATACAAAAACTTAATAGATTTTGGAATATTTTCCCCCAAGATTCCTCATTAAGTAGATACTGTATGATGCCTGAATAATGTACCAGTCTGGAGATCCAGTCCCTGGGATTTTTTCTTTACCATCCTTTCAAATAGCCAACAACTTCCCACCAGGGCTCAATTCAGTAAAAGTGATTTCACTGTAATTGGTATATTGCAGTGCATTTCCCATGGCTGAATCCAGAGGTGAGGTTTATGATGTCAAAATGAAACTGCCGAAGCTGATGTCATTTGGGAAATTGTCCATAAATATGGGGGGGGGGGTCAATTAGGAGACAATTATAATGGTTTAAGCAAGAGGTACTAAAGTCTGGGCCAAAGAACTAAGTATAGGATGAAAGGCACTGACCCACAAATGCACTCTATGTGGAGCCTCCACAGGCTTGGGATAGGGAGGAGGGACTGTCAAGGTCTAGGAACTTAAGTATGAAAGTCTTAGAAGCTTGATAGTCACAGTGTTCACATCTTCAATAGACTTACTAAATTTTGTCAGCTTACCCTCTCAGTTATGGATGGAAATGTGTTAAAAATCTCTCATCATATGGACTGGTCTATTTTTTTTCTAATTCTGTGAGTTTTTGCTTTATATATGTGGAGGCAACGTTGCCAGTGGTTACACAGAGGTTCTAGGACATCATATCTTCTTGATGAATTATTCCTTTTATCATTTATCTCTAACAATGTTTTTGTTAGTTGTTAATGAAATTGATTAATAATACATTATTGTGCTTAGATATTTTCTCCATTCTTTTACTATTTGTGTCATTGTCTTTGAATGTATTCTCGTAATCAACATACAACTGATATTTTTTAAAAAGTGTTCAACATCTCTAGTAATTAGAGAAATGCAAATTAAAACAACTCTAAGATTTCATCTTACTCCAATTAGAGTGACTATTATCAAGAACACGAGCAATAATAGATGCTGGTGTGGCTGTGGGGAAAAAGGCACACTTTTACATAGCTGGTGGAGTTGCAAATTGGTGCAGCCACTCTGGAAAGTAGTGTGGAGATTCCTCAGAAAACTTGGAATGGACCCACCTTTTGACCCAGTTATCTCAGTCCTTGGTTTATACCCAAAGGACTTAAAATTAGCATAGTACAGTAACACAGTCACATCAATGTTTATAGCAGCTCAATTCACAATAGCTAGATTGTGGAACCAACCTAGATGCCCTTCAACAGACGAATGGATAAAGAAGCTGTGGTACATGTACATGATGGAATACTACTCAGCCAAAGAGAAGAATAATATTATGGCATTTGCAAATAAATGCATGGAATTGGAGAATATCATGCTAAGTTAAATAAGCCAATCCCCCCCAAAAAAGGCCAAATGTTTTCCCTGATAAGTGGATGATGATATATAATTGGGTTGGCAGGGTGGGAGGGTGAGAGAAGAATGGAGGAACTTTAGCTTAAGAAGAGGGAAATGAGAGGGGGAGTGGGGTGAAAGATGGTGGAATGAGACAGACATCATTACCCTATGTACATGTATGATTACATGAATAGTATGAATGTACATCATGCACAACCATAGAAATGAAAAGTTGTACCACATTTTGTGTACAATGAATCAAAATGAAGTCTGTGAAAATTAAAAAATATATATGTACTATGAAGGGAAAAAATGCATTTGCGTGGAAAAAAATCCAATCTGAAAATCTTTGTTTTTTCTTAAGCAAGTTTATATATATATATATATATATATATTTTCCCCCATATTTTTTTTTTTTTTTTTTTGCAGTGCTGAGGATTGAACCCAGGGACTTGTGCTTGCAAGGCAAGCACTTTACCAACTGAGCTATATCCCCAGCCCTATATTTCTTATTGTTAGATATTTTGGGGGATACTCCCCCTCATTTTGTTTTGTTTAATTGCCATGTGTTTTCTTTCCTTTTGTTCTCTTGCCCTGCCTTCTATGTATGTGGTTATTTTTTTACTCCCTTTTATTCTCACTAGTGTTTTGAAAGTTATTCTAGTTCTATTTTTTCTATGGGCATTCCAACATGATTAATGTGCATACTTGACTTGGCACTGTTAAGTTAATTGCTATCTCTAGTTCATTGTGAAGATTTCAGGAGCTTTAGAATTATTTTTGATCTCCACTCTCTTCTGTCTTCTAAGCAGTTTGAGCCTTAGTATTTTAGTTCCACCTTACTTTTAACCATTCACCCACCCAGTTCACAATTAGATGTTTTAACAACCAATGTTTGTTCAGATATGCAAATCTGTGTAACAGTTTCTTTGCTCACTTGTTATTGGAAATACAATTAATATAGAGTAAAAACTCACCCTTTTAAAATGTGCAAGTCTATAGTTTTAAATATATTAAAAAATTTGTGTAACTAGCCAGGCATAGTGGTATAGGAAGGTCACAAGTTCAAGGCCAACTTCAGGAACTGAGTAAGACCCTGTCTCTCAAAAAAGAAATAAAGAGGGCCCTGGGTTCAATCACTAACACCACAATAAAATAAAGTAAAACATTGTATAACTTTGAAAACTAATTTTAGAACATTGTGTCATTCTTCAAAAAACCAAACAAATCCATACCAATTACCATTACTAGTCACTCCCAATTTCTTCTACTCCAGTTCCTGGCAACCACTAATCCATTTTGAGTTTCCATGGATTTGCTTATCCTGGAAATTTCATACAAATGAAATCATACATGTCTTTTTATATTTGACTTTCTTTCACTAAGCATGTTTTCAAGATTCCTCTATGTTGGAGCATGCTTTTTAGGTCTCAATGATATTCCATCATATGGATATAGCACATTTTATTGATTTATTTATTAGTTGGTAGACATTGGAGTTGTTTCCACCTTTTGACTCTTACGTGTAATACTGCTAAGAACATTCATATAGGTTTTTGTGGATATAGGTTTTTAATTCTCTTGGGTATAAAGCTAGGAGTGGTATTAATAGATAATACAGTCAGGCACAGTGGCACATGCCTATAATCCCAGCGGCTCAGGAGGCTGAGGCAGGCTGAGGATCATGAGTTCAAAACCAACCTCAGCAACTTAGGGAGTCCCTAAGCAACTTAGCAAGACCCTGTCTCTAAATAAAATACAAAATAGAACTGGGCGTGTGGCTTAGTGGTCAAGTGCCCCTGTGTAGGGAATCAAAACTTATATGCTGCAGGTGTTCTTGCAAACAAAACACCTTGCAGTCCTTGGTGGAATCTGCCTGCAAACAGGATTTTCTACCAAGAGGGAAATCAGGAGTTTTTACTACAGGTGCTCTTACAAACTAGGGACTTTCTAGTCTTTGGTGAGAATTGCCTGCAAACAGGATTTTCTGCCAAGAGGTCAGAAACAGATAGAGAGAACATGCTTGCAAACAAGAATGTTTCTCTGGCCCTGAGAAAGGACAGAGCTCAAAATGTTTGAGTCCAGGTTAGATTAAGAAACAGTTCAAGGAGTGGTTATCTGGCTGTTGCGTATTGGCCCTAGCCGTTGCTGTTGGTGATTTGTCTGCTTTGCCTGGGAATTCATTGCTGTTGGCTTTTTGCCTTCTTTGTGTGTAGGGGTATAAAAGGCTAAAATCATATGTAACAGGGGAGAAGGATATAGAGGAAAAGGATATAGGAGAAAAGGATGAGAGAAGGATGAAGCATAATGGAGAATAAAAGATGATTGCATGCTGACCAGTGTCGGAGATCCCTTCCCTCTCTACCCTTTCCTCCCTTCCCTATCCTCCCTTCCTTTTTCTTCCCAACACCCCTGAGTTCAATTCCTGGTGCCACAAAAAAAGATAATACATTGGTGTTCTAGTAAATATTTAACAACCAGCTCTCACATGGCAGGAGTTAGGGGAGTCCTGACTGGTAGTATTTATTGGTTTCCAGAGTATATATACTCAAGGCACCAATACGACATCACAGAGTAGATATTGTTAGGAAGAAAGATGTACAGTAACACATTGTTCTATAGTATTTCTGCCATAGGAAGTACAGGAGACATAAATAAACTCAGGAACACAGGTAATAGCACAATGTAACAACATTATTAAGAAGTGATGCATTGTGAGGATTTTTTACTTTATACTTAAAATAGTTCATTTAATTGTAGGTTTATTTGACTTAATCTTTAGTAATGACTACATCTAACAACAAATTCTCAAAGTTCTGGAAATTTTAACAGTTTGCTCTCTGGGTTTATGTGAGCTGTCTTCAGTGCTTCAATTTACCACACTCCCTACATCTCATGTGTTCTTTATGGATTTCATTTTCTTATTACTGAAGTAAATCTATTAGTGTATGGTCAACAAGAGTTTGTGTGAGGTAAATTCATTGTCTTTGCTTGTCTAAAAATTTGACTCTTATTAGTTAATTTAATTGTGGAATTCTTGATTGAGATTTATTGTCTTTCCACACTTTGAAAACATTATCCTAGTATCTTTTGGGTTCCATTTGTTGCTAATGCAGAAGCTGATATAATTACAATTAACATCCCTTTGGGAAATCTTTTCTTTGTTAGGGAAGGCTGTTATTTTTTTTTCTCTTTACCTTCTAGTTTTGCGTTTTCATCAGAATTTGCCTAGTTATGTAAGTATTTATTCATCATCTTGGTATGTTTCTTCGATTTTGGAAAATTATCAGTCATTTGTAGTGGTTAATTTATCTATCAACTTGACTGAGCCATGAGATACCTAGATATTTGGTCAAATATTCTGTGTGTGTCTGTGATGGAGTTTTGGATGAGACAAACAAATAAATCAGTAAACCCAGTTGGGAAGATTGCCCTTCCAAATGTGGGTGGGCCTCATGCAATATGCTGAAGGCCTGAAGAGAACAAAAGCATGACCCTCCTGCAAGACAAAAGGAAATCCTCCTGCCCTGCTAATTGAGCTGGGATGTCAGTCTTTTTCTGTCTCCAGCTGAATCATCAGCTCTTCTTGGGTTTCAAAACTGCTGGTTTTCAAACTAGAACTTGCACCATTGGCTCTCTTGGTTCTCAAGCCTTTGAACTTAGACTGGCACAACACCACTGACTCCCCTGGGTCTATAGCTTGCCACCTACACATCTTGTGACTTCTCAGGCTCCATAATCATGTGAGCCAATTTGCTATAAGACATCTCTGTATGTACACACACACATACATATGCATTTGTATATTTATGTTTACACACACATACATCCTGTAGATTCTGTTTCTCCGGAGAATCCTGAAAAATTGTAGCTGTGAAAGCTATAGCCATAAAAGAATAGCCATGTATTTTCAATAATGATTTTCTTTATTAAATTCTTCAGGAATTCCTTCTAGACATATGCCTGACTTTCTCTTTTTATCCTTCATGTATCCTAAAATCTTTCTCAGGTTTTCTATCTCTACTCCATTTTGGATGATTTCCTCAAATGTTTCTGCTAATTCCCTCTACAGCTAGATTTAATACGTAATTTAACTCATTCTTTGAATTTTTTAATTTCAGTGACTCTATAAATATATACTTTTTATTGTTTTAAGTTTTCTTTGATTCTTTTTCAGATTTCCTCTTTTTCCCTCATACTAGTTGTTCCTTTTTATGGCTTCTATTCCTTCTCTCTCTATTTCAATCATGTTTTTTTCAATGTCTCTTACAAATGATTCTATTTTTACCCTTCTCTCTGGTATATTGTTTGCACTCCATGTTGGTCATTTCCTCCTGTGGTTTGTTACTCTTTGTGAGCATCCTCATGAGGATTGTTTCTTTCTGGTAGATTTGTTAAACATCCCTATGGAGCTATTTAGAATTTGCTTCAATGTAAACCTAAGAATTATAATGGGTCTTGCTTCAGCATAACCAATGCATTCATTTTTTTGTATTGGAGAAAGAACCCAGGAGCACTCTACCACTGAGCTACACCCCCAGTCCTTTTCATTTTTATTTTGAGACAGGGTCTCAGTTGCCCAGGCTGGCCTTAAACTTGTAATCCTGCTGCCTCAGCCTCCTGAATTCTGGAATTACAGGCATGCATCACCGTGCCTGGCCTAACTTATGAATTTTACCGGTCTGGACTCTCTTTTATGTTCACTTATCTCAATGGGTGCCTGAGTATAGAGGTAAAGTTAATTCATCCCCCCATCTTCATGTAGCAGATTTTGGGGCTTCTGTTTCTCATGTGTACCACTGATTTCCCCACTCAAGGCCTCAGACATTAGGCTTCCTTGAAACTTCTCTAAACCAGTGGCACAGTTTTTCTAGTCTCTTTTCGTGGATGGGGCAGAACTTCTAATCTTAGGAGTTTATCTCATTTCCAGCTTCTTCACCTGGCAGGAAATGAAGCTCCATCTCCTATGCTTCAGTATTCAATGGAGCCCAGCCCACCACTCAGAAAGGTTGTCTGAATTGCCAAAGCCATAATACTTCAAGTGGGTAAACAGATTTTGCATTCAGTTTGTTTGTCCATAAAATCTCAAGCAAGACTTCCAGGCATCTCAAGGGTGGTTTGGTACCTTTGGTTTCTCTCCATTGTTAGTCTTTATGGATAATTTTTACTGGCATTTTGCTGAAGCAAATACTCTAAAAAAGGTTTTTCCTGCTTCCTAGGTAAGGCTGTTTTGGAGCAGAACAGTATGGAGTAGAAAGCAAACAGAGGAAGCTGTGCTCTCATAAATATGAGAGCCTCTGGGAAGATGCGGAGGCCATCAGGTATTTCCTCCACCATCCAGAAACATCTCCAAGCTTCTTTGAGGAGCATAGTTTTCTTAAACTTAGAAAAAATTATACAATCAAACTTAGAGTGCCTCCTTCCAAGACTTCAACTTAGGAGGGTATGTTTATTTGAACTGTGCTTCCACTGCTTTAAGAATTTCTATACCTTTTATTTGAAAATTGACTGCAAAGCAGACAACACATTCTTTTATAATTCTATCTTTGGGGAGTGGTTTTTGATATTTGGCACAGTCGAAGCCACTTGGAACTCATGATAAATGAGATGAGGAGCTGCTACTGGGTTTGGGGTGAGATTTGAGATATAATGCTTTAGTAAGAGGATTGAGATCTTTTCATGACTTGTAAAGACGAGTCCCATAGGAGTTCTGGGCAATAGGGGCATCATAGAATAAGGGCTGAGCCTCCCAGAGTGACTTCAAAGAGCATTGTGGAAAAGAACTCTGGAGTTCGAAAGATACAGATGGGATACTAACATTGTTCCGGGTGTTGTGAGATGGGCATGCTCTTCCACTGGGGGAATTATACATCGATTTTCTTTCCCAGAGCAGTTTGGCAGTGAGCTTTATGAACCTTAAAAGAGTTTAAGCCAGTTGGCCTAGAAAAAACATTTCTAGGAATCTTTCTTAGGAAAATAGAGAGGCCAGTAAATATATTTATATATATATATATATATGTATACATGTATATATATATGCAGTTATTCATTGCAGTATTATTTATAAAATAGAAAGAAAGAAAATGTTGCACCATACACATTGAATGAAATAATGCAGCCATTTAAAATGATATTTTTAAAGAATCATCCATGTTGTTTGAAGATGTTCACAATAGGTAATAAAATCACACTATAAAATCATATACATCATATAGTCTCTTTTTTTTTTTGGTACTGGGGATTGAACCCAGGGGCACTCCACCACTGAGCCACATCCCCAGCCCTATTTTGTATTTTATTTAGAGACAGGGTCTCACTGAGTTGCTTAGGTCCTCGCTAAGTTGCTGAGGCTGGCTTTGAACTCGCGATTCTCCTGCCTCAGCCTCCCAAGTGCTGGGATTACAGGCGTGTGCCACCGCGCCCAGCTATAGTCTCAGTTTTACTTCCTATATGCTAATAAAGGTTCACAATATACCCAAAATGTTAACAATGGTTTTATCTGTTTGATGAAATTATAGGGGATTTTAAATTTCATTATACTTTTGTATTACGATTTTATTATTGTGACTATAAATACTACTTTTATAATTAGAAAATTATATATAATGAACATTAGCATTGCTTTTAAAGAAAGATATATATTTTACTGGGAGAGAAGGGAACTGCCCTCAAGGAATTGAAGGTTTAATGGAGGAAATCAGACACATACACAAATAAAAGTATTACAATGCAATAGGGGCAATAATGGAGTTTCTACCAAGTGTGGAGGGAAAGGTTAGCTCTACCCAGGAGAGGTAAAATTTGGTGAAAAGAGATAACATTTGTGCGGGGTCTTGAAGGATGAATAGGAGTTCTCTAGGGCTTTGTAAATTGTTAAGCACTATGTAAGTGGAAGTTAGTCTTTGGCCTTTATTATTACTGTCATGACTTACCTCATATAAAGCTCTCTTTCTTGTCTCTTTCCCATGGTCCCTGAAGCACAGGATCGCTGGGACAGGAAGCTGCAGCAGTTAAACAGTCACACGTCAGTGCTCCAGCAAGTGAACTGAGGTGCATCCAACTAAGGAACAGATTCAGGACCAAAAGACATAAAATTATCTGGGAGCAGAGCCAGGAAGGTGCTGGTGGGTAAACAGTTCCCCTCTGTTTGCCACCCTGTGGAAAGACTGGCTTTGCTTGGGGCCTCCACCCTGACTTATGGGGCCATCTCCACCTGGGGGATGGTAAAAACTGAGAACGAGTATCACACATCAGTCTGTGATTTACATTGGCAGGAAATGATGTGTCAGATGTCTTACAGCTTCCAGACAGGGTGGAGTGGAAAGAAGGGGTGTTAGTGAGGGGACCAGGAAGGGTGGTAAGAGATGATCTGTTCTGGAGAAATTCTTGGAAGCTCAAGATTGGAAAGGGTTTCATAGTTTTCTGATTTGATCCTCCCAGTTCTCCCACCAACGTTCCCATCACGTTGTCATACTTTTCTGCCTTCAGGATGCAACTCAGCGGCCACATCTTCTGATACCTCCTACCTCAATTCCTCTGTTTCAAATATCCATATTAATTTCATAAAAAAAATCCGTGCCTGCTGTGTGCCAGGCCCCATGCTTATATTAGGTCTTTAACTGCAGCATGCCCTTCTGTGCCTCTAGTTGTTTATTTATTCACGTAACAAACATGTATGGAACACCTACAGGCAATGTTCCAGATGTTTTAATAGAGTAGAGGAAGAGACAGCAAGGATCTCAGGTTCTCATGGACCTGTCACTCTAGTGGGAGGGACACATAATAAACAAATAAAAATATGAAAATATCAGGTTATACATGCTACAAGGGAGCCAAAGTTTTTACTACCTCTCAATACTACGACACTAGGGACCAAGCTTCTAGTACATGAACCTCGGGAGACACACCACATCCAGACCATAGCAGAAGGAAACCATAGCAGTGTGCATGGAACACCCTTCCTTCTTTATCTGCAAATGAAAATTTTATCATGCGTCTGAACTTAGTTCAAGTATTGTATCTTCAGGCAAATCTATCCTGATTTCCCAGGCAGAAGTGATCACTGCCTCCCTTCCTTCCCATTACCTGTGAGAGACTTGTGTTAGCACATCTGTAATGCTTTGCCATTGTTACCATTCTAAATCGTTACTACTCTAAGACAGGACTAAGCTTCCTATGTAAATCTCCAATACATAGCACAGAGCCTGGCACAGGATCTGTGATGGGTAACCATTTGTTTCTGGAATATTTGAAATCTCTCATAGCACTCTATCAGAACCTTGCTGATGATGCTTATTCAGACATGGCAACCTTTATTGATCAGTACCACACTTTATGCTCGGTACTTCCCCTCTGCTGACTTTTATTGGCCTCACAACTGCCATGTGCAGTCTTATTCTATTCTGTAGTTAAAACTCAGACCATCAAAGTGACTACCTGAGGCAGCTGAGTAATACAAATCAGAGTTGCAATTCAAGCCGAAGTCCTCTCGAGGCCAAATTCCAATGCTTCATCTCTTATGCGATGCCACTGGCAATGCATTAGTTCATCCATGGATCTGTCTTCTTTTCTCTTAAATAACCAATCCCCTGAAGGAAGGCTCTGTACTTGTCTCCATTCTATTTTCCTTCTGGCACCAGAACAGTACATATTTACTACATGTGTCTTAAATCTACAAGGGGTAGAAAAGGAAAAATGAATGTGTGAATGAATCCTTCAGATATCAGTTCACAGGATGGTGATGGGCTGGAGGAAGAGGCGCTTCTCTGAGGAGGTGATACATCTAGGTGTCTTCTCCAGGAGGACCTGGGGAAAGCTGAGAACACTGTCTCAGATCTAGTTCATTTCTTAGAAATCACACCTTTTGCTCAACTGCACATCTCTGCAGGCAGGCGGGCAGGCAGGGCAGAGGGGAACATGCATGGTTTCCAATGAGTTGGGAAAATGAGGTTAGGTTTCGATTCAGATAGTTATTTGTGTTTTCTGGGTCTGCACGGTCGATAAATTTCCAACGAGCAGTGATTCTGTTCCTCATCTTTCATTGCTTTATGGGACATCAGGGAATGAAAGCATAACATCCTGCTTTCCCATAAGTTCTCTGGCCGCTATCCTGGCACCAATTAAAGACATGTCTATGCAATTAATCAAAACCAATTTGGAAGCACTCTGGCGCTGTTCCTCTGATGTGCTGCCTGCTCCACATACAGTAGTTCCTCAGCTGCAGTGATGGAGCCAGGCACATAGGGGCTTTTGATGAACTGGCTGCGCCGGCTCCAAGTGTTAACTATGTCATCTGACATGACTAATGAGGCTCTGGACTTGATCCGCGTGAGTAGAGCAGCCCTGCCGTCTGGAGGAGGTTCAGTTTCCACAGCCAGCCTGGGAAGAGGCTTCAGCATTTAGGGTCCACACTCCATCATGTCAGCTGGAGTCCTGGAGGCCTCTAGTGTTGGAGCTGGGAGTCGTCCGCTGGGAGGGTGATGGAAATTGTGGGCAGAATCTGTGCTGGACACTGGTGTAAATGTGACCCAATTTAAACTTCAGCCTCCTCATTTTATAGACGTGAAAACCAAGACCCAGCAAAAGTGTGGGGCTTGCCAAAGACCTGAGCTTTAAAAAGAGAAATAAAGGAGAAGGCATGGTCTTTGCCCTTGAGAAATTAAACCCTAGTGGATCAGGTAAATGGATAATAACTGGGGCTTGATGCAAATATTCGCTATCAAAGGTTAAACCATGAGGTTCATTCTTTCCCTTTATCAGGGGGATTGGTTGCCTATGCCATTGTCACCTCAGCAACACCAGGAGCATGGGATTTGGAATAAACAGATATGAGTTTGAATTCCAGCCCTATTTTGAGTTGATGTAATCTTGGGCAAATCATTTCATTTTTCTGAGCTTTGGTTTCCTCAGGTGTAACACTGGAACAAGGAAATACTGCCCACATAGCCTACTTCCTATAGTGTCCTTATGAGACTTGACAGAATTAATGGGTATGAAAGAATAAGAGTCTTTGTATATGTTAGTTGTTAATCATGTTATCATCCTCTCTAAAGAGCTCTGACTGAAATCTCTGGAATATGGATCCACAGGTATCTTTAACTCTCTTTCTCTTCCTGCCTCTTTCAGAATGCACAGGAAACAAATGGACATAAAACCAATTGGTCATCTGCCTATGATCTCAACAACTTTCCCAGAGAGTCCATCACATATAAAGAGGAAGAACTCTTTAGTAAGCTGATTGAGCACCACACATTGATTGAGCACCTACCATATGCCAGACGTTGTGGGGAATCAGAGTTGAATAAAACATGTTCCTTGGCCACTTTGAGAAGCTTACCAGTTAGTGGGAGAAACAGACATGGACATAAATAACTATAATGTACTGCAAAAAAAATTACAATTGCCATAGGAAAAATACAAGTCAAGTGCTTTGTGAGCCAGAGGAGGGAATGATTCATCCCCCAAAAGGACATTAGGAAAGGTTCTTCAAGGAAGTAGTACTAAAGCATGAGCAGGATTTAGCTCTGTCAGGAAGCAGCAGAAAGGGCACTCCAGACTGAGGGAACAATGTGGGCAAATGTGTGGCATCTGGAAAGGGCCGGTGACCTAAAGAACAGGATGAAATCAAATGAGGTGTGAAGTATGAGTATGAACAAAAGAAACCCAGGAATGGACATTGCTGTTGCACTTTGCTATTTGCTGGCTGATGTCACCTTGGCCTCTGTCCCTTAATCAGAGAGAATCTCAAGCAGGCCCTTCCTCCAGCTCCAGCCAGGACAGCCAATAACAAATGAACAGGGAACAGCAACCACCATCAGATGAAAACACTCCCAGGCTAGGTGGTGCTGGATCCGGCTGTACCTCCCCAGCCCAGGCAAGAGCTTCATGTTGCATGTAGCAATGACACCAAAACCTCTTGGCCTGGGTCACATGCTGCATTTTTCTTCTTCCCTCTGCTGTCCAGGAGGAGCCAGCTCCTTTACCAGTGCTGCCATCAGAATGACTCTGGGCCCACAGCTCCATTCGTGGACTGCCTCAGAGGCTCACATTTTCTCCATCCTTTCCCTCCTTCATTGTGAATGTTTTTCATTGTGCAAATGATACAGTCATAAGAATGGAAAGCCCAAAAATAAGAGAAAGAGGAAAGAGAACACTCACACATTATCTGTTTCCATTTCTCCTTGCTTGTTCCTTCTCTTGTCTGGGAGCATAATTGCTTTGGTTGCTTCTACCTCTGGTACAACTACACATTCTATTTTTATTGCTCAGCATTGTATCATAGCATTTTCCATTTTGCTATTCACCAGTGTCCACACAGGCTTGCCCTTATTCTGCCAAAACTGAACAAAGATGCCAGTGGCCATGTAAAAGGGACTTCCCTTTGATAACATGATCTATGTTGATGATTAGCATCATGCTGCAGAGGAAGAACACAGCTCTACCACCACATTGACTTGAGTTGGAAGCCCAGCAATTCTACTTTGAATCTAGATGCCCTTGGGTGGATCACTTCATCTCTTTGAGCTTTAGGTTCTCATTAGAAAAATGAGTATGGTTTTAGTACCACCTGCATGGGATTGCAGAAAGAATTAAGTGACACCAAAAGGAAATGCTCAATAAATGGTCGCTTCCTTTGCAGGGGTTCACCCAGCATCCACCTTGCTTTTTCTCTCTTGCCAACATTTGATCTTCTCCCCTCCCCCAGGCCCAGCAGTACTCCTCGAGGAACCCACCCAAATTCTGACAGGTGTATCGGTCTGCATATTTATTTCTCATTGCATGAATGTGCCATCTTCTACTTACATATTCTCCTCTGATGGAAATTTTGGTTGTTTTCCAATTTTTCACTATTTTCAATAATGATGCAATGCATATTTTAGTATATAGTGCTTGCCCCATCCTTTAAAAACTATATCTCCTTAGGAACAATTCCCAGGAATAGAATCACTAACATAGAGGTTAGAAACATTTTAATGGCCTCTGAAGTATATTTCCAAATTGTTTTTCAGAAGGTTTATGCCAGTTACGCTGCCACTAGTTCAAGAGAGAGTACCACTTGGGCTGCATTATAGGTCCTTGGATTCAGGCTGCAAATTTCTCTTCTTGCTTGATTCCCTACCATTTTCTTCTCCCAACCTGCCTCCCAAACACCCACACTACATGGGACAACTGACTATTTCCCTCACAAAATGATGCTCCCATGCTTTTGTGCCTTTGTACTTCCTATTGATCTCTACCACCCTTGTCCAAGAATACCTTCCATTATAATGCCCCGTCACCTAGAGCTCAGCCTCTGTGGAACTGGGTGTGTCTATACTCCCTTGAAGACTCAGCTCAAATCTCTAGTTCTCTATGAACTAGTTCCAATTCTCCCAACAGAGTTAGTTAGTCACTTCTGCTGTATGTGGTGCCTAGAGGGACATTTGGCATCCAAGTGTTCACTAAGAAACAGTCATTTCTAACCCAGGTACATGCACCAATCTGTGTGTTTCTCTCTTCTCTCCCTGCTCCCTCAACCTCTTGTACAGGACAATCACCAGGTTATACTAATTCATCAAAAATTCTTGGATCCACTTATCTCTTTCTCATTACCATTGCTATTGGCCATTGCCTCATCAGGATTCCTGCAACCATCTCCTAAATTTAATTTTTTTAAAAGAATAAATGCACATAGCTCAAAAGTAAAAATTTTCTCTAAGGCTTATAATAAAAAAATAAATTCCTGCCCTATCCCACCCCACTTCTAACTTTTCTCCTCAGAAACAACAAAGTACTTTTTAATTCATTCAGTTGTTTCTTTTGGTATATACTTCCATTTTCCCAAAAGATACTTATACTGCTATTTCTTGATCTTAAGTTTAAACATTATCTACTGACTTTGAACAATGGATTTCTCTGATACCATTTTCTTGCCCTTCATTCATTATAACAGATCTACAATAATATCACAATTTTTGGTTAAATCATTACTCAGTACTTACATATTGTAAGCAGAATTACCAAGAAAAGTATTTGTTCTCTGAGATGTCAGCATCCCCTCCAGGATTGCCCTCTCTCTTGCTAAGGTCTGAGCCTGCTGAGGGCAGGTGGAATACTCAGGAACTGGGGATTATACATGGGAGGTAAGGCAGGCTCACCTCCCATGAGATTATTGGCTGGGGGCACCAGAACAGTCTCTGGATGGTTTCCATGCAGGGTACCTGGGCAGGTAGGTATAGCAAGTAAAGCTGAAATAAGCCTTCGGAGGGAGCCAACGGAAGTGCCCAGAAGGGACTGGTGTAAGTACTGACCGAACAAAACAGATGCTGGCCTTTTGGGTGGAGTTCTGGAGTCCCTGAAAGTACCAGGTATTGTCTTTTTAGTGCTGGATCCTGGGAAGTTCTAGAGAGTTCTAAGATAGGGGAGTGTGGGCAGGGTCAGTCAGGGCAGTGGTAGCAGAGTACTCAGAGACTTCAGGGTAGTTAGTGTCTACTAACCGGCATAGAAATATTTCAACTGTTTAAAATTAATAAGGTCTTGGACTGGGGATATAGCTCAGTTGGTAGAGTACTTGCCTCGCAAGCACAAGGCCCTGGGTTCAATCCCTAGTACTGCAAAAAATAATAATAATAAGGTCTAATAGAACTAGCACAGTCTTCTTGGCTCTGATTATGTCTATGAATGTTAGTCATAGTCAAGTTGTGTAAAACTCTATAGTTACATTTCCATTCTTGTTAAGATTTTAGTTTTTCCTAGAGTTAATAACTGCCTTATTATTTTCTCCCAAACTCTGAACAATATGATGACCAAATGTGTGAGGTATGTATCATTTCCAGCTATAACCCAGATACTATGCTAGGCAGTAGGGGCTCATCTAGGAGAAAAACAGACATGGTCCCTAGTTTCATTGAGTTTGTAGTCTAGCAAGGGACCAGATATGAAGCAGAGTTATCCCTAGATACCCATGGGTGGTTGGTTCCAGGACCACTCCAACTGCTGCCAAAATCCACAGATGCTCAATTCCCTTATATAAAATGGACTAGTATTTGCATATAACCTACACAATCCTCTCATATACTTTGAATCATCTTTAGATTACTTATAAACCTAACACAATATAAGTGGTATGTACATAGTTATGCTGTATTGCTTAGGAACTAATGACAAAAAAAGTCTGTACATTTTTATTATAACTGCAGTTTTTTCCCGAACTACTTTTGAATCTCATTTGGTTGAATCTGTGGATGCAGAACTCGTGGATGCAGGGGACCATCTGCAATAACTGTTACAGTGAGAGAAGGGTAGGTTCTCTGGGAACATACAGTAGAAGTACCTCCCCCTATTAGGGAGAGAGGAAAGATTTCACACCTGAAGAGTGAATGGAAACTATTCATTCAGATAATATAAATTTATTGAGTGCCTATTACATACCAGGTACTATTTTAAGTGCTGAGAACACAGAACTTCAAAGCAGAAGGCAATAAACTTCCTACCTTCCTGGAGTTTACATTCTAGTAAGGGGAGACAGAAAATAAACACAGAAGATAATTTTCAGCAGAAACAAGAACTATAAAATAAAGAGTGCCATGATGAGAAAAAGTTGGATAGAAGGGAGGAGGTTATTTTAGGCAGGTTGGCAAGGTCATGGAAGGTCTCTCTGAGGAAGTCACATCTGATATCTGAAGGATATGGATAGCCAGCCATGTGAAGAGAGAGGAGTGCAAGATCTGAGGAGGAGCAAGGTCATCAGGCAGGTAGGGTAAATGGAAAGCATTTCCATATGCTGGAGCATGAGGGGAAGAGCTGTTATTAAAGCTAAGCCAATAAATATAAGCCAAAGTTAGGGGGCCCTGCCCCTGTCCTAATAATATTGCTGATAAAATCCCCACTTCGCAGTTATTTATCTATTTGCTATAAGATACATTCCCACCTTCTTTGTCCTCCTTAGTATTACAGGAAGTATAGAAACTTGCAAATTAGATTTTTTGAACCCCCTTGCTAGATGGAAAGTGTTTGTGGGAGACTGAAAAGTGTGTCAGGGTCAGAAGCTCTGTTTTGTTCTACTTTTTGGTGGCAACTCTAGTGGTAGTAGTAGCAGCAGCAGCAGCTCTGGGACCCTCCAGAGCCACTGGTCCTTCTCAGCAGCAGTGCCCCTGGTAAAGTAGTACCTGCGGGGGGGACCAGCTTCACCCAGGGTGGCAGGACCTTCCTCATCTCCCTTCTCTTTTAACCTTCCATGCCCTTCCTGACTTGGGCACCCCCATGTTCTCAACATCTTTGTAAGCAGTTTCCTGCATTAAATCTCTTTCTGAAGAGCTGAGGTTGGTGGTGCATGACTGTAATCCCAGCAACTCCTGAGGGGAGGCTGAGACAGGAGGATCGTGAGTTCAAAGCCAGCCTCAGCAATGGTAAAGCACTAAGCAACTCAGTGAGACCCTGTCTCTAAATAAAATACAAAAGAGGGCTGGGGATGTGGCTCAGTGGTTGAGTGCCCCTGAGTTCAATCCCCAGTACTGCCCCCTACCAAATCTCTTTCTACTTGAAATTATCTAGAGGAGCACTGTCCTATAGAACATTGTATGATGACAGAAATGCTTAATTTTGCAGACCAATGCAGTACCTCCTACCAATATATGGCTAGTGTGGCTAAAGGATTGAATTTTCCATTTTCTTTAATAATTTAAATGAAAATAGCTACATGTGGTAGCTGAGCACGGCTGTGCATGCATGTAATCCCAGCAAATTGGGAGGCTGAAGCAAGGAGGAACTCAAGTTTGAGGCCAGTCTCTGCAACTTAATGAGACCCTGTCTCAAATTTTTTTTTAAAAAAAGGATGTGGGGAGGGGCCTGGGAATGTAGCTCAGAGGTAAAATGCCCCTGGGTTCTATCCCTAGTATTGCAAAAAAGAAAAAAAAAAAGAAAAAAAAAGAAAAGAAAAGAAAAGAAAAAGAAAACCATATGTGGTTAATGGCTACAATATTGGATAGTACTGATCTAGAATGATTTATTTTCCTGGTGGAACACTCAGTGATATGGAACTTAAGACAGAAAGTCATGAGACACTGACCCTCAAAGATGTGAATCTGCAATTGTAATATGACCTTAGCAGACTTGAATTCAGTGATGACCTCATTGTGAATGGCAAATGGAATACTGTGTCGGGGAAGAGCCCCAACCTCCTGGAAGATAGTAAGAAGTTACAAGTCCCCAGAGGGCATGCACTGGCCCACATGGCAACTACACATGCAAGTAGGGTTGTGCTCTTCCTGAGGAACAAACCCCAGGCCAAGGGCTTAGCAAGCAGTCAACAAGCAGATCCTTCCCTGGTGAATGAACAGTTGTATAGCAGTCATGCTGTTTTCCCCTTGACCCAGTTATTGTCTTTGTAACTATACAGAAATGACTTAGGGTCAGAGGATAGTTAGTCCTTGCAATTTGGCACCCTTGATGAGGATGTACAGGGACATCTAGAAGCTTCTGGTAAACTGCATCTCCCAACGACTAATGGTTCATGGCAGTATCAAAAAAGAACAGAAGATCAGTAGATTAGACAATGGAGTGGAGGAAGGGGGATAGGAAATGGAAACAGTGGAATGAATCTGACATAATTTTCCTATGTACATCCATGAAAACATCACAGTGAATCCCACCATCATGTCCATCTACATCACAAGGATGGGATTCCAACTAGAGTAAAATATATTCCATGCTTGCATAATTATTTCAAAGTGGAGTCCACTGTCATGTATGACTAAAGGGAACCCCCCTCTCCCCCAAAAAGAGTTACTTAAACTATTACTTGTGAGTTCCTGGAATGAAATGTTTGTTGAAGGCAAGACTTTGTGATTAAAAGGATCTTTTTTCTTTGGTACTAGGAATTGAACTCAAGGGCACTTTACCACTTAGCTACATCCTCAGACTTTTTTTTTTTTTTTT
>JAJEJO010003803.1:139841-159054 GCA_020662805.1 Glaucomys volans | reverse complement strand
ACCCTCAGTTTTCTCCTCTGTCAAATGGGGATGATGAAGTCTACCCAGAGGGCTACCATAGGAATGAAATGAACCACATATCCGGCAGATGGTGGGTGGTAATCCATGCCCATGCCTTCCCTGACCCCAAGCTCCTCCCTGGACAGCACTCAGCCAGAACACTTCGATCTCTATCATCCAGTGTGTCCTCTGCAAGTCCAGCAATTTAGCAGTGCCAAGGAGAAACCAAACACCACAGATGAAAGGGGTCAATCAGAGAAGGCCTCCTGGAGGAAGAGAGGACGTGCAGCCAGGAATGAAAGCAGAGGAATGGGGTGAAGGGAAAGCAAGCCTCCTATGCAAGAGACCTGGCTTCTGCAAAGACTTGTGGGAAGAAGGAGTGGGGGGTGAAGATGCAGAGCAGACCAACTTGGCCAGCTCCTGGGACAGGGCAAGGTGTGCACAGTGGACAGCTGGCAGGAAGGGGGCAGACACCATTCCTGAGGCTGGCCAGCCCCACATACTCCTGTCCCTGCCCAAGACTGGCCCCGCCCCTGCCTCCTGCTGGAGACAACAGATAGGCAGGCAGGAACTCCCCCAGCCAGGTGAGCAGCCCTGGCCTCAGGAGCAAGGCTGCCAGCCTGCCACCAGGAACTGGCAGCGCAGCAGGCCGGGCCTGGGGCGGAGGCCTGGGAGTGAGTGGAACAATGTGCTTTGTGTGCGCTGGCCCCAGCGGGGCTGGCTCTTGTAATTTTCCTGGAATGAGTGGCAGGGCAGAAGCAGGCTGGCGTTGACCCTGCCTAGAAAACCTGACCCTGCCCTCCACCCAGAGAGGCAACTCACCTCTGCAGGCCCCCCATAACCAGCCCCACTGTGGCCCAACCAGCACCTCACACCCTCACCCTGTGCCCCCAACAGGGAGACAGGCAGGGGTCACCTGGGGCCCAGCAGGAGCAAGGGGTTCTCCTGGGGAAGGAGGGCCCCATGCCAGGGATAAAGAGGAACAGTCATAGAGAAAGAAAGAGGAGCTTAGGAGGATAGAGGGGGACAGAAAGACAACAGAAGAAAGGGACAGAGCCTTCCTGGAAGGGGACCCCAGACACAGGGAGACAGGGAGCTGGAGCAGGGTGCTGCCCTGTGGGGTCCTGCAGCCCAGAGGTGGTCAGGTGTATCCTTCGCCATCAGCCAGGAGGAGCCCAGTGCACCCAGCCACCTGCACCGCGCCGGCATGGGAAGTTCCCAAACCCTCTCTGCCTCTTGTCACAGTCCCTCCCCCTGCCCTGAGCTGTTCTCAGGCGAAACAGGTCTTCACCTACTGCCTTAGGGGACAGGAAGACTGTTTCCTCTGCAAGTCCTGAGCTCTTGAGCCCAGTTGTCACTGACCAGGACCCTCAGCCTCCTCACACTGCTTCACATGGCCATGTAGACATTTGTCCACCCCCTGGTGTGAGCAGACTCCCCTCAAAGCCAGACCCAGGCAACCTAGGGGACCCGCCTAGGCCCTCACTCACAGATGCCCTCAAGTTGCTGGCCAAGAGAGCTCCATTTTCTCCCTAAAGATGCATTGCTTCCCATTTGGAGAAGATGCTCTCTCCTGTTTTCCTGGCTCATCACCAGGACCCCTGTTGCCCCCAGGGTCTCAAGCAGCTTAACTTCCACTGCATACTCCAGGATTCCTGCCTGGTTTAGACGCAGGTGGAGAACAGGTATGCCCTGCCCACCCTGGATTCCCAGGGAAGCTACCAGTCAGATAGAGAAGAGCCTGGTCCCCTTCTCCTGTTTCCTAACTCCCAGCCAGTCCCCTCGCCATGACCAGTGTCCCCAGATCACCAACAGTGTGCAGATGGAACCTTTGTGTGTGGAGGTAGGGGGAGGCCTAAAACCTGCCTACTGTGTGTTCTCCATCTTTCCCTGGGCTGGACAGGCAGGCTATCCCCATTTGAGAAGCAACCACATTGTCTTTCTTCTAGAAAGCTGCTCAGGGCTCCAGGGCCTGGCCCTATGAGTTCTGCCCCAGGCCTGGCACAGAAGCCGGGTGGCCAACTGGGTCCAGACCTGCGTGGCCTCTTCTGACCCTGGCGAGCAGGAGGGCTATCCAGCGCGGTGTGACTTGCCTCCTGCAGCCCCGTTCAGCCTTCTCACCCCCAGCACAGCCAGGAAAGAGAGCAGGCCAGGGATGAGGCTGGAGATTGAGCCCTATAGGGACAGAGAGAGAGAGAGACAAAGGAGATCAAGAAGGAGGGGAGGGAAGACAGACCAGAGAAAGACAGAGGGAGAAGGGGGATGGAGCAGAGAAGAGAAAGAGAAAGAGATGGAGACAGGAAAAAGAAGTAAGAATCGTGGGGGCTGGGGTGGGTCAGGGGTAGAGCACTTGCCTAGCGTGCCTGAGACCCTGGGTCGAATCCCTAGTACTGCAGATTTTAAAAAGAGAAAAAGGAGTCATGGAAAGAGAGACAGGAAATAAGACCTCAGCTTCCCCTGGACCCCTCCAGACCTCTCCAATGTGATCTAAGACCTTAGTCAATCCTAGAGATCAAGGCCAAGGCTTGGCCTAGGAAGATGCTACCCTCTAGGAATTAACTGCATGCCCAAACCCAGCCTCAGTGTCCCTGCTCAGTTGCTGGAGCAGCTGTAGGCTGAGGAGCACCTCTGCCAGGGCCTCAGGAGATGAGGACAAGGCCTCAGGTCCCAATTGTGGTCTATCTCCACCAATGACACAAGAACGCAGCAGGATAGACTTGGGTTAGACAATAGGAGAACTCAATGACAGCCAGGACCCCAGGACTCATTCCCCCAAGGGCAGGAGACTGAGAGGCAGGTAGGAAGGACTCCGAGAAGGGTGCTGACATGCTCTGGAAGGTTGCAGCTGCACACAGGAGCCCAGCCCTACCCCCTCCAGTGATGAGTCAGTGGTTCCACAGAATTTAGAGTCCCTGGCTTCTTATGGGCATGGACCTCGGCCCTCTCCTGGGCTTTCTCCTACTGCAGATATGAAATCTTCCATCATCCTCAGTCTCCTTCCACGGCTCCTGCATTCCTGCTCTGCTGTGAGTCCCTGCCCCTGCCAAGGCCCTTCCTGCTCTGGCCCAGAACTCTTCTCCACGAACTCCAGGCCTCCTGGCTTCACACATGCTGTTCCTTCTGTCTGGAACCACCTTCCTAGGCCCAGATTCTTCCCTCTCCAAAACCCAGCATAGGCAGCACCTGCCACAGCTGGCCAGTTCACAGGAACCTGGCACTGTGCCTGGCACGCAGCAGGCACTCCTTGAGTGACTGTGAATGAAGGAATCAGTGAGTCAGTGAATACGAAGAGAGGAAGATGCCGCAGGCCCAGAAAGGGGTGAGCGAGAATCCCACGGACAGAGTGTTTGTCCTGCATGTGGGAGTACGCCATTGCAGGATGTGCTAACTGCCCCTGCCACACAGGAGGGCTCAGAAGGTATGGGGAGAGGGACCTCACGCCCTTCGACTAGTCTTAGAGGGGTGCACTCTGATCAAGGAGCTCCCTGCTAACCAAGACCAACTGGGTTTTCTCCATCTTTGCTCCCAGTGCCAGGCCCAGAAGAACACAGAGTAGGTACTTGTGACATGTGAGAATGAAGTTGGGTTGGAAGACTCCTTGCACTGAGAAGCCAGGCCTCAGGCAGGCCCTGGATCCTAGTGACAAGACCACCCACAGTGAAGGTGCCTGGGAGTGGTGGGGAGGGAGGCCGCAGGGCCAGGCAGAGGCAGCTGTTATGGTTTGGATGTGAGGTGTCCCCCAAAAGCTCACATGTGAGACCATGCAGAAAGGTTCGGAGGAGAAACGACTGAGTTTTTAAAAGTCTTAATGCAATCATTTGATGGGATTAATTGACGTGGTAGGGTGTGGCTGGAGGAGACTGGAATTGAGGTGAGCTTTGGTGTATATATTTGGTATCTAGAGAGTGGAGTCTCTATCTCTCTCTCTGCTTCCTGATGATGTGAGCTGCTTCCCTCTGCCATGCTCTTCCACCATGATGTTCAGCCTCAGCTCGAGCACGAGGAATGGAGCCGGCCTTCTACGGACCAAGACCTCTGAAACCGTGAGCCCTCAAACTTTTTCTCCTCCACAGTTGTGGTCCTATCATTTAGTCACAGCAGTGAAAAAGCTGACTAAGACAGCAGCCAAAGCAGTTAGGGACCCTCCTGGGGCTCATGGATGGCAGAGCCTCCCAGATGACCTCCGAGCATCATAGGAGGGAAGGGGGGCCAGACGGGGCTGAGTTTTGGAGCCCTGTTGGGACCTGGATTTGCTGAGGAGGGAGAAGCTAGGGTGCAGGGAGCTAAGAGGATCTCTCACCACCTCAGCAGGCCCTGCAGGAGCCTCTTGTAAGGATCAGGATCAATGTCTCAGGAAGGCAGCTGAGTTTCCATGAGTGAATCTTTTCCATCCTCAAACCAAAACCTAACCCCCAGCTCAGCGGGCAAAGCAGCCACTTCCTCTCCAGAAGAGCCAAGGCCCAGTAGGCACTGGGAAGTGGCCAGCAATGTGGGGTACCTCTTCCCCTTCAGGCCCCACAGGAGTGTGACTGCTGTGGCCAAAGAGGAGGGGGAGACAGGTCAGGGGGACTTGCTCCTGAGGCCCGCTGGCTCCATGTTTGGTGGTATCCCTGGCCCGGATGAAGTGTTCCATTGGCCAGAATGCTGGGGGTGGATTTAGAGAGTGAGAAAGGGAGGAAGAAAATGAGAAATCTCCTGGCTCCATATGGGGTAGGAGCTAAGTGCCCAGGGAGGAGCAGGCATCGAGGCCTGAAGCTGGGAGTTATCCCATCAGTGACCTACTCCTCCATCTCTCCCTTAGACAGCCATCATTAGGGAAGTGAGGTATATAGTTAACCAGCACTCATATAGTACAAGGCCAACTTCAAGTACTTTACAATGTGAACCCCTTGAATCCCCAGAACAAAACTATGGAGACAACACTACTGGTATCCCTAGTCAGAGATGGGGAAATTGAGGCCCAGAGAGGTTACCTGACTTGCCCAACATCACAAAGCTGGAAAGTGTCTGAACCAGCAAACCCCATATAAAGCTGCCTCATCTGAACCCTGCCGTTGCCATGATTTCAAGGCCTTGCAGGGGTCAGAGGGAGTCAAAGGTCATGAAACCAGAACCAGGGTCAACAACCCTCTTTAGAAGGCCTTAGCTCTTTTTGAGAGCTGTCAGGGGCTTCTCCCAGCTGCTACAGAGGGAGCAGCTGATATAATTGCTCCACCTACCCAACCCCCATTGGGGTGGGAGTTGGCCTGGGTCCAGGGGGTGTGCCTGTGATGACAGAGGCCTGGGCCAATAGCAGGGCCCCAGCCTCCCCAGCTTGCCAGGGAGAAGGGGAACCCCTCCCGGGTGTTTCTATTATCTTACAGAGAAAACTAGGGGAGGCGGGAAGAAAAGTTGGCTTGAAAGCAAATGGACTGAACTTGCTAGTTGGTTTAATAACCCAACCCAGTTCTCCCTCTGGGCTCCCTCCCACTGTCCCCTCAAGAGAAATTCAGGCCAGGCTGGGGCTGGGAACAGGGAAGCCTGTCCCCACACCCTCCCAGCCTCCCCAGCCTCCAGCTCCCTATTAGAGCCCCAGAAATGAGTCTGTTTCCTCTGGAAAGGTCAGTGGCCACTCCCTGGCCCCCAGACCCACTCTGGCTGGTCAGATTGGGGGATGTTGGTCCTCCCCTGCTCTAAAAAACAAGGAGGTTCCCAGAGATATGGATGGCTGCCTCTGCCATCTGAGTGTGAGGCCCTGTGGGTGGGAGAGGTAAACAGCCATGGTGGAGGAGGAGGCGGGACCATCGCCAAGAGGACCGACCCCAGGAGCACTGGCCACTGAGAAGACTCAGGCACCCACCATGTGGGCCAAATGGCTGCAGGGAGCAGGCACAGCTCTTGACCCCTCCCCACCTGCCCACCACTCACACACACAGACATTGGTATACACGTTCTCACACCTCCACACACTCCAGACACACCCGTGCTCACACTCACCTGCTACACACACACCCACCGGGAGGCACTCTCAGATAATCACACCTGTACCCACACATGCCACATCTCACACACACAAGCACACACACACACCAACTCACACCCAGTCACACACACACACACACACACACACACACACACTCACACACTCACTCACTTTTCCTTCAGGGGTTAGGAGCAGGCTGAGAAACAGAGGAGCCTCTGGGAGGACACACGGCTGGTGGCTGCCAAGGGGCAGGCCAAGGCCTGGGACCAGGCGGGGAGCCCAGGAGGAGGGGTGGCACTGTGGCCACCATGCCGAGGCCAGGACTGTGAATGAAGCAGCGCTGCTCCCTCCCCTGGGCTGCTTCGGCCAGGCCAGCCTCCATCCCGCCATTGTCTTGGGCACTCTGGGCAGGATTCCCAGGCTGGTTGAACTGGAGGCCTGGCAAAATGGCCCTCCCCTGCCCTCCCATTCCCCTCTCCCCTTGGGATGGGGAGAAGGAAACTCCCAAATCCCTGGGGTCCCATCCCTCAGCCCACATAAGCAGCTTTCAGGGGAGCACAGGTACCAGGGTCTGGCCCCCAAGTCCCAGGACCACAGCTCTCCACTCCATCCTTCCCAGAGCAGGAAAGATGTCCCCTCAACCATGACATTCCTGTCCATCCCTGGCATCCCAGCTGCCCTCTTCTCATGCTGTTCTTAGTCTAGGGCAGGCTCTCTCCCTCCCAAACCCTCTACCCAACACAGTGGGAACCACAAGAATTTTAGTTTTAAAGGTCAAAGGAATGGGGGGGGGGCAGGGAGTGATGGACAGGCAGCGATGGGTGGCCCTGAGGCAGCCCTTCTCTGCTAGATGCTCTGCCCTTCACCCTGAGACCTTCCGCACCTGCCACTGCAGCCTTTGCCTTGCATGGGGCCCCTCTCCTCTCACTGCTGCTGCCAGAGATCTGGGCCACTGCCACAGTGCCTGTGCCTGGCCAGAGAAAGGGACCTAGTGGGCAAGCCCAGCCATCACCCAGACTGGTGGCCTCCTTTAAGGGGACTTGAACAATACCCCTACTGGGCCTGAAGGGGTGACAGCCTGAGGCCACCATGCTACCTTCACAGCCTTCCTGTCCTGGGCCTTCGCCTGGGCATCTCGAGCACTCTCCCAACCTATTCTCTACCTGAGCCCAAGGGAATTTTCCAAAACACAAAGGGGATCCCATCCAGTCCTTGCTTAAAATCTTTCAAAGGCTTCCCAGCACCCTCAGGGTATTTCCTTGATGTTGTAGAACGCACAGGATCTGCTGTTGCAGGCTATGATCTTCAGCCACTGACAGGAACCCCCATTCTGGGGTGCCTGCCTCTCCTCCCAGCTCACTCAGCATCCTGCGGGCCTCAGTTCCCTCTCTCCTGGGGAGCCTCCCCAGATCCTCCCCAGGTCTGGAGCCCAGGCCTCTTCTCTCCTCTCTTGGCACTGATGTAGGTGTTGGGATGATCTGTTTCTGTCCACCTTCCTGTCTCAACCGGAAGCTGCAGGAGGGAAGGGACACTTGCCTTACCATTAAGCCAGTCCCCAAAATAGCACCTGGCACTGACTTGGTGTTGGACAAATGCAAATGAATGAGTGACTACCCAGGATTGAGGGCCATTATGCATCCCTCTTCTGGCACTGGCCTGAGGCAAGCAGGACCACAACCCCCTGCTTGTCCTCTACCCATGGCTTCCTTCAGCACAGTAAGGCTGACTCCCAGCCTCTGGCAAGAATTCCTGTGTTGTCCCCTCCCCTATCCAAGCCCTGCCACCTTTCAAGGAAGGCTGAGCCCCAGTCCAAGACTCCACCCAGAAGTTTCTGCCCCTTTCAGTCACTCCCTGACCCCACCTGCTCCAAATCTCTGCACAACCTTTGGCTGGGACCACTTTTTGGCTTATTTTATGGTGTACCTTTTTGAGTTGGTTCACTTGAGCTCCTGTAAGAGCTCCTGGACTTCCTTGAAGAGCAGGGCCTCGGCAGACATAGCTGACAGGGGCTCCCTAGTCTGTGTCCAGAGGCAGGCCGTGGGCAGGGTGCAACAGTAAAGCAGTCCCGCCTGGCCTGGCCTACCCCAAACTGGGGCGGGGTGAGGGCTTGGGAAGGCAGGGGCTCTACCGTTGCTTCCTCATCCAGGCCCAGCTGAGAAACTCCAGGAAAACCAACACCTGGGAAGGAAGGCCCAGTGTGGAAGGGAGGGCGTGTCTGCTGAGCAGACAGATGCCCAGAAAGGTAAGAGTTAAGAATGAGGCATCAACGGGCAGCCTCCTCCTGGTCCTGGGTCCTGGGGCAAGAAGGGAGCAGTCAGGGAGGAACGGTAGAGGAGAGAGGGATTGGGAAGCTGCTTCCCCAGCGCCTGGTGCGCTCAGCTGGCAGAGGCTTCCGCAGAGGCTGAGGGTCTACTGTAAGGATAGGGCCCTGTGGGTTCCCTCCTCCCAGCCCCTCCTGTCCCCACCCCCGCCCACCAGCCTCTGGCTGTAGCTCAGTCCCTGTCAGCAGAGATGAGGTGCCCACCTCCAGCATGCTAGGCGGGGTCAGCCTCTAGTAATGGGCCCGAAGGGCATCAGAGTGGGCAGTGGCCTGACCAGGGATCCTTGCAGACACACTCCACCACACGCATGCTCATGCATGCATACACACACACACACACACACACGTATGCACGCGCACACATGCACACTCAGTTGTAAGCTTGCCAAGCCTTGAGATGAAGCAGAAGCCACCTGATGGGAGACGGACTTACCGATGGGGTTTGAGAAGGTGGTCCAGTTCCCAGGGCAGGCAAAGATGGGGACCTGTGGCCTCATGCACACAAGGCCATCCATGCTGATGCTGGCGAGGAGACCCAGGGGAGCTGCAGGGTGAACTCAGACAAGCCTCATACTCCTACCTGTCCAGTGGGGATGCCAATCCCTGCTCACCTCACCTCACAGGGTTGTCATGATGACTTGTGAGGTTGTACCCATGAAAACATTCAGGGCACATTGTAACCGACAAAATAAAAGTTTTCTGATTATCATTTTTGTTGCTGTCATCATTTGGGGAACAAACCCCAGTCTCATCTAATACAGCAGCTTTAACTCCCTGCAGGATGCCCTTGCTCAACAACCATCAGTGGCTCCCCTTGGCCCATGGGGTAAAGGATACATTCCATGGCTGGATGTCTATCTGGCTTAAGCCCATTTTCTGAGTTGATGTCCCTTACACTTTAGTCCCCTGGTCCTTTCAGAGCCGTCCTAGCACATTTTTGGCTTTTCTCTGCCTCCCATGCCTTTGCCCCTGCCGTTCCCTCCTCCTGGAACACCTTCACCTCATGGTGAGCTATTGAGCTTACCTTCATCCTTCAACACCTGCTGCAATATCAACTCTACCATGAAGCCTCTGTCCTCGGCTAAGCCAGACGTCCTCTCTCCTTCCCTGAAAGGGATTTTTTTTTTCTTGGTACCAGGGATTGAACCCAGGGGTGCTTAACCACTGAGCCACATCCTGAGCCCTTTCTTATATTTTATTTAGAGACAGGGTTTTGCTGAGTTGCTTAGGGCCTCACTAAGTTGCTGAGGCTGGCCCTATAAGGGATTTTGTCTTGACAACAAATGCCACGAAGGTTTCTGGCACAGAACTGATGCTCATGAAAGTTGACGTGACCACACCCTGAGCTCTGTGCACTTTACCCTCACTGACTCATTCGGTCCTCGCTTCCCACCTCCCCCCGCAGGGTCGTGGGACTGCTGGTGTCTTCATCCACAGGTGGAAGCCCCGAGGCGAGGATGGGCCAACTTCTACGTGCAAGTGAGCGTGGGACCGGGGTCTGAGTGTGACAGACTGACTGCTGAGCCCAGGCTTATGTCCCCAAGGACCACAGGAACTGAGTCACATCTGCTTATTTCTCTTTTGTCACCTCTGGCCCTGCTAAGGATCTGGCTCAGCATAGGTGCTCAGGAATATGCTTTGGTTGAAGACCTCACCACTGTGCCAGGAGCCCCTAGGGGCCAGATCAGAAGAGTCCCAGCAAAGGTGGCCAGCTGACTCTACCCACCTGTGTATTCACAGATATGCCAAAGTGGGGCTGAAGGAGAGGGTACAGCAGAAGTTGGCCAGCAGCACAGAGCTTCCTGGCGGGCACTTGCTGGCTGAATTAGGTGCTGAACTGGGTTAGTGATTAACCCACCCATGTGGTAATGACAGGGTGTCAGGGGGCTCAGGGCTGAGAGGAAACAGGCAAAACTGTCAAAGTCTGAGTGCAAAGGACTCTGAGGACCACCAGACCAAATGTTCACTTCCATTCAACAGATGAGGAAACTGAGCCGGGGATTGTTGACTTGCCAGAAGCTGAGAAGCACAGCAGAGACTTGCAGAGATGCCAGGTTCTCTGGACATTTCCTCCTCGCCCCTGCCTGTGGACTTGGGCTCCCCCCTCACTGTGGAGAGTTTGAAGTACCCGGCAGACCAGGAATCAAGTGGTCTGAGCTCTTT
Source organism: Glaucomys volans (assembly GCA_020662805.1). Lineage (NCBI taxonomy): Eukaryota > Metazoa > Chordata > Mammalia > Rodentia > Sciuridae > Glaucomys > Glaucomys volans. Next base: position 148,609 of record JAJEJO010003803.1, on the reverse strand, counting down.
GGTGACCCCAGCACTAGAGAATAGGGTGCCCTCAGACAGTGCCCCCAGGCCACGGTGCCCAGCCAGCGAGCGGCAGGCCATTCAAAGAGAACTGGAGAGAGTTGGGAGAACGCCAGCCACTAATTGTGGAAAATAAATCAGGGACATCTAAACCAGGCAGCTGAAGAGGAGCCAGTGGTGAGCGAACACGTTTCCCTCGGTGCCCCTGTTCACCGGGTTAATTGTTAATTGAAAGCCATGAGTTACATAAGTTACTTGGGTACCAAAGAAGGAGCTGGAACGAGCTGTTGAAAATAAGCCACTTGTCGAGTGGTTTGGGGGTGGTGAGGGGTCTCAGGCAAACAGGCGGCTGAGGAGGGCAGCAGACCCAAGGCGGCAACCAGGACAGAGCTGTCCCCTCCCGACAGTTCTCTGGCTCTGCAGACACACGCCTCCCAGGGTTTTAGAATGAGAAGGATGTGTGTTCAAGTGACTGAATATGATTTTTCACAAAATCATATGGACCGTCAAAAGAAGTACCATGGTATTGGTTTCTCAGTTTCATAATGAGACTAAACCTTCCGCATCTCTGATCCAGAGCCACTTGGGGACAGAGCTGCATCCCCTCAGACTAGACAAGCTGCATTTCCCTGGAAGACTAGGGTCTCCCCTAAGGTAAGGCTCTGTGACCCTCTTGAGGTGGGGGCAGGGGCTTTTCTTCTCTCCGATTAGGGGCTCCCCGAGGCAGGGGCATGGTCTCTCCATTGAGTTAACTCCATCTGACTCCTGATTACTAGGAGTGATAGAGCAGGGATAGGGAGCCACCTGTCACTGTGGGAAGATGTCCGACCGCCTGGTGTTGGGCTGGGAAGGGTTAAGCACACTGGCATGAGCAGTTCTCAGGGGCACCTCTCTCATTCCCTGGCCCTCCCCATCCTGCTGCTGCCAGCGCTTGGTTTGGCCTCTGATGTGTTCCAGCTGACAGCTGGGCCTCCTCCATTCTTACCCTCAGGCAGCAGTGTCCTGTAATGACCCCACCCCAGGTCCCCTGCTGCTCAAGCTGGGGAGGACTGGCATCAGGCTGGAGTGGGGGAGCAGGGAGGGGCGGGCAGCCCTGTCTTGGGGAGAAGCAGAGACAAGGAATGCCGGAGGGGATGTAGGGGGCTTGGAGGGACATCCACTCCCTTTGACCACCTAGCCCTGTTGTTTGGAGGCCCCGGGGGACAGGGGGATGCCAGGGGCCACTCTGCCTACTTGGACTAGTTCCTCCTGCTGCCACCAACCTTGGGATAGAGGCTGCCCCATAGCCTCCAGCCTGGACAGCAGCCCAGGGCTCCCCCAAGCCACTCCTTGGCCATGAGTCATTCCCAGCAGCCTGTGCGAGCAGAGCAGCAAACCCTATCCCACAGCCTGCAGAGCATGGGGACATACTGCAGGACGAGCCAGACTCAGGTGTCTGGCACAGCAACCTGGTCTGCATATGGAGACTGAAACTGAGCTTTGAGAATGCCCAGCTTGGTTTCCCAGATGCTGACTCAGTTCCCCAGGCCCTTCCTGCCCAGCCTGAGATTCTGGTGCTGTCCCCATTTTCACCTGTCTCTCACCCAGACCTCCTCTCAGTACCTGTGGGACTATCAGGACTCAGGTCCAATGTCACCTCCCCTGGGAAGCTCTCCTATTCTTTTAGTACCCGTGACACCATGAACATCCCCTTATCTGCTTTCCCTGGCTCTTCCTTGCTAGACAAGGAGCTAAAAAGGGCAGCCACCAAGCTCCTTCTGTTACCACTATCCCAGTGCCTGGCACATAGAGGTGCTCATGGCGGCTTCCAAAGATGGACACAGCCAGGAGTCACATGAAATCACTCAGACCCTGAGAGCAAGTATGTGTTGATCCCAGCTGCTTGCAAAGCCTACCAACTACTCCTGGACCCCTGGTTCTGTGGGACTGCCTGGTGTCAAATTCCCTGGGGGTTGACCCATAGTGCTAAAGCTGTGCAGTGGTGCATTGGTAAAGAGGGGAGAAGCCTTTGACACCTCTTCCACTCTCAACTGAGAGCATCCAGAAACACAGCTGTGTGTGCCTGGCATCTTACAAAGTTAGGAGACAGTGTGTGTGTAGTGGCCATGGCCACGTGTACTAACTCTCCACATCCACTCCGTCTCCCCACCACCACCACCATGTACCTTGTTGGACTGCAGAGACAGAAAAGACATGAAAAAGGACATTTCCATCTCCACCCCTGCTGTTAGGATTCCCACTTAACTCAGGATCAGTCAGTCGGATGTACTAGCATGAGGCCCAGACTGAGCTCCGGCAGCTCCTGCCGCTTTCCGGAACAGGATAGGGGTGTCGCCATGGCTATCATGTTCTCGAGGTACTGCAGAGGAGGCTGAGAGGAAAGACAGTCAAGCAACTGCTAACGCAGTCACAGCAGACTTCCTCTGCAGTGTGGTTCTGGAGCTGGTGACCTCATTGCCAAAGAGGCGGCAACTCCCTTGGTGGCCCAGTTCTGCACTGTGGCTTTGAGAGTCGCTCCTCATAAGTCCGCCTCAAGTTTATGTCTTTGACCCTCCCAATAGCTCTGGAGCCATTTCACACTCTAGTAAATCCATTTCACCCAGCTGGAGTGGATGCTGTTGTCTGCAACGGAATCCTGACAGACACGCATTTGATATTCTATTGCCAGCACTCTCCTGCCCACTGGAGCCCATGCTTGTGATTCAGTCTTTCCCCACTCCCAGAAATGCATCTAACAGAGAGCTGGGCCACAGCAAATTCCAGCCCAGCTTAGAATTGTCCTTGCCCTTTGACAGCAAAACTTTATTACTTGGCCAACATACTCACCCATATGCTCTTCCCTTCAGATGAGTCCTCTCTTGGGAGTCTCCTTAGACCCTTGTGTATGTCTAAATACCAGTTTAGGATGGTAAACAGATTTTTATTTCATCTTTCAACTCTGATCAGTTAGTAGTGTCAGGCTGGACCACTGTATGGGGAAAGTGGCTGCTCCTTCTGGACTCAAGAGAGTGGTAAGATCTGCTAGTGATGCCTGCCACGGGTGCAGGAGGGGATGCTCACAACGTGTGTGCCTGGTAATTACTCACATATTTGAGGGAGAAATGAACAGAGGTACTTTCTGTTTGAGGCAGACTGGGATTCACCCAGCCACATACTCCCGAGACAGCCACCCAGCCCCAATGCCACCTGCAGTTTCCTGACTCTTTCCACTAATTAGCATTAGTTCACTGATCCATTTTATTCCTAATGCTTTCAACCTCCTGATTTCTTTGCCCCCAAATTAAGCCAATTCCAACTCACAGTTCCCAACCTAGCAGCCCAGAGTTCATACTAACTCACCAGGGTTCTGACCTTGGGAGTTGAACTCAGGAAAGAGCTGGAGCTGACCTGGACTGATTCCCACCTCCTCCAGGAAGAGTCCTCACCTCCCAGGCCCTCCAAAGGCCCTTCGTTCTGTGGCCACACATATTGTGTGTCTAATCAGTACTGACCACTCAGTAAGTACTTGGCAAACCCCCAGATCAGTGTAAGAGTACCTGGCTTGCTCGGGAGTGACCTCACCAACCACAGGTTTCCCTTTTCCCATCCTCACCTCCTGCCTATTCCCGTACTTGGAATCCTCTGTTGATACTAACATCTGGCCTCCAGAATCTCCAGGAAGCCTAGACACAATGGGGTGCCCTGTGCCCCTCTGAGTCACCACTGAACCCCAATGCAGTCGGCTGCAAAATCCAGTCACTGTGTAGGACAGAAATTTATGCCCTTCAGGGGTTCCCAGGCTCCCCTTGGAGGGTGGGGAGCCATCCTCTGGGCACAACAGAGATCAAGTGGGTGGTGAGTCATTTTCCAGAGAAGAAAACAACCCCCAAGCCCACCCCATGTCACCCCACTCCAGGCTCTCACTCCCCCACCACACTACTGCGCTAAAGGGAAACAGATGGCATGGTTAATTGGGGTGTCATGGCAGGCTCTGGCACTCATTAAGGCCGAGGGTGGGGACAGTGAGTGATTTACAGGGTATAAACAGCAGCTTAAGGCAGACCCGGTCAGAGGGAGCAATGGATGAGGCCACTGGGCTTGGACTTTAGGGTCAGCCTGGAGACCAAGGCTCCTCACTTCTCCCTGGTCACTGAGAACTGAGCCTGAGGCATCCTGGACAGGCAGAGCCCAGTGACCACTCCTGGGGGTCCATGCTCACATCCGGAGAAAGTGAGACCCAACCCCCAAGAGAGAGGAAGGAACAGGGTGGAGGAGGCAACCACAGAGGAGGAAAAGGAGCCCAGTTAAGGTGGACAGGAACTGCTGGAGTCAGGGAGACCCCAGAGGCCCAGTTGGGGCTGCCTCCTCCCATCAGAGCACGAGTTCCCTCAGCATTCCAGCCAAGAATGCCCAACAGGGCCACCAAGAGAAGGCATAGTCATCCTCTTTTCAGTGTTTAAGAGCCAGGCTGCTGGTCAAGCCCAGCCCTGCCAATCACTGTGACACTTGGCAGCTGCCTCAATCTCTCTGCCCACCTATAAAATGGGATGACATTTTCTCTTTAGAATTGCATTAGTTATATTAATGGCCTCAGGAACATGTCTGGCACAGGGTGCTCTGTGTCTGGCTGTAGGTTGCTAATTTTAAGGTGAGAGTCTCTGTGTTGGTGAACTGGGGGGATTCTCGCCCCTTCCTGTCACCAGTAGCAGCCACCTGTTGGGAACATCTTGCACGGATGTCATTCCCAACTTCTGATTGCTTCCCTCACCCCACCTGGATTCACAGGTAAGACAAGGGGCTCCAACCCTGCCCAGAAAGTGGATGAGCCAGTCTCATTCCAAGAACAGCCATTATTGGGCATCTGCCTTGTGCTGAACCTGATGCTGGTCTTTATCTGCATTTGCCTCATTTAGTTTTCAAACAGGGTACCACTGTCCCATTATACAGGCAAGAAGACTGAGGCCTCAAGAGATGTGTCCAAAGTCACAGGGGAGCAAGCAAAGGAGCTGGAGTCAAAACTCAAGACTTCCCACCTCCAGAATCTGGGCTTGTCCTCAGTACAGAATGTGACCCTCAGCTACTGATGTCACCAGCGCTGAAGGACCTTTCCTAAATGCAGAGCCTAAGATCCTCCCCAGACCTAGAGAATCAGGTCTCTGTGAGTAGGAATCAAGAGTCTACATCTGAGTAATATGTCTGCCCCGGCAGTGGACCTCCTGCTGCCTGGCTCAGCCCCTATCACAGGCGACCAGACTTCCTGAGAAGGAAAAAGAAGACAGAGCCCACCAATCTGCACTGGTCATCTCTGAGGCAATGGTCTCTGCACCCACTTCCTCCCCCAGGATGCCTCACGCTCACTCCTGGAAGCTGGGGCCTCGACAGGCAGAGCAGGGGCAGAGGAGGGCAAGAAAATGTCTGCAGCATGTTCTGGGGTGGAAGGACCAAAGCGTGGGGTGAGAGGATCAATAAGGCCAGTGGGACCTGCTTCCTGTGCCCATTGTGGAATGTGAATGAAGTTCAGAGACACTGGTACCCTGAACAGTGCCCACTGGCCCCATCAACTGGAAGGGGAAGACCAGATCTGGGGACAAGAGATTCTTTTAGACTGGCCCCTCTGCCTGCAGCACAAGGGAGACCCTCTGCCCACGCCCAGTCTCCCCAAACATGTGATGGATGAACCACCCAGGCTCCCTGTGCTGTGGGGGCATCAGACGCCCGTCCTCATTGAAAAGTGGAGAGGATCGTCACACATCACATCACGCTTGGCACGGCCCCCATTGGTGGGCAGTGTGCCACCCTATCAGCCAGCCATCTCCCTGCAGAACCTTCATTCTCAGGGAAGCAGCTGCTAAGGGGATCGGCAGCCACCAGGAGTGGCAGACCCCCAGGAAAACCCTCTGAGCACTGCACCTACCCCAGGCCTGCCTTGCCCTGGCCCAGACAGAGCTGGGATAAAGACAGGAAAGGCCACAAAGGACACTGAAGCCGGAAGACAAATTCCAGCTGGGCCAGTGGAGCTGGAGATCTCAGCCCAGAGCCAGAGACCAATCACAGAGGGGGAACGACCTCCTTATTCAGGTGGCCTGAAGCCCTGAGGCTCTGGCTCCTGCTCCCAACTAACAGTGAGTCAGAGTTGGGGAAGAGAGAATGAGGAGTCCCCCAGCTCTGGACCTCTCCCCAGAAGCCCACAGAGCTGCTGAGGGTGGGACAGAAGACCCACCATGGGCCCCCACGCCTACCCCAGGTCCAAATAGTACCACCTCCTGAAGCCAGGGCCCAAAGAGTAGAGAGAGCTCATGGTCTGGAGGGGAAGACACTGCTCACTGCCTGGGCTCTGACAGTCTGAGGCAAAGACATGGCCCCTGACCTCAAGGACTCCAACTCCCCATTGTCTTCATCGTCCCCAGGTAGGACAAACATCTCTTGCTACACACCCCCCATCCTAGCCCCAGACCTTCTAGACTCATTTCACCCCACCTCCTCGGGCCCTTCCCTGACCACCACACAACCCCAAGCCCCCACCAGCACTCCTAGATCCACTAATTTGGCAGTGATGGGTCCTGATGGTACCCAGAGAACTCCTGTTCCCAGGTATCACCTATACCAGAGCCCTGTAGGGCAGGAGCTTGATCGTGCAAATGTGAGACATCATCCAAGCATGCAAAGAGCTTCTGGTTTTGGAGCATTAGGATGGACCAAAAGCACACTTCATGAGACTGCCATTTAAACATCATCTTTTCCTGGCCATTTCCATGTGTGCTGTATCAGGAGCTCCTGGTACATTTCCTGAATGTATGTATGCATGTATGCATGTATGTATGTATGTATGGATGGATGGATAGATAGAACAGAAACACAGCCCTCCTGTCCACACCTTTGCCCCTAGCACAGAATCTCCAAGAGCTGGAGGCTTAGTCCTGGCAGGACGGTAAAGAAAAAGGAGCCCATCTTGCCAGATCTAGGAACTTCAGATCAACCCCACAGCAATTCCAAGGCAGTTAGCCACAGAAGTCTTCCTGGAGGAGAAGGGCAAGGAGCGAGGGGGCTTCCGGTCTCACATCTGTTCTTCATGCTTGACATCTGTTTCTGGCTGGAAGTCCAGAGGGCAGAGGTTATGTCTGGGTCTCAGTGCCATCCCCAGCAACCCCATTGTCAACTGCCAGCTGTGACTCACAGCTTATGAGACTTTCCTCTGGGGACAGAGACCAGGGAGCAGATACTATAGAAACATTACTAACCACAGTAATGTAAGCGGTGGCAACCACACTTACGCGCGGAGCTCCTCCCCCACCCAGGCCAGGCAATGACCTCACCCTCATAGGTCAGCAGTAGGCAAGGACAGTCCTGCCCGGAGGTATGACCCAGACAGCTCTGGTTTTCCAGAGAAGCCCAGCGCTGGCCCCGTTCCCTCAGAACTGGCTGCATACTGCCCCTACACCTGCCCCAAAAAGCAGCCCAGCTAGGATAGGGGAGGAGGCTCCGGCCCCTCCTGCCCCCTCCCCAGAGTGAAGGCAAAGGGAGCAGTCTCTCTCCCGCCACACCCGCCCCCCCAGCCTCTGACACCAGCGTGAGTTAGAGGGAGAAAGGGGAAGTGAGGGAGGTTGCCCCATCCACCCTTCCTCCTGCTGGGTCTAGGATGCTCATGCTGGGGAAAGTGATGTCTGAGGATGTGGCTGCAGTGGCCAGCTCCTGGCGCCAGCAGAAATCCCCAAGCCCGTCACTAGACCCTGTTCAGACACGTCGGCTGACCATGGCACTGAGTAAGTGCTGAGGAGACACCTGCAACTGAGGCCACGCCTCTGCCAATCCTCTCCTTCCAGAAAGGCCCCTCCTAGATCTCAGACCATTCCAGTTCCTCCTCTCCAGCTCTGAGAGGGCCAGGCATCCACACCTGCAGGGAAGGCTCAATGGGAAAGGAATACAGGAACTGGGCTCAGAGCCCAGCTGGGTGCTCCAAGGAAAATTACCTAACTTCTCTGGACCTCAAACTTCCCAAGCTGTACAAATGGGACTTAGACTGGCCACTTGTTGGGCTATTGGGAGAATAAATGGGTGTGTTGGCCTGGATCTGCAGAAGTAGACAACAACCTAAGCAGCCGGACTTGGCATTGCTCAGCTGCTATGAACAGCTCCAGGTAGGAAATACTAAGTATTGAAAACTTGAGGTCTAGGAGGAGACAACAAGAGTTGACTGAAGCAGGGAATTGGGAAGGCCCCACCTACCCACTGCCATCCACAGAGAACAAAGGGGCTTTGTGACAAACACTGTCTCCCAGCATCCATTCTTCCCTTCATACCCAATTTTTAGACAGATGCCATGGAATAAAACCATATTACCCAGCTTCCCTTGCAGCTAGGTGTGACAAGATAATTGAGTTCTGGGATGTAAGAGGGATGTCTGACTTCCAGGAAGTTTCCTTAAAGGGAAGAGACATGCTCTTCTTCAGATTTTCTTCTTCCTTCCTGCTGACTGGAGCTCCAGCAGCCATCTTTGGCAATGAGGTAACCTTGGAAATGGAACTATACCAACCAGATCAATATGATAAAAGGAGCCTCGTTCCCTGACAGCATGCGCCCATCAATTCATCTTGGGAGTGTTTACCTTCAGAGTTTAAGTACACAACCAATAAAAGGGCACATCTTGCCGAGCATGGTGTAATATACCTGTAATCCCAGCAGTTTGGGAGGCTGAAGCAGGAGGATCTTCAGTTCAAAGTCAGCCTCAGCAACTTAGTGAGGTCCTAAGCAACTCAGCAAAACCCTGTCCCTAAATAAAATATAAAAAGGGC
>JAJEJO010003803.1:70276-139741 GCA_020662805.1 Glaucomys volans | reverse complement strand
GTAAAGCTAAAGGCTTCCCCTTTGGTGGAATCGCCTCAAGACACATGTGGGGAAGCAAACAGTTCAGTGGAGTAGACAAAGGAGAATGAAGGGAAGGGAGGGGGATGGGAAAAGGAAAGACGGTGGAAAGAATCTGATGCAACTTTTCTATGTACATGTTCGAATATACCACAGTGAATCTCACCATCATGTACATCCATGAGAAATTAATTTTAAAAAAAAACTATGGGTAAATGCCAGAAATATCAATAGAGGGAAGGGGAAGGAGAAGTACTGGGGATTGAATTAGAACAAGATATGTATTCCATGCTTTTGTAATTATGCAAAATGGATTCCGCTGTCAAGCATAACTAAAGAGAACCAATAAAATTTTTTAAAAAAATGTTTAAAAGACATGTGGGAATGAATGACAAGCCTGAAAGAGAAGAGCTGCTAGTAATGTGACATTTCCACCAGGAGATTTCCTTCCACATGCTCTGCGAGACCAGGAGCAGCCCTGCTGGGAGGACCTAGCTCCAGGAGGAAGCTGGGGAGGGAGGATAAGGAGAGGAAAGGAGAGAGGGGAGATTCCAGCAAAGTGGGCAAGCTGAGGCTGTATATCCAGAGGGAGGAGATACAGGGACAAACACTTCAGGTGACAGCCAGGCTGGGGGCATGCTGCCCAGGTCTGACCCTCACTTTTCTGTGCTCTGAGGATGGACCTTATTGCCTCACTACTCAGGGCAAATGTGATGAGAGTCAAATGACCAAACAAAACTGAATCAGCAGAGCACTGATTCGAGTTTCTCCCCGGCTAGAGCCACTCTGTGCCTGAGTCCTCACTCAAATAGCAGAGATAACAACAGAACCTTCCTCCCCCGTCCTGATGAGGACTCTGCCAAATGGCTCCTGCTCTGCACTCACCAGTGCCTGGCAAAGTGGTCAATAAGCAGTCCATGCTCATTATTGCTGCTGGTGAAATCCTGCTGTGGGGTACGAGGAACAAAGAGTTGCTCCTCACCCCAGATCAATATCCCCAACCCCTTGGGGACTCAAAAGACCAAGGCCATGGGAGAACTGTGCCTGAAGCCCACATCAGCATCTCAATGGCACAGGGTGGGGTTGGGGAGTGGGGAGACCTGGCAGGATGGGAGCGGCCAAGGTTTAACCTGCAGTCTCAGTGCCCAGGGACTTCCCTGAAGGGACAGCCATCGGGTCAGGCTCTGTCACCTGAGCTCTCCCTCAGCCAGGCCAGGTCCACATTTGGTCACAGGGAGCTGGCAAGTAGGCCAGGTCAGGCCACAGAGACCCTGTGAAGGGCAAACACTGCCTAGGAGGGAAAGAGAAGGCCTGGGGAAGGGAAGGCTCCAGGCAAGCCCAGCGCCATCTTCAGCAGTTCCATGAGATGCTGCACAGGGATGCTCTTCTGAAAACTCACCAGGAAAAAAAACAAAACAAAAATGGGCATTAAATTCTGAGTGTGACCACTGTAACAATGAGCAGGGACCTTCAGAGGGGCAATGAGGAGCTCGTATGTCTCTCTCAGCGAGTGAAGGACAGGAAATGGTCTTACACTAGAGTCAACGTGATTCAGGGGGCCCAAGGGGGGATTTTGACTGCCTGCAAGCAAGCTGTTAGCGTGTGGGGAGCTGTGGGCAGGGCAGGAAATGAAGGGGTGTGTTCTCAGAGGTCCATCCCAAAGCCCACCCTCCCACAACCCAGCACCTCTGGGCTGCTGGGTCTGCTGACTGGGACACAGTGATGACCATGCACGCAGAGCTTGGAATCACACAGAGGTGAGGTTGAAGCCACTCTGCACGAGTTATCTAACTCCTCTGTGTCTTTCTTTCTCCTTCTGTTTAAAACAAAACACAACAAAACAGAACTGGGCTGAGAGGGCTGCTGGGAAGATTAATTCAGCGGATGCCAGCTTAGAGCCTGGCACCCAGGACAAGCTCCATAAATATTCTCTAATGGGGCTGCTATTTTTCTCCTGCCTAGGCAGAGATTTGACTAAGAGTGTCTCTGGTGTTCTTTGCAAGTCTAGAATTCCTTGACTCCTCAGTCTTGTGATTCACTGTTTGGGATTCTGGCATCTGAGGGCTGAGGATGACCTGGCTACACAGGTCTGCCCATGGTGTCCTGGCCCAGCACCTGGACGCAGCCAAGCCTGCTGCCCACATCATTTGATTTCCACAGTGGGCTTCACCTGGCCCATCATGTGCCCCCAGCCCCATGAGCAGCCTCGTGGCCACAGGCGGCCCTGCCAGGCATCTCTGACCTCTGCCGGACACTCACACCTGGTAGCCAGGCAGCACGAGCCCCTCCGGTGACTCCTTCCTCACACCTACAATCCCCTGACAATGTCACATGCTGTGGAAGTTGGCAGGGCCAGAGGGACCACGGATGCCAACACAAACACCATTCCTGTGGAAGGAGAAGAGCCCATGGGAGTTATTTTTAACCTGTTGATCAGAGGCCACAGCTCTAGCCCTGGGAGGCCTGGGGCTGGGGGGTTCTAGGGGACATGAGCTGACCACCTGACCTCAATGACTCCCAAGGGCATTGGGCTGCAAGGACCCCAGGTCTCACCCTGTGTCTTGAGGGAGACATAGCTCAGGACAGCCCCATCCTGCCCACTGGTCTCACTGGGTCTGAGCCCCGTCAGGAAGAGCAAGGCTGCCATGAGTCACAGCACATTAAACCCCAAGATGGGTCCTCTCCAGTTACTGCACTATGTAGCTAAGGAACCTGAGACCTGAGAGAGGAAGCCCAAGGTCACACAGTGGTCAGCACCAGCTTCCTGCCCCCTGGTCCACCTGTAGGTCTGCACTCTGACATGCACATTTAAATAACTCTCCAAAGCAACATCCAAGGGGTCACCTCGCCCCATCCACCCTGATGCCCAGCAAAGTCATTGTCCCTCTGCCCTGTCCCTGGCTGTCTCACCTTAATGGGCTGACAACCCCAAGATGAGGTCCCCAGGCTCTGCCTCACCCTGCAAGGACTCCCTAGGTGCCCATGCAGTGCCCCCTAGAGGCCAGCAGCAGCAGTGGCCAGCACCATCGTGGCTGGCGGCCCAGGAGAGGACGTGCGGGCCAGGGCGTGCCTGCGTGGGGGGAACAGGACCTAGCTTCTGCCAAGGGCCTGATGCAGACTGCTGCTGAGCCTGTGATCATCAGAGGGGGGTGGCAGACAAACAATGGACCCCACAGCCCAGCCTCCTGGCCTTGGCCCCTTGTGCTGGGCAAGTAGCCGCCTCCACTGGCCCTTCACGTAGCCCACGTACTGCTTACAAAGTGGTCCTTATCGCAGGTACGTGCCAGGAGCTCACATGCCCACACTGCAGCGGGGAGGGATCTGTGGGCACAAGAGGGATGAGAAATAAGACTTCCTGCACGCCCCAAGAGGGGACCTGAGCAAGCCCTGCACACCCGTTGATAAGTCTCCCAGTCTCAGAGACCTTAGTTCATCTGGCCGAGTCCCAACTCCAGCTACTCTTCTCCCCCTGAAATGGGGAGGTTGGTGTCGGGGAGAGGACGAAGAGGCCCTCACTTTCCTATGAATTCTCTGGGTCACCAGTTCAATAGTACCAATTACCCCTTGTAGCAGGGTTACGTGACAAGTGACTGTGTATGAAACCTGCTGCTCCACGGGGAAACAGAGCACACAGCACACGACTGGTAGGGACAGCATCAGGAACCAACCCGGGCAGGCTGATCCCAGAACTCAATCATCCCTCAAGAGAATGCAAGCTGAGTAGGCCTCCTAGCCCCCAGGAATGGCGGCTTTGAGGTCTGAGGGACGTGGCTGGAGGCCTGGAACATCACGCTCTAGGGCAAGTGAAGTCCCTTGCTGGCTCAGCACCTTCTCACCTACAAACTGGGTGCCGGGATGGAGTGAGGAAGTGCAGCCGTGTATGCCCCACACCAGAAGCTGCTCCACAAACACTGCTCCCCTTCCCCCAGCAGATTCAGGCAGCCTCCTATTGAACGACCTCAATGGCCTCCACCTGGCTGACCGAAACCCACCATCCAGGCCTCCACAACCCCTGTCCCCATTCCCTGGCACTCCAGCTCTGCTGTAACTTGCTGGAAGACCTTCCAGTTAGCCCCTTAGGCTCCCTCGGCCCATACCCTGTCATTGAACCCTCCACGGGCCCTGTGCTCTCCCTGTCTCCTGCCAGGAAGATTAAGTTCCTGCAGCGGGACCGGAGAGTCTCTGCCTCGTCTTACATGATATGCACATGGTCAGGCCTCACACAGGGGCTCTAGTCCTTGGTCCCAATCCAGTCTGCTACCAGGAGCTGTGTGACCTTGAGCAAGTCCTTAACTTTGTTGGGCCCATTTCTTTACTCGTCCAATGGTGGTCCACATTCCCATCTACATTCTAGGCTTGTGAGGACAAAGTGAAGCCACATCTGTAACATACTTCCCATGAAATGGCCTCATGGCTTCTGCTAGCAGATTAGGACCACAGCATCAGGAGGAGGGTGTAGAGAAGGGACATGACCAGGAGGACGCAGGAGTCAGACACTGACGTCAGAGAGGGAGGGAAGCAGAGGGGTTTCCCTACTGGACTGTGGGGGCTGAGGCTGCCTGGGCAGGGGAACAGAAACTGAGAGGCTGGTCACTGGTGGTGTCAACTCTGGGGCAAACCTGCTGCCATCCCTGTCACTGGGAGTGAAGCAATGGTAGGAGACAGCAGCAAACCTCGAGGGTTGGGAGTTGACCAAATGGGATGGCAAGGGACCCACAGCAGATCCTATCTCCAGGAATTCTAGAGGAGGCAGGCTGGGGAAGGAGACCCAGTCTCTGTCCCCAGAGGGACCCGGGTTGATGGACAGATATAACCCTGCCCCCAGGGCACCTCCCTGCCTGACCTTTCTCCCTCTCAAGGGAGAGAAAGGGGTCTGCCTTTAGGATTCCCAGTCTTATAGGGAAACTATCAACGTCAGCCTTATGAGAAATCACAGTGTAGCAAGATGTCCCTGTCTCTGTGCTCAGGGAGCCCCAGATGGCCTGTCTGTATCTGAGGGAGCAGATATTTGAGTGAATACTGGGCATCTGTGTGTTGACACCTCCCTGACTTCCTTCAGACCCTGCAGTCTAATGAGGGTTCCTGTCAGAGGGGTAAACAGGCAACCCCAAAAAAGATGCAAACTTAGTTCCCACCCTCAGACATGGCCTCTACCCCCAGGGAGCCCTCCTGTGCTCTCAGGCTTGTGTGTACTTGAGAATATGGCCCTAGTCTGGCCCTCTCAGGGTCTACTCCCCACCCTCCCCCACCAGTGCCTTAAGAATGGCAAGCAATCCTCACTTTAAGGAGAGGATTCTTGGTGGGGTCCTGGGTACCAGGTCTTCCTCAGATGTGCTTCTGGAAGCATGGAAGATGGAGGGTGGGGTAGACATCTGGCCTAGGGGTGGCTGGGCTTGCTGCCCTGAACAGCTGGGCTGCATCTGGCTTCCAGACATCCACCTCTGGTCCATGATTCACCCCAGCCTCACATGTCTGCCAGGGCTCAGGACATGGATGTTGGTCTGACTGCATGCATTCTCCCACATGCATGCGCAAGACTCCTGTAGACACGTGGGAGAGAGGGGTGGCTGGGACCAGGGCTAGCAGAGCTCCTTCTTTTCCTTCCCCTGGACCTCATGTTAACTATTTGGGAGGTTGGTCCTGTCCACCCCTGAGTCACCATGACTCAGTCTCCCAGATGGAACCTCACAGGTTCTGCAGGCTCTATTCAGGTTTAGGGGAACAGGCTGGGAGTCGACGGGCAGCAGGTCACAGAGCAGGCCCGGAGCTCCCACAGCTCCACCAGCTCCACCAACTCCTTCTGAGGGAAGAAAAGTTTCAGGACAGCAGAGGAGGAGGCTGGAGAGGAAAATAACATGCCAGGGAAGGAGGAAACAGGGTATTTCCCTATCACGTGGGAGCTCCCTGAAGACAGGGCTATGAGTGTGTCCCTCAGATGGGGGCTTCCTGAGGACAGGACTGTGTCACCTCCCTCAGACTATGATTTCCATGAAGACAGGGGCTGCGTCTGTCCATCAAACTGGGTCAGAATGGGATCCTTTTGGGTTTCTAAAACAGATGACTACTCATCTCCACATTTTCGGGTTTTCAGCCTGGTTGTGGGTGGGGAATCCCAACAAATCACTCTCCTGAGGAAGGACAATCATGCTCACTGACATGGGTCCCTGTGTGAGCAGCCTGCTCCCAGTTCACCCACTCACCCCTCTGGGTGGTCCCTCCCACAGTCTAGCCCCATTCTCTCATGCTAAATCATCATGGGTGGCTGGGCAGAGTGGACTCAGGATGTGAGGCAGGACCTGCCTGAGCCTGGTGGGGTCAGGGTCCAGCTGATAGACCAAGCATTTTCTGGCCTCATCCCAGGCCCAGCTGCCCTCAGCTGGGAAGGTCTGCAGAGCCATTTGACTACAGAGTCAACAGACAAGCCTGGGCACCTACCTCTACAGCCTGTGGAAGTCAGGAAAGGCAGGCTCCTGTGTCCATAACTCAAATCAGCTCAGGAAGTGGGTCCCAGCCTCCCTCAGCTTGACCTCATCCTGTTCTCCAGCCCCCAGGGTTACAGAGGGGGATTCCTCCTACCCCAGTGGTTCCCTTGGAGGGATGGCACCACCTCAGAATATATATGTGTAGCAGTGAAGAAATCTGGAAACAGCTGGACAGGCCTAGAAATTTCTCCCTGCTTCTTTAACCCCATTCCTCCCTGTCTGCTCACCCCCTGCTCCTCTTTCAGAGCAATGGCACAGGCCATGCTGAGACTGGTCTGGCCACACCAGGAAAAAAGGACATTTGTTTGTTTTGTTTTTTGAATGGGGCAGGGATCAAACCCAGAGACTTGCTCACGCTAGGCAAGTGCTGTACCGCTGAGCCACGTCCTCATCCCAGAGGGAAAGACTTATGGGCCTCCTTGTGCCACTGACAACCCCAACTCCTGACTGGTGGGGTCAGAGTCACAGCCTCTCCAGGTAGCACTGAGAATAGGCCATCACCATGACTGAACGTATCCTGAGATATCAACCGCGCTGCACACAGAGGAGACTGAGACCTGTGACTTTTGTAGTCAGGACAGATCCTGCCCTAGAGTGACCTGGCCAGGCTTGTGGTCAGCACCCACGCTCCTGAGTCAGGGTGGCCTTTGCCTCAGCCAGACCATGAGCTCCCTAGGGACAGCGAAAGGTCTCCAGCTTCCTGAGAGGAGCTTGCTACCTAATGGATTGAACAAAGACAGGCAGAGCTCAGAGCCTAGGTTCTGTAGTGGAACTCGGCAGCCATCAGCCTGACTCCATGAGCTCAAGACCTCCTCTCCTCGGGGCCCTTCCCTGGCCACAAGTCCCGTGCTTGGTTCCTGGCAATCCCAAACTCTTAATGCCTGGGCAGGGAGGGTCTAGGGTGTCACAGACAGCTGTGCACCCAGGCCAGAATGGGCCGTTTGGAGAAGTCCCCAGAATCTGGTGCAACAGCCCTCTCCTCCAGCTGGGGGAAGGGCAAGCAGAAACCCATGTGCTGTCCCCTGCCCCTGAGCCCCAGCCAGCTGGCTGTGCTGGGCTCAGCTTAGCCAGGTGCTCCCACATCCAATGCCCCCTCCCTTCTCATCCCCATCTTGGCATCACCCTTCTTTCAAGTACAACCTTTGCTCCAGCCACATATCTAAGCAAGGACTCATCCCCAAGAAACTCAGTCTGACCCACCAATCCTCCCATCCCTGCTCTCCCCACAGAAGCCATCCCTCCACTGGGCTCCACATACTCTGCAGAGCTCTGACAGTCAGAAGGGTCTCAGCAAAGGCCTCAGGGAAGGGCAGTGCTCCAGCCTCCCCCCATAAGCTAGCTTGCCTGTCTTCCAGGAAGCACCCAAACCACTCTCCTCTCTGGCCCTATTGTCAGCCTGTGACATCCCTCAAGGCAGCAAGTTCCTTAGCTCTGCTTCCCAATGCGTGGGCGAGGATGTGAGGATGTGGCCTCTCTTATCAGATGCCAAGACTTGCTGCAACCAGGCTCTGAAGCAGAGAGTTGTCATTGAGCCTAACCCTCAAGTTCACACTCTGTAATCCAGAGGGAGGCTCTCACACAGAACCTGCCAGCTTCCATCACTGGCCCTACTTCACATACCTTTCGGTTGGGTAGCTTTTTTTTTTTTTTTTTTTAAGTTTTAGAAAATTGTGGTCAAATACCCAAAACATGAAGTTGGCCATCTTAGCCATTTTTAAGCATTCAGTTCAGCAGTATGAAACACGTTTCCATCATTGCCCAACTCCCACTACATCCCTCTCCAGAGTGCTTTTAATCTCACAAAACCGAAACTCTACCATTAAACACTAACCCCCCAACCCCCAGCAACCAGGGGTCCACTTTCTGTCTCTTTGAATTTGACTCCTGCAGGTGCCTCATTAAAGTGGAATCAAAATATTCAGCTGACTGATTTCACTCCTCATAATGTCCTTCAGGTGGGTTCATCCATGTCCTCTCCTGTGTCAGGATTCCCCTTCTTTTCAGGTTCCTCAATAGACTAGACATGGACCCAGCTATGCCACCCCTTGGTATTTATCCTGAAGAATTAAAGTCATCACACTACAGGGATACATGCATACCCATGTTTATAGCAGCACCATTCGCATAGCCAAACCATGGAACCAGCCGAGGTGTCCATCAACAGATGAATGGAAAAAGACAAATGTGGTATAGATACACAGTGGAGTTTTATTCAGCCATGAAGAAAAATGAAATCATGTTATTTCCAGAAAAATGGATGGAATGTGAGACCATCATGTTAAGCAAAATAGGTCAAACTCAGAAGGTCAAGGGTTGCATGTTTTCTCTCATATGCAGAACCTAGAAAGGAAAAAGGAAAAGAAAGGTGTTGGTGGGGGCAGTCTCATGAAAATCAAGGGGAGATCAACAGAGGAAAAGGACCAAGGGATGGGAGATGGGGAGGGAGGGGGAGTGCTGGGGAGTGATAGAGGCCAAATTATATTGTTATATTGTGTGCATGTACGAATATGTAACAACAAATCCCACCATTATGTGCAACTATAATGCACCAATTTGAAAAAGTGGGGGAAAAATCCCCTCCTTTTTAAGAGTGAATAATAAATATTCCATTGTATCATCGTATGTATGGAGCACATTTTCTTTCTTTCTTTTTTTCAACCTACACTGAGGCTGGAAGTCAGGGCCTACAAAACAAGCACTCTACCACTTAGCTACCTCAGTAACTTTAAATAATTGTTTTAGAAAAATCAAAGCGATATTGTCTCATGGTAAAAAGTCTGAACAGTTCAGAAACAAAGTGAAAAATGGACTTGCACTCTCTCTGCTCACAGAAAGCTGTTTCTGGTGAATCCAGTGAATTTTCAAGGCACAAGACAAACAGGTTTATATCTATTTTTGACACATATAGTGACTTACTCCTTACCCGTGCTTCCAAAATGTGAGTGTGCACACAAAATGTGCAACGACACAGACTGCTGGGTCCCAGGTCCAGGGTTCCTGAGCCAGTAGGTTTGGGTGACCCAAGATGGTGGGTTCCTGACAGCCCCACAGGAAGCTATGCCACCCTAGGGCATACCTCCACTGAGGAGCACCATATAAATAATGCCTTACCACGTGTATTCCACTTAGTATCAGAGCACAAAGCTCACCCTCACTCCTCTGAACCACTACATACTCCAGGGTTTTGACGTTCATGACATATCTAAGGCAGTCCTACTGATAGACTTGATGTTCCTTCCAAGTTTTCGAGTTTGGAAACAAAATTACAATGAACACAGGCTGTACTCTGAACACTTGTGACATTTATAACATTGTATCCTAGGCAAGGAATCCTGAGCTGTAAATTAATTCTTCTTATGCATATTGCCAGGCCCCTTCTTGGGTACAGTGGCCTTCCCACCAAGTCTAAGGATGCTTGTGTTCACACAGTGAGGGGTCACCCTGGAGCCGCTGTCAGTCAAATTGATGAAAAGAGAATCTTCTCATTTCTTAATTTTAATTTCTTATATTTTAACTGAGGAAGCATTTTCACTGGTTAGCCATTAGTAAACCCTCTTCTGGATGGGCAAGGTGGTGCATACCTGTAACACCAGCAACTCAGGAGACTGAGGCAGGAGATTGCAAGTTTGAGACCAGTCTCAGCAGCAATTCAGCAAGACCCTGTCTCAAAATTAAAATTTTTAAGAAGCAGGATTGGACTGAGGCTGTAGCTCAGTGGCAAAGTGGCAAAGTGCCACTGGGTTCAACTCCACTATTTAAAAAACAATAAATAAATAAATAAATAAAGTAAATCATTTTCTGTTCTTTCATGTGCTTTGGCCATTTTTCTATTTGCCTTTCTTTTCCTCATTGACTTGTAAGAAATCTGTCATCCACGTTGAATATATTTTTTCCAGTTTGCTATTTGCCTTTAGACCTTAGGATATTACATTTTCATGTAGCTGATTTTAAAAAATCTTTCCCTTGGAGACTCTTGAGTTTTGTCATACTTTCCCCAATCCAAGAATATATACTTTTAGATTTTTTGCTAATGTTTTCTTCTAGTAATTTTATGGTTTCCTTTTTACATTTATATCTTTGCTCCATCTGGGATTTATTTCAGAAATGGAGAACCAACTTTATTTATTTATTTTTTCCTAAACAGCAAGCCAATTATCCAATTTGATTGAATCATTCATCTTTTCTCCTCTGATCTAAAATGTCACTCTATCATATATTCAATTTCCATTGTTCATGGGTGTGTGTCTGGACTCTACTCTTTTCCTTTGATCTGTCTGCCTGTTCTTATGCCAATACCCAACTATTTTATTATTGGACCTTTATACAACATTTTCTTAGCACTAGTTGCCCCTTATAATACCTCTTTTTTTCAGAATTTCCCAAGCTCTTTCCGCATGTTTATTTCTCCAGATGAACTTTAATATAATTTGTCAAGTTCAAAAGATCTTGTTGTTTTTCACATCTTCTAACAGATGTGATTTTCTGATTTCTCAGTGCACAGCCAAATAGAAACAAGCTGAGAAGAATGGGGGTGGGTTAGAGGTTGGCCTGAGGCAGGCAAAGTGAAGGCAGAAGAAGTGACAGCTCACAGGGAGGGAACCCAAGTGATGAAGAACTATAAAAAGTAGACACAATAACTATGAATATGTAGCCTTCATGAAATGGGCCTTTAGTGTGGGGCCAAACAAGGCTTGAGATTTTCACTACATCACAACCAGAATAGTGCTGGACACTTGTGACCACAGTTCTGAGTCATGAAGACTCACATGTTCTGTAACCTCTGATTAAGAAGGCCGGGAAGTGTGTAATATCCACTAGTGATTCCTATCCAAAATATCTCTTTTTAAGGTCTCAAATATTAATGTCTGGAAAACCAGAATGAAATGGTTCATTCTTGGATGATGAAATAAATGTGACATGTTACTGGTCTCTACAGTTTTCTCAAAACCCACCTCCAAATTCCAAGGAACTGCCAGCACTAAAATTTGAATCCATTCTACCCATGGAAACAGAGCTGAGGAAATATTCCCAGTCTTTCAGCCAGTCCAAACAGTAAGAAAAAAAGATTCACCTCTTACTGAGCATCTGCCCCAACAGATGAACGTGTTAATAGGCAGATCATCCTCCAGTCCTCAACATTCCCCTGGGCAAATGCTATGTTCCCATTACACAGGGGAACTGAGGCTCAGAGGGGCCAAATGACTGGGACATTTAAATTAGCATATGACAGAGCCCTCACTCTCACTCCCACCACCACCAGAGTGCCCAAAAAGCAACTGATCCTATTCCGACGTCTCTTTGCAATGCCCTGCCACCTGCCCAATGCCCATAGCCAGGAGAGGTCTCACTCCAGGACCATAAATGGTACGTGCAGCTGGAAGGGTGGAGTGAGGTGCCAACCTCAGCCACCCTGGGAAGTAAAGGCAGGCTCTCTCTGTATGCCACTTTCCAGCCTTGGATCAGGATTCCTGAAGGAGGGAGGTTGACCCTGGAACTCAAAAGATACCTCCAAGATGAGGGCACAGCCTGCCATAGCCAGCACCTCCCTGCCCTCCCTGGGTTATCCTAGGGCAGTCTCTGTGTTCACCTTAACACACCTTTGCCAGAGGTGTGGGCAGAGCCCAGCCTGGTCACAGACACCCCAGGGAATAGGAACTGTGCAAGTGACATAGGAGAGAGGAGGTGACACGGGAAGCCACTCCCTTGGGAGTTCCCCAACACAGAGGAAACAGAGGTCAAAGCACTCCTTTGTTTTTTTCTTCCCAGGCCCTTAAAAAGGGGCATGGCTCACCTTGGATTCAGGTACAGAGGGGTGGGAGGAAGAGGATCTCAAGGCTGAGAGCTCCTGGGCAAAGGCGGGACTATATGGTCATGAATATGGCAGGGGACCAGCGCTCTCGGCCCTCTGTAAACCCCGGCCCAAGACCTGGCTGACAGTAGAGCAGTGACCCAGAGGATGAGGTGGTGAGCAAATTGATTCATTCCAGCACTTCACCATGAGGTGCCTACTACGCGCAAAGGATCTTGCTCCTGGGGTGGAAGATGAAAAGGGACCTGAGTGGAGTTGGAATTTGCTGAAAGGGAGACAAAGTGCACGGAGAAGGTCTGGGAGTGGGGCTGCTCGGGGTGGCGCAGAGACTCAGCCCAAGCATCCGGAGACCCTGGGCGCGGAGGACACGC
Source organism: Glaucomys volans (assembly GCA_020662805.1). Classification (NCBI taxonomy): domain Eukaryota; kingdom Metazoa; phylum Chordata; class Mammalia; order Rodentia; family Sciuridae; genus Glaucomys; species Glaucomys volans. The sequence goes on along the minus strand of JAJEJO010003803.1, from coordinate 127,061 downwards.
GCGCTCCAGGGCTTGGCGCGCGCGCTCGGGGCCGGCGCCGCACGCGCGCGCGCTCACGCCGCCGCTCCCCCGCCCGCGCGGCTCCGGCTCCCGCGCGCGCGCACTTGAGGCCTCCCTTGTGCGTCTCCTCCATTCGCTACGTGCAGAATGGTCCGTCGGCAGCAGCTGCAGCGCCGGGTGGGAGGGGGAGGAGGAGGGGAGGGGGAGGCGGCGCCCGGGTCTGGGGGAGGGGCCGCGGCGGCCGGGCGAGAAAGGGGTGGGGAAGAGGGGCTGGGCCCCCGCAGCCGCGAGGGCAGCGGCGGAGTCCGGGTGGGCTCCACGCTCATCCCCTCCCCCTCCCGCCGCTGCTCCTTTCTACAAGGCCATCACGGCCATCCTCCTGCTCCCTGCGGGAGGTGTCCTGCAACCCAGGGGACCTACAGGGTGTCTCTCGGTGTCCCCTCCCTAGAACCCAGACCCCAAACCCAAGAAGAGCCACTCCTGCGGTTGCCTCTCTGCTTCCTGCTCCAATCACACTCCCAAGCTTTTGTGTGATACCACCCCACAGCAAGCCCTTCCCCACTCCGCCTTCCGGGGTGGGGTCCCTAAGAGGTACTGCAGCCTCACTCCCCGTCCAGCCCTTGCTCTTACCTGCCCCCCACGAGGAAAAGGCATGGACAATGTGGACCCCCGAGTGTATTTCCGAGCATCTCACCATGCGCACACCTGCTCAACCATGGAAAGGTCTCCTGGCCCAGAAGAGTACGCAGCTGCCCAGGTCCTTAGGGCTGCTTCCAAAGGAGTGCCAGAGGACTGAGCTGGTATGAATTCTCAGGCATTACAAGGATGTACCCTATACACCTGTTTACAAAGGGTTCCCAGGAATGTGATGGCAGGGATCACCAAGGGGTGGATGGATCCTATAACCTCAAGGAGTCCAAATAGACCAGATCCTGGTCCTGCCAGGAATCCAGATGTGGCCCAGATGTCCACAGCATTCCCTCCCACAGGGTGGGACACCAGCTATTGTATGCAGTCCCTCTCAATCAGTGTCAAGAGAGGAAAGCTGGCAACCTCCAGTACCCCTTCTGCATTTAGCCTGCTGGGAAAGCACAACTCCCTCACCTTCCTCTTCCTGCCCAGAGCCACCTGAGTTCACCACTTAGGTTCACCTGTGGTCTAACTTCTAATCCTTTGCTAAGGTTAAGTCTAGATCCCCAGGTGTCCTTCCTGGGTCAGTCTCATTACACACACACACAGTGACCCATGAGCCCATGAGCCTGGGCTCTACCTTGTATACAACTGGACACAAGGAAGGAGATTGATTCTCTGCTGGGTCCCTGGTAGCCTCATCTTTGGGGAGCGCCCTCTGCTGGTGAAGTACAGGAAAGAACAAGACACTCAGGATCTGGGGAAGGGGACAGAGGTAGAGAAACAAGTGGAGTCTTGTAGCTCAAAGTACCAGCCATGCTGGCCACACACAAGGGAGGCATAATGAGGTTTTCCTGAATGTAAGGAGTTTGGGGCCAGCTCTACATGGGCTTAGGGGACAAGTCAAGCAGGTAGATGGGGCTCAAGACACCCCAAGAGTGACCCTTCCCATGTGCTAGGCCCTGCCACTGCCCTGGATGGCTCACATGCCCACTGACCCTGAAGGCTGCTGTGCCCCTGCAGGGGGCTGTCCCTGTCAGCCTCTGCTAGGGTGGTGGAGGAGCAGCTCTGGCTCAGAACCAAAACTTGGGACTGAGAGAAAGTGACCCCGAGATAAAAAGCAGCAATTGGCAACCCCACTTCACATATACACAGGATGCCCAAGCCAAGTGCCTGGCATGGCAGGACTCAAGTGGGATTGGGGCCTGAGTCACAAGCTGGCATGAGCCTGCCTGGTCCCAGGAGATGCCAGCTAGTCCAGAGGTGAGACCTGGGTCAACAACCCATTGTCCTGCCTCCTAACGCCAGGTATCCTCATCACGTCTCACACGTGGGGCCAAGGCGGGGCCAGGGCAGGGCTGGGGCAGGGCTGGGGCAGGGCCTGGGCAGAACCAAGGCAGTCCACAGGTGGTGCTGGGCTGGGCTAGTGCTGGGGTCTGTGCCTTAGAGAGGCCAAGGAGCAGGACAGGAGAAAGATAACTTAGGGGCTCTCCTTGCTGCAGCAGGGGCAAACCTGGTTAGAGAGAAAAGGGACTGGGTGGGCCCCCAGACATTTGGAATCTGTCCTGTGCTGAGTGAGGGAGGCTGCAGGTGTCCCCAAAGACTGGCAGCTCTAAGACCTGCCCTGAAGTTGCTTCTCCTGAGGTAGGTCTTCCAGTTTGGCCCTCAGGACCTCAGCATCTGCACAGGCCCTTCACCCAGGTCTTACCTCCAAAGGCAGCTCCTGCTCCCAACTTTCACAGTTCCCCTCAGGGCCCTGGTCCCCAGACCTGACTTCAGTTCTGCAACCCAGCAAAGTCAGAGAGCCTGACTGTCCCCACCACTCCCATGAAGTAAATGACACTGTAAGCTTCCGCTGTCCCACCCTCCCTGCCCCACTTCACTGATTCACTGACTTCCACCTTCCAGGCCAGGCCCCCTTCCAGGCCCAGCCTGGGTAAGGAGGATTCCCAAGGGAGGGATTGGGGCCCAAGAGGGAAGAGAGAGCCAGGCGCTTTAATTGGAGGTAATTAGTTAATTCACTCTGAAAGCAGTGGAGGAGGAGAGGGGAGGGGAGGGAGGTTGTGGCCTAACAGGGTTCAACTGCTCACACTGTGGTGAGTCTTTCTAGACCGGAGGAGCCGACCTGAGTGCCCACACACACCTAGGAGGCCCTCTCTTTGTCCCAGATCAGTTAGAGCAAGGCCCAGAGCAGAACCAACAAGCTCTATAGAAAAAAGCAGGTGCTGTGGAGTGGTTGGGGACTAGCCTTTTGAAGTTCAGCAGGTGTGAACTGGCCGAGAAGGGGATTGAGGAGATGCAGGGGGTCCTGGGATGGGAACTGGTACCGGCTCCTGTCACCTATCCCCATCCCTCTCAAGGTCATTCCCTCTACCCCAAGAGAGGGGCTCATCCTCCTCCTTTGGTCTGCGAAGTGCCAGGGGTGCCCCTCCTAAACCAAACAGCGCCCGAAGGCTAACTCCATTCCGGTTTACTGCAGGAAACCATTCCAGCAACAGGGAAAGGGGCGCCGGAGGACAGAGCCCCTGCCGGGCCCCAGGGGGCGTGTCGGCGGCCCCAACGCATCGCCGGCAGGCAGCGTGGCGGGGACTCTGGCCGACAGCCTCCTGCGCCGTCCGGAGCAGCTGACTCGCTGGCGGCGAGCCAGGTCGCCGCGGCCGGGAGGCAGCAACGTGCGGCGCGGCATGTCGCGGGTGCAGAGGCAGGGAAATGTGGGGGCGGGCCGGCGCGCCTCCTCCCCCTCCCCACGCTGGCCCATTCATAAAACCCGCAGGCACTGCCCGGGCCTGGCAGCCTTGGCCTCCTAATTGCAAGCTCATTAAGGAGTTTGCATCTCATTTGCATGGAAATCATTTCCTGGCCCTAAACAGAGGAACACCCCCCACCCCATCCAGCAGCCCCCAGTGCCCTGCTCTAGGCATCCGCAGTCCCGGAGAGGAGGGGGCCTATCTCCGGCCTGCGCCTTCTTCCATGCCGCCACCCCATTCCTCCCGTCCCATTGGGAGTGGGGGAGGGGGCTTGGCAGAGCACCCACTTAGCAAGGAGCCCTGCCTGTGCCCCAGGTGAGCTGGCTCTGCCCCAGTGGGTCCAAGTAACTGAGGGAGGTGCCGGCCAAGTCATTTGCCCCCCGGCCTGGCCATGCCCAGAGAAGGGAGGAGGCGGTCGGCAGTCGTCCGGAGCAGCTGAGAGTACCTGGCAGGAGTAGGGCTGGTGGGTGAGGTTGTTCGTGCCCAGCCTCACGTACCTTCCCTGCTACAGGCCGTGCCCCCACCCCCACACCCCTCGCCCCACAGAACAAGCGCTCAGTGAGTACGGAAACAGACACCCAGTCACCAGCGCACAAAGGCACCCACGCTGGGCCAGCCATCATGGCGGCCTCCCTGGCAGCCACCCCTGGGGACAGACAGATGCCTTCACGACCATTTTGTTCTCCAGCATGGTGCCAGGGTTGGGGGAAGGGGCGTGTCCTGAGACATCTCTGAGTAAGAGGGCCCCAGAAGGGTTCCCTTATGAACCCCAGATGTGGCCTCTTGCCCCTCTTTTCCTGCAACCCGAATTTATGAAGGCCCCCAAGTGCTGGGTCCTGCATGAGGACCTGTCTTCTGTTCTTCTTGTCCCAAGTATATGTGTTGGAGCGAATGCTCCGGTTTCTCCAAGGTGGGGGATATTTTAAACTGTTGGAAATGGAATAGAACTTCCTGAAGTAGATGAAATCAGATATAGCCTGGAACAGCAGTGTCCTGCATCTGTACATCCTAGGACAGTGGAAAGTGATCACAAAATTTTCAGCATTAGAGACCAAAATAAAAACCAGCCCCTTGTCCAGACCATCGAGGTTCCTCACCAGGCATGGTCCTGCTCAGCTTCCTGTCTGTCCACACTCCTACCTGCTGTGTCTGAAGTTTCTCCCTTCCATTGCTAGGGCATAAAAGGGTGGACAGGGATGTTCAGTTGGTGTTTGAGCATTGTATGTGTGCATGATACCATGGTGCTTAAAGAAAGCACTGGGACACCTATTCAATGTTCATCTCATCCCTTTTCCATTTAATGTGAGCATATTGTAAAAGATCAACAATATAAAATATATTCATATTACAGATGTATGCTCAACAATTTTTTTTATTGCTAGGGGCACGTGATCAAAAGTAACTTGCAGGTCACTGGTCTAGACTTCGGGTGGGGTGGTTGTGGGCAGGGGCTGGTTTGTCTTGTCCATTTGAGTATCTGGCCTAAAACATGGTTAGCTCAGAGACTCAAAGGGAGCAGGGATCAGAGGCAGAGTGATAAAGGAACAAAATCCACCCCTAGAAATGACACATGAAGAAACTGAAATGACTCTGGGTGGGAAATTGCTCACAGGAGGACATGAACAGGTAGAGTCTCCCATTGGTGCTAGGTCTGAAGTCTACCTGGGCTCAGCACCCAGCATCACCCAAATCCTGCTCCCACCCACACCAGTGAGCACTACTCCCTCTTCTGCCTGCAGGACTATGCTGGCACTAGAGGAGCAGAGCCAGATAGGGTTGCCACACACCACATCTTCCAAACTTGGCAGGAAGCCCATTGAAAACTTGGTATTCAAGAACTCTCCAGAAGTCCAGCTGGTCTGGAGAAAGCATTTAGGCTTCAGGCAGGCCCCAATTCTCCTCCAGGTGAGTGATGTGGGCACAACACATAACCAGTATGGGTTTCAGTTTCTTCACCTGTAACACCGTAATAATCACACTTACACGCAGGTTATTGTGGACACTGACTAGCCTGCAGGGTGTGCGCATCTAGCATATAATGCATATGCCAGAGTCTTCCTGCTCTGTGCGACAGGTGCCCACTAAAGAACCTGTTGAATGTAACTTGACATCAGCATGGGAAGGAGAATCCTGCAGGCAGACAAATGGGCCCTTGCCGAGCACCTTCCTGCAGACATTTTGCAGCCACCCAGCAGCCTGGGCTTTCTCTGAACTCACCCACTCTCTGGTGGTGTGCCTCCTCTTTTCCACCCTGCTCCTTTCTCTCAGGCTGTACAGCCTCATTTCAAGCATGAGCTGAGGGTGACATCTAGTGGCCATTTGTGTAACTGCATGACTGTGACCAGTGACACCCACTCCTGGAAGCGCCTGAGGTCAGGTGTAGGATCTCTTGGTTCCAACACCTTTCCTACCCCTCCCAGCTTATGGTCAGGCCCAGGGAGTCTCTGAGGCAGCCACTCCATGCTCCACCCTCCAGGGCTCCAGCCATCAGTGCTGTACCGGATGGGAGGGATGACCAAGGAAGATTTTGCCCACTCTGCAGGTCCAGCCCTGGCCCCACACAGAAAGCGGAATATGGCTACCCTCCTCTCAAGTGTTACTGGACACCTTATAGAATCTCATTCAGTTCTTATCATGAGAACCTATCATTATTTCAAAGAAGCCAAGACACGGCGAGGAAAATGCTTGCCAAGAATCACAGCTCCTCAGTGCCCAAATGGTGAAGCAAATCCAGGTGATGCCAACAGAACACCAGGAAAGCCTCCAGTGGACAGAGGAGGCCAAGAGGAAGGGGCCTGACTCGGGGTTAGGAGCCTCAAGTTCCAACCCAGCTTTACCCCATTTGACCTCCACTGAAGGCCTCCTGCCCACTGAGTCTCTGGCTGTCCTGTGGCAAACTGGAGGAGTCGTGATTCTCAAACTGGCTGTGCATGGAATCCCATTTGTGGGGTGGTTTTAATGCCCAGGCTTGCTGAACCCTGACTGAGAAAACCAAAATCAGTAGGAAAGGAGCTAAAGCATGGGTTCTTCTCAAAATCTTTCCAAGTGCTTCTATATGCAGCCAGGGTTGAGAACGGGGACCTCTGGGAATTTCCCATTTTCAGACTCCCCTTGCCTCCAGAGGTCAGCTCCCGGGGGGCTTCTCCCAGTCCCAAGAAAAGCCATCTTAACCTGTCTCCCAGACCCCCAGAACAAGCTGCCTCCTCACCACCAGGGGCCCCTAGGAGGACACTGGCCCATCAGCCCTTTCCAGAGAGGGCTCAGCAGTCTTGAGCCTCTTGAGGCTCTGACCCCAGGCCTGGCCTCCTGGCTGGGGGAGGGAAGGCCACAGAGAGCTTAACCCCAACAGGATGAAGGCGCCATAATTAGGGTCAGGCGGTTGGCTCAGCCTGCGGAAATCCCCAGCTTAGTAGGGATGGGGGGGCTGCAGCCTTGGAGAGGGGGTCAGGGCAGTAGTGAGGGGGCAGGGGAGGCCAGGCATGTGGAGACCCTAGGACCTAGGTCCCAGCCGCCCCTGAGAGGGCCCACTAGGGACTCCACACAGTCCCCTCCCTCCCTGGGGGTGCTGACCCTCACAGAGGGCGGGTAGGTTCGTCCAACTCCCACTACTGAGGCCTGCTTCTCCTTCAGGCTGGGGTGCACCAGGATCACCCCCTACCCCAGCCTTGGCAGGAGGCGGAGGGCCCTGGTGGGAAAGGACTACAAGAGCATTCCCAGGGTGACCCTGGCTGCCCCTGCCTGTAATCCCCAGGCCTTTAGTGAGGGATCACCTTCCCCTGTGGAATGTAACACCCAGGGGATGAAATAGGGTGTGGGGGGGTAGATGTCAAGAAGGGGGCCTTGCTGGGGCTGGGTACTTCCCAGTCCCCAAAAGGCCCTTCAGGAGGTGGTGACTCTACAAAGAGAAAAGCCCTCTTCCCCCATTACTCCTCAAGCCTGTCTTCTGAGCTCACTGCTGGGCACAAGGTCTCAGGCTGGGTTGACCAGGTATTCAGCCAACCCCCACCCGAATCCTAACACAGGATGGGGCCTGGATGTCACTTTTGCTAGCCACTCACTTTATGGGGGAGGAAACGGGTTTGAAAGATGAAAACTGGTTAAGATCATGTCAGAACCACACCTAGAAGGCCCGCCTTCCTGAGAGACTGCGTTAGTAGTCCAGCAAGAACTGCAGTTTGCCTCCTCAGGAGTCCCTGACACCTGGGCCAGGCCCCCTGCCCCAAGGCAGGGCACCTCTCTCTCTTGTCTTCCAGGGTCATGGACTGGACATGGCAGGGCAGGAGAGGGATGATGCAAACTGGTCACAGAAAACTGCTGTGGCTGGGACCAGGGCCTCCCATGTTGAGAATGGACACCAAAGGACTGGCAACTTTCCTCTCACACACAGCCTGGCCTCCCAAAAGCTGAACTCTCTTCCCCAGCCTCACCCCTCACCCATCAAGTAGGCCCTGCATGAGCCTCAGTCCTGCTGATTGTGGGCTCTCCCCGGAACCCCTCTGGGCAGGACCGTGTGGAACACAGGTACTATGCCCAGCTCAGCAGGCACCCCAGGGATACTTGGGAATGAGGAGGAACTCTTGGAAAGGTGACAGAACTCAGCTCGAGTCACAGGACCGAAAAAGCACCTTCAGTGGAAAACCATCTCAAACCTCTGGTCCAGCCCGCATGGCCTCCCATTTGGGGGACAGCTGACCTCTGCCTCAACACTGTAGAAATGGGAGCCTCTTGGCGTGTTCATTCAGTCACTCATCGAGTGAACCTTGCCCCATCCTCATCCACGTTCTGGGGCTGAGGTGAAGGAAACCATTTCAAGGATGCAGGCTAAGTTCTTACCAAATAGAGCCAAGGGTCTGTGGATGGCCTCTGTGGGGCCTGGCATGGTGCTGAGGGAAAGTCAAAGATGCTGATTGGAAATAATCCCCCCACCTTTATGTCACACTGACTTCAAGTGTGGCTTGCACACTCGGGCCCATTCTGTACTCACCACCACCAATCCCAGCAGCACCAACCTCACTGACAGATGGCAAAGTGAGACTCAGAATGCCAAGGCCCTGCCAAGGCTGGAAGGGTAGCAGAACCAGGGCTCTGCCTGGCAGCAGAACCCCAGCCCCCAACCAACTTGGGTTTCATGTGGAAGACAGGATTCACCCAGGAGAAAGAAAATGCAATTTGGGCCCCAAATCTTAAAACTAATCGGTAAAAATGGATCAGAGGACTTCTGGGTCCCAGCACAGTACCAAGTCTGCTCAATGCACAGGAACCAAGGGCAGAACATGGAACCCCTTCCCCAGCCTGGGCTCAGGTCCACAATGTCCTGGGCTAGCACAGTGGCATGGGCATGGGCACAGGGGCATGAGTCTCTGCACATCCCAGGGACGGGGTGGCCCAGTGCCTTCACTCCCCTCTGAAAACCCAGAGGCTTCCTACAGGACCAGCACATTAGCCTTCAGGCTGGCCATGTCAGGCATGTGCCAGGCCAGCTGCCAGGGCCCAGGGCCCCAAGCCTGCCGGGCCCTAGAGGGTGACCTGCTACGTGACTGACGCTGCTCAGCCTTGGAGTGTGAGGCCTGGAGCTCCCACTCAGACCCTTCTTGGAACCAGAGTTCACTTCATGTAGCGGCTTACTGAGGAACCTCAGGATTCCCTGGCTTCACGTGGGCACCCAGCCCTGCTGGCATCTCTGGGCAAACTCCAGGGGGGTTCAGGGAAACCAGATGCTCAGGTTGGAGCTGCCATGGCTCTGGGGGAAGGGAGTGTGTGATGACAAAGCCTTGAACATAAGAGTGAATCTGGGAAAGGTGGAAGTGCCCTGTGGGTTGAGGTTTGGAATGGAGAAGTATGGAGGGGGCTTGGCCACAGGGCTAACAGGGCAGTTGGAGTTTAAGGAAAGGGAGTCTCTTGTAGCACAGCACAAGGAGATTAGGAAAAAAAGCCAGGTTTAGATATTAACCTTGCTACCTATAAGCTGGGTGATTTGGGCAGGTGGCTAACCCTCTCTGAGCCCTTTGGTGTCATTTGCAAAATGGGGCTAAAAATAGGACCCAGCTCACAGACTTTGAGAAGTGTATGAGACCTTTGGGGTATAACACAGGGCAGCCTCTGTCCCTGTCACCCTTGTCCTTGAAGGGTGTGATGGACTGAGGAGAGGGAGGCTGGGAGGCTGGCATCTTCTGGGGGATTCTGGAAGGTCCTGGGAGAATGTCTTCATCATTCAGATGAAAGGGTAAAGGTCAGAGGGGAGAAGGGACTTACCCAAGACTCCTGAGAGTAAGGACAGAGGCAGTTCTGCTCAGCCCCACACCAGCTCCTCTGCTGTGAGGGCCCTGACCCTGCTTAGAACGGGAAGCAGGGGGCAAAGACCCCTTCACCTCTGAGAGGGAAAGGCCTGGGAACCAAGTTTCCTGGACCTGGAGATGGAAGCTCCACTCCTGTTCCCACATAGGGCTTCCGCTGAGGCCTTGATGAGGCCTAGAGGACTCCTGCACGACCTCCAAAGCTCAGAAGCATGGAAGGCACCGCTTCCAGGATGCCCTGACCTCACCAGCAGTGGCAGTCTTGCCAGATGGCTGAGCCGTCACCCTGCTCTATGGACATGTTGCTTCCCCACACTGAGCTTCAAGGTTTCGAGACAAGGGACAGAGTTCATCAAGTTTGAGGCCACAGACCTGACACCAAAATCCAGGCTAACATTTGTAAGTGTGGATTGAGGGAGACCTGACCATGCTGGGCAAGGCCCACCAAGGGCAAAGGACCCCAAAGCATAGGGACAGGGCCCCCGGGGCATTGCCACACTGCCCTGGCCTGTCTTCCCTCCCCCACACCTGGGCCCCATGCTAAGAGCAAGTTCCTGGTGCAGGCTGTACCTTGTCCCTGGTGCCTGGCATTTACCAAAAGGGCAGAGACAGTGAGAAGGGCCTCGCTGTGCCATTCACTCACCAAGGAGCCCTCGAGAGGGAGAAGAGTCAGGTTTCAAAGTGCCCGAAGATGACAGGGATGGCGAATGCTTGGCGTGTCAACATTGGCTGGGGTAATATCTGGACTAGATGACATAAAGAATGTCCACAGAGAAACAAGACAGCAGCAGCCCTGCCCCATAGTGGACAAGAGAGGTGGACAGGCGATTAAAGGAGCCAAACCCTCAAAAGCTAACAGGTACAAGAAGAAATGCTCCAAACCACCAGATACCTGTCTACCCCTAGCAGATGCTGAATAAAGGCCAGTATCAGGGGGACATGAGGACCCAGGAGCCATTTGCCCTGTGGGGGGCAGCGAAGGCTGGGCAGCCATGCCAGCCTGGGGTTGGTCATGCTCAGTCAGGATAAGAACACAAGCACCCTGTGACCCAGCGGCTCCCTTTACCATTCCATCCCAGGAATCCCTGGGCATAGGAAGGGCTGTCAGGGCACCTGGAAGTGGCTGAGGGTGGGCAAGAAAATATGTGGGTGTCCATCATGGGGTACAACACAGCGGTCTGAAGCAACAAGGCTGAATTTTATAAACAGTTCAGAGTCGGGCGCGGTGGCGCACGCCTGTAATCCCAGCACTTGGGAGGCTGAGGCAGGAGGATCGCGAGCTCAAAGCCAGCCTCAGCAACTTAGCGCGGCCCTAAGCAACTCAGTGAGACCCTGTCTCTAAATAAAATACAAAATAGGGCTGGGGATGTGGCGTGCCCCTGGGTTCAATCCCCAGTACCAAAAAATAAAATAAAATAAACAGCGCAGAGTGAAGGAGAGCTATAACCCGTGACATTTACCAAAGTGAAAAAAATAATAACATGTTTACAAAACAGCCGTCCCTCTTGCCTGAACCACATAAACAGGAAGGACGAGGAAGGGCGTGGGGAAGGGGGAAGAGGAGAAACACACACACAAAAAAGGCAGGCCAGGGGCCCTGCACCCCAGGAAGGGGGGTGCCATAGCTGAGGCCCCCGAGGGTGGACCACAACCCCCAGGGCCCTGGGCAAGGGCTCCATGGAGCCAGGACCCCCATCTGTGAGGCGCTGAGCTGGGCCACCTCCGAGGTCGCCTGTCCCACTGCCCTCCACAGCCCACGCTTGGCAGAAGTCAGCTGGGATCCCGGGAGCCCCACTCAGCTTAGGCTCCTCTTCCCGCTGGAAATGAAGGAGGAAGGAACCTCCAGTCCAGGGTGTGGGGCTAGAGGGCAGGGGCGGGAAGCCTGTAGGATGTGACATGGGAAGCCAGCTCTTGCCCTTACAAAATTTCCTAAAATTAAGGTTGTTTTTTTTTGGTGGGGTGAGGTTCTGTGTTTTTTTGTTGTTGTTGTTGTTTTTGTTTATGTTTGTTTTGGGTTTTTTCTTTTTTTAATTAATTGATTATTTGTTCTATTTTTTTCCTTTTTTTTCACTTTTTTATTTTTTATTTTTACCAACTGCATTTTGATTCATTGTACACAAATGAGGTACTATTTTCATTTCCATCGTTGTACACGATGTGGATTCACACCATTCGTGTAATCGTACCTGTACAAGGGTGATGATCTCTCTCAGTCCACCATCCTTCCTTCCCCCTCTCCTGCCCCATGTCCCTCTTCACAATCCAAACTGCCTCCATTCTTCTCTTATCACCCCCTCCCCCCATTATGTATCATCATCCACTTATCTTCAGACAGGATTCTGAAACACCTGTGAAGGGACATACTGTCCTTGGCATGCTTCAGAACCACCTGAGGCCAGGGGCAGGGGTGAAATCAGAATGATGGTAGAATTAATAGCTGCTGAGTCTGAGAATGGGGTGCACGGGGGTCACCACACTTTATTCTCTACTTCTGTGTATATTTAAGCATTTCCATAATAAATTTTTTCAAAAGAACATGTTCCCCAGTAAGAAAATCCCCCATGTGAGGAGAGGAACCTCTAACCTCAGGAAGCCCCCAGTCTACAGGAGGAGACACAGCCCTCTGCCATCTGTGTGTCCAGGGTCTCCCTACTTCTCCTCAGCTGTCCCCTCAGGGCCACAGTTGCCTCAAGGGACACAGACATCATCCCAGCACCAAAGATGGAGCCTCAGACCTGGCCCTCATGACCAAGCCCAAGCGTCAGGCCCTGGGACTGCATGGGAGCAGATCTGGTCCCAGCCCCACCATGTGCACCATTCTGGCTGCTCACCATCAGGGCACCTACCTGGGCCCAGGAAGCACCCAGCCAGCCCCAGTCCAGCTCTCCTCCACCAGGCTCTGCTGCTGTTGGTCTCCTCCATGTTTAATGAGGACTAGAATCGCCCAGTGAGTTGGAAGATCAAATCAGACAACATTTTATAAGAACCCATAAAAGTTGCCAGAACCGAGGGGAGGCAGCTGGCCAAGGTCACAGCCTGGTAGCCCAGAGCCAGGTTGGTCACAGGTCCAGGACACTGTGCCAGTTGCCATCCACCTCCCTGGAGGCCCACAGCCTGGTGGACAGAGTTTCCTGGTTCAGAGTCCAGGGTGGTGTTCCCCGAGACCCTCCCCTCCAGTCCCCAGTCCCACTGCCGGAGCCTCCAGGTCAAGAGAGCACCAGGAGCCCCATGTGGACAAGATGCCAGCCAGGAAGGGGAGGGCGGGACAGACAGCGGCAGAGCCTCTATCTTGTCCCCAGGACGCAGAGTGGTTCATCTGAGAGAGTGCCTGATACAGGGACTCCATAGGGGGCTTCTGCGGATGGACATCAGGAGTCCTAGCCTGGCCCAGCCTCTCTGTGCACAACAACAGTCAAAGTCTATGTTTCCTGCTACATACAAGGTACTGCTCACCTGCTCCTTGTATATTACCTTATTTAATTCTCATGACTCTCCTAAGAGACCAAAGGCACCCCTGTCCGCCCTGTGCAGACAGTTTCACTGAGGCACAGAGAAGGTAAGCAACTTTTCCAAAGTCACTCAGTTTGCAATCAGCAGAGCCAGAATGGCCTGTGGAGGTCTATTCTGAGGTTGTGCTCTCGACCACCCTCACAGGGACACTCACAGCCACCTGGCTCGCTCTTTCTTTCTATCTTTCCTTTTAAAATAGTTTAACCTTTATTTTTTTTATTGGTCTTTATATGGTGCTGAGCATTGAACCCAGAGCTTCATCCATGCTGGGTAAGTGCTCTGCCACTGAGCCACAGTCCCAGACCCAGCACCTGGCTTTTTCTGAGCAGTGCTTCTGATTTTCTTGGGGTGTGATGGTTGCTGACATGGGAGTCGGGGACTCTATCATGAAGGACATCAGGTCAATGACCATGCCTCCTTCCCTGGGGGGAGGCCAGGGCACTAGCACCCATTTGGCCATGGGAGCTCAGAGAAGGGCAGGTCAGGCAGCAGCTGAGCCCCTGTTTACAGCATAACACCTGGGGTGGACCCCCACCTGGGTGTCCACCCAGGCACCTGGACAGCATCTTCACTTGTCTCTTATCTTGTCTCTTGTCTCTCTTCTTCTTCCTTCTCCTCCCCGTCCCACTCCCCCCGCTCATTTAAATCATCCACAGGAAGTTAACTAAACACAGCATGGCCCTGGGGAATCTCTCTCCTCCCTGAATGAGAGCAGGAGGAGCCTCTCCCCATGAAAGTGTCCCTTTGCAAGAGGTACCTGCACAGGAGTAGGCGTACTGGTGTCCCGTGGCTACTGCCCAGTGTTGCAACCTGGGCTGAGTATTAGTTGACCTCTTAGGACCTCTGTTTCCTCGTCTGTAATGTTGAAATGACAACAACATCAAGATTCAAGGTTCAAAGGAAGTAAATGTTTGTAAAGCCTTCAGCCTAGGGTCCCACACATAGTAGGTACTCAACATTGGCTACCAGCATTTGTCCTGCCCTCAGGATCAGCTCAACTAAGCCATGAGGAGTCTCATGGTGTTTTTCTTAGTCTGAATCAACATTTGGCACAAGGCATGACATGCAGCACCTGCTCCATGTCTTAGGTCAGGTCCCAGAAGATCCTGGGATAAAGATTCAAGGTGTAGTGATTTGGGACTGTTCCCAGGAACTAAGATGGGGTGCCAGGAAGCAGGACTGGAAAGAAGAGGCCATCAAGGGTATTGGAGGCACAGTTCTGTAGAGGATGGCTCTGTCTGGTCCCATGGGGGACTCTGGGATTGGGTTATACATGAGGGTTGTCCCCATGCTAGGCAAGAAAGCTGGGCCTTCACAATCCTGCACCCAGCCACTGGCTAAGGTCTGCCATGGGAAGACGGAACTCCCAGGACTTCCCACTGTGCTGCAGTAGCTGAGGGCAGCTGCCAAGAGAGAATGCCCAGCAGGGAGGGACCAGGCTGGCCAGGGAGGACGCATGGGAACGGAAGTGGGTGTGAGGCCATCTGCATACCCCATAAATGTCAGCCCAGCCTCTGAAAGATTGAGGTTCCCTGTGTGGTCCAGGTGGTCATGGCAAAGGTCGGGGGACCACCAAGCAGAGACACCAGCTCTGACTTACACTGTGCAGTCTCTGCTGTCAGAGGCAGGAGGGTCCCCAAGCAGCCTGTCTCCCCACTAGCTGGCAAGGGTGGGCCTGGGCTGCCGAACTGGTCCCGGGAGCCCCTACTATGTGCATGGCGCAGATGCCAAGTCCTTCTCATGATTTGCTCATTAATCTTTACCACAGCCCTATATAGCATCCCGACTTAGGGATGAGGATACTGAGGTGTAGAGTGGGTGGGGCACCTGTGTGCAGCCCCCCAGTTAAGGGCAAAGATGATCAAGGAATTCGTCTGTGGAAATGCAAATCAGACCCACAGTGAGATGCCATCTCACACCCACTAGGATGGTATGCTAAAAAATAAATTTGAAAAATGGAAAATAACAAGCCCAGAGGAGGATGTGGAGACATCGGATCCTTCGTGCACTGCTGGAGGGAACACAAAACGAGCCGCTGCTGTGGGAAACTTCCTGGTTCCACAGGAAGTTAAACGTAGAGTCACCATATGACCTAATGATTCTACTCCCAGCAGATTCCAGAAAGCATACATATTGAAAGCGGGTGTACAGACAAAACTGTACAAGAATGTTCATGGCAGCACTGTTCACAGTAGCCACGCCAGAAGTTTTTAGCCATTTTTTGTGCCCTGGCCTGATAGAGAAATGAACCCCCTGGTTTTTCCTTCAGACAGACCAGGTGGGAATGCTGATGCCACCACTGCTGTGTGACCTCAGGCAAATTACTGTGACTCTCTGGGTCTCAGTTTTCTCACCTGTCATGTGGGGATGCTAAGAAGCAGCTCTCTGTGTTGTTGAGGGAAGTGAAGAGTTTCTGGAGCCATTCAGGGTAGGAAGAACCCCCTTTCCCTGGACATCATTTTGGGGCACACAGGTACACACAGAGATGCACACACCCATATCCCTGACTCAGTTCCCCAAGCTGGTCTCTGATCCTGTCCCCACCCCTTGTCGACTTGAGATGTCAGTGAAAAAATGCTATCAACTTCCTGGGGAGGGGCTGGCGCTGGGGCTCAGTGGTAGGCGCTTGCCTAGCACGTGTGAAGCACTGGGTTCGATCCTTAGCACGGATACAAAAATGAACAAACCTAATAAAGGCCTGCTGTCCGTCTACAACTCCAAAAAAAAAAAAAAAGTCTTTTTAGGGAAGGACTAACTAGTCTTTTTTTCCTTTTTTTTTTTTCAGTATTAAAAAGTCATTTTAAAGGATCTACTAGAAGGATATTAATTTTTAAATTATTCTCTTGCCTTACTGGATAAAATAAGATGTCATCAATCCTTTACAAGTCCCCAAAATGACTTATTTTGAAGTTTTATTGGTAAATTCTCAAATGCAGAGTCTCCCTCTCCTGGCAGGGAGTGAGTCCTGCCTTGTGCTCAGTGGGCGAGAGGAGGACAGGGGGCCCTGGATGTGTCCCTGCGGGCCACTCTCTCAGCCCCACCCACGTCCCACGGTAGCAGACAGGCTTTGGCCTCCCTCACTCCAGCATCACTGATTCCAGCCTGGCACCACAGCCTCGGGCCAGCCTCTGCCCACCAGCACATGGGTCCCCACATCCTGTGTCTGAGGAAGAGGTAACCTGGAGCCCCATGCTCCCCCCATTGGCCAGACCTCTGGTTTGGCTGAAGAAAGAGCAGTCCATGTTCAGAGAGCTGTTTTTCCTCTGAAGAAGATGAAGCTTCCCTAGGCTGCAGACCCCACTCCCCTGGGCCACTCCAGCCAAGCGCATCCCTGCGACAGGCCCGTGAGCTTCACTGGACCCTCCTGACTCTCTCCAAGTCTCTCGAGTTTGACCAGACCATTCCAGGTCATTGTCCTACCACTCAGGGTGACAATGAGGACAGAGCAAAGGCCTCCAATACTACAGCAGGAATGTACCCCAAACTCCCCATTTAAAATCCTGTCTTGGGCTTGGAAGCAACCTTAGTGGCAGAGAACTGGGGCCTGCCACTCCCATGCTGGGAGATGCCAGGCTCAGTGTGACAGGCATTAGAAGCTGTCAGAAGACCACAAGGGGCTCTGAAGGGAAAAGGTGGCAGAGACAAGAAAGGGCAAACAGGCTGCAGAGAGGGTCATGGGGCCCCAGTGAGCCAGGCACAGGCCTGGTGCGAGAATACAAGCATGAATGAGGTACAAGCCCTTGCCCTGACAGGTCTTCCAGACAAGCAGATGCCACCCGATAAATTGGAGAGGTCAAGATCGACACTTATCAAGTCAATTCATTTCCCATGATCTCCTGAGTCAAGAATTCCAGCCTCATAGAGCTCACAACCAGTCAAAAAGTAGGAAAAAATTCCTACTGGGACAAGGCCCAGAAAAAATAATCAGGCAAGAAAGAGCAGAATGGGTCAGGAGATTAAGAGTTGGTGGTCCCAGAGGACCTCTTTGAGGAGGTGACACTGGAGATGAATTGGAGGATGAGAGGGAAGCGTGTTCTAGGTAGAAAACAGCAGGTACAAAGGCCAGAAGGTGAGAAAGGGGTCACTGTGCTCAGGAAGAGCAGGGGGGACCAATGTGGCCTGAGCTTGGGAACAATAGGGGAGAGGAAGGAGGCAGCTTAGGCTGAAGAGAGGAATTGGGGTTGTGTGATAACAGCTTTACCCCCAGTTAGTAGATGAGAAAACTGAGGCTCAGAGAAGTTTACTCATTTGCTCAGTGTCACACAGCTGGTGAGTGGCCAGGCTGAGTTTCTACCACTCAGCCTGATGATGAAGCCCACACATTTTCTTTCCTCTACCTGCTGACCAGCTACTGGGTTGGCCGGAGTGTAATAACTGGTGAGTGATTAACGACAGGAGCCTGAGGGTGGCCAATTTGCAGGGAAGTCTTCATAGAGGAGCCAACGACTGAACTGGGCATCCAAAGGGGAGGAGGAGCCAATGAGGTGGAGCACTGGGCAGGAAGGGCTCCGAGAGCAGTTGGAACAAAGGCCAGGGGTGTGGGGCGGTGGCCTGTTGTGAGCCAAGGGGCAATGGACTCGTTGAGAGTAGAAGTGGCAGGAGACAGGTGTGAGGAGGCCCCCTGAACAAGGCGTCCTGAACGCCCATCAGAGATGTCGAAATTGACTGTAGGGCAACAAGGGGCCAAGGAAGGTTCTAGAACAGGTTGAGCTGTTCTGTGCTTTAGAAAGATGACTGACTGGGCATGGTGGCACATGCCTATAATCCCATCTACTCAGACAGTCGAGGCAGGAGGACCTCAAGGTCAAGGCCAACCTCTGCAACTGAGCAAGACCCAGTCTCAAAACTAAAATTTAAAAAAGGGGCTGGAGTTGTGGCTCAGTGATAGAGCACTTGCCTCGTATGCATGAGGATCTGGGTTCCATGCCCAGCACCAAAAAATAAGAAAAAAAAGAAAAATGACTCTAGTGCAGGAGCCTGGAGTTGGGGAAGGGGGAGGGGCAGCTGAAATAGGTGCAGAGACAGTCTGGTGGAGAAGAGGGAAGAAGGGAATGAGGGAGGGGGTGCAGAGGATCACAGAGGTGGAACAGGCAGGTTCCTCAAACCTGGAGGGACCCAGGACTGCCAGTTGGCCCAGAGAGGGCTCGTTCATCCCATTCCCACACTCCCCATTAGCCTGGCTGGGAAGGAGTTGGGAGAACAGGGAAGCTCAAGCTGTAGCTAGGGAAGCAGTGTATAGACCCTGAGAATGGGGCATCCCTGCCTGATTCACTCTGCCCATCTCCCAGCCTTGTCTAGAGTCCATAGCTAGAGTCCATTCCTAGTCAGGAGCCCCAAAAACTGCTGCCAGTGATCCCATCTGCACAGGGCTTTTTTTTTTTTTTTTTTTTTTTTTTTGGTTCTGAGGAATGAACTCAGGGGCTCTTAACCACTGAGCCACATCCCCAGCCCTTTTTTGTATTTTATTTAGAGATAGGGTCTCACTGAGTTGCTTAGGGCCTCACTAAGTTGCTGAGGCTGGCTTTGAACTGGTGATCTTCCTGCCTCAGCCTCCCAAGATGCTGGGATTATAGGTGTGAGTCACTGCACCCAGTGGCACAGGGCTTTCTGTCCATGCTCCACAGTCCCAGGCCCATCACCCTCCCCAGAGCCCAGAGCCCCATTCTCTGGAGAAACCTAAAGGCAGAGTGTCAGTTTCACTGGGTTTGGGATGCCCTCAGATACCAAGAGCAGCCAGCACATATGCAGTCCTCAGACTGGAAGGGCCTATTGTATGCATTTTCTTTCCATCCACAACATCCCCATTAGAAAGTTACTGCTGCACTCCAAGGAAAGGAAACTGAGGCACGAGGGACTAGTCCATGGAATTTGTACCCCAGCAGTCTGCTACAGGGTCCGTGCTTATAGACTCTCCTCTGTGCTACATCCAGGTCAGTCTCTGCTCTCTCTGAGCTCTGAGCATCTCCACCCCCTTTCTCTTCTCTGCCTTTTTGCTTCACAAAGATCCTGCCAGATGCTACATTTCCTGCCAGGATCAAGGGCCACGTGTAGGGTCTTGGTATCGGGGATCCAGGAACCACCTGCCTGTCTGCCACAAGGGGTGGCGAGGGGAGAGGCCCTGAATGTTAGCAGGTCCTCTGGGGAGTGGGGGCAGGCAAGCCTGTCAGGACCCTCCCCATCCTGGACCAGAGATGGCTGCTGTCCCCAGTAGCCTGAGCCCCAGTGGACCCCAATCAGCTCTGCTCCAGGGGCCCTGGCTAGGCAGCTCCAAGCCCAATTTGTACACCACTCTGGGACAGGGCGGCTGGGAGACTTCATCTCATGCCCACTAGATGGCGCGACATGCACAGAAAGAAGGGTTTACCCTCAGCCTCCCCATGGAGAACTGGGTTTCACCCACCCTTTATATTTCCCTCCCTCCCCCTTCCCCTCTCTCTCTCTCTCTTTCCTTTTGGTACTGAAATCGAACCCAGGGACACTTTACTACTGATCTATATCCTCATCTCTACTTATTTTTTTAATTTTGAGATAAGGTCTCTTAAGTTGCCTGGGCTCGCCTTGAACTTGGAATCCTTCTGCCTCAGCCTCCTAAGTAGCTGGGATTACAGGTGTGCACGTCATCGCACCCAGCTGTATTTATCTCACTTTTATCCCACTTCCTCACTCCCACCCATAGCCGACCGTTTGCATGTGCTCTTGCAAATCAAGAACATGTATTTTTTCTAGTTTCATACTTGTTACCTTATATGTTTCTTATTTTCATGCAGCACCATATTTTTAAAACCCATCCATATTGATATGGACAGGTTTAGTCCCTGGTGGGCACTCTCCACATTTATTTACCCCATTTGAGAGTGATGGGCACCCAGGTTCCCTCCAACACTCCCACATCAACGGGCTATGAGCATCCTCACATGACCCCTATGGCCCTGCCTGAAAAGAGAGCGAGCAGAGTTGCTGGATTGCAGGGTGGGTATGTGCTGACTTCAGTTGACACAGCCTGCCAGCCAGCTCTCCACCCACTTGATTCTTGGAGGATTCCCTAACCTCCAGGGACTGCTCAGCCTGGCATCCCTTCCTGAGTGAGGGCTGACCCAAATCCTCTCAGCTTGAGCCTTAGGGAGATGAAGAGCCTCTGGCTGAGATGTCAAGAACATCTTGCAATTGTAAGACCTCAGGCCCCACTCTCTCCCCTGGGCCTGCTGGTCCACATTTATTGAGCAAGCACTCATCAAGGCAACTGCCGGTCATTAACTCCTGGCAACCCTTTCTTCAGGAGAGTTTCTGACTACAAAGCACATTTGGCCCTTTCCCCTCCCACAGGACTACCCTGGTTCTCCACATTTTCTCATTGCTCTTCCTCATCCAGCTCTTTCCAAGTGATCAGCCCCGTGATCCTGGCTGTGTCTGGGGGCAGGTCACTGAGACTCTCCCTGTCTCATCATAACATGGAAGTAAACAGCATCAGGACCACCCAGGAGCTCCCTCCATGGCCTCTGCACTCAGCCTATCTGACTTACTATGGCCTCACTTCCCACAAAGAGTTAAGTAATTCCGACCTCTCCTCCTCCAGGAAGTCTTCTCAGATGTAACCAGACAGTCCCAAAGTCCTTAACCCAACTGTCACTTAATGAGAACTTGAATATTTTTTTTTTGGCTAAAAATCAAAAGAATAATAAAGGCTATGATGCTTTAAGCACCTACTGTGGGCTAGATCCTTATCCCACAGTATCATAAGAGCCCTGGAAGGCAGACATTATCATCTCCATTTCACAAACAAGCAGGCAGAGGGTTAAGGGACTTGCCCAAGGTTATTGGCAGGTCATTGTCAAGGTCAGGATTGAAATCCAGCCTTGTATGACAGGAGGATTTTCTCCTACCTGACACCCCCTCCTTCAAAATCCCTCTTCTCATTTCTCCTCTTCCCATACATCCAGAGTGTATGCCATATATATTTGTGTGTGTGTGTGTGTGTGTGTGTGTGTGTGGTGCTTTACCATTGAGCTACATCCACAGTACTTTTTATTTTTTATTTTGGGATAGGGTCTTAGTAAGTTGCCACAGCTAGCCTTGAACTTGCAATCTTCTGGCTTCGGTCTTCAGAGTCACTGGGATTGCAGGAAGTACCCCATCATAACCAGTGTGTGTTCTTTTTTTTTTTTTCAGTCAGTTTTAAGTATATAAATAACACAGGGATGCATTCTCCTTATTTAAAGTACTATAGATAGGGCTGTCTCACCTTCAAGTGGGACCTCATCCCTCCACCAAAGGAACCTCTGGTATCGGCAGTCTTGAGTGTCATTCCAGTGCATTTGGTGTGCATTTACATACATTTTTCTACATCTGTAGGAAATAAGTAATATGGTTGAATGCTTTTACTTTATTTGACGTGAGTGATGTGTGCCTCATGCTTCAACATGACTTTTCCCACTCAGCAACACACCTTTGAGACCTGCACCCAAGTCTCCCCACACCATTCCTGTTCAGAACTGCCATGCAGTGGCTTGGTGGGCTTGGCTAGTAACCTTGCCCCTACAGATGGCCATTCAGATCTTTCCCAGTTCCCACAAGTACAAATGGAGCTGGAACAAACAGGCCTCTTTGTCCCTGTGACAAGTGCTCTGTGCGGGCATGGTGGGCACCTCTTCTCATCTGTCTCCTTGCTAACAAATGCCTCGTGGGTTCTACACCTGGGAGTCACTGGAGGCCTTGGGGGTTCCAACTCCTGAAATTGTACCCAAAGTTACCTACGTGCACCCCTGCGTGCACACACTGGGGAGAGCATCCATATCCTTACTGGGGTCCAGGCTTTCAAAGAGCCCCAGGAAGGCTAAGAAGTGCTGAGTTGTGTCAACTTTTGTAACTTTATGTTCCAGCAGCGCCATGTTTCAGGCTCAAGAGGACAAGCAGAAGCACAGAGCTCCTCACTCCCTCGCTTTGCCAGCCACAGCTCCATCTAGTGCTGAAAAAGAGGACCTTGGGAGTCAGTCCCTGGCCCAAAGCCTGGCTCCACCCCTTACCAGGTGGCTTTGGGCAACCAATTAACACCTGAACCTCTTACAAGGGAGGCCAGTAATACCTGCTCTGGGCCCTTGTGGAGAGTAAGTGAAACCCCTTGTGCCCCACGCCCAGCCATAGGGTACCTGCACGTCGGTCCCTGCCAGCCAAGTGCTTTAGGCATGGGGAACCTTCTCAAGGACATCCGCAGTCTGCAGCCCCCTTGAGTTCTGAGCCTATATCTGTCGTGGACAAATTAGGAGCAATGACACCAAGCAGAGTCCTGGCCCTGGCTGGGTTGTACCACTGCGGTGTCACTGGGAGACTGCAGGCCAGGTCTGCCCTGCCCAAGCCTGGAGAGCAGCTGACTGAAGCAGTGTGTGTGCATGTGCATGCATGCTGCGTACTCAGGTGTGTGTGTGAGAAGGCACATGATTGCGTGTCCTGGTGTGTGAGTGAATGAATGGGTGGTTTCCAGAGAGGCACAAGCCCCTTGAGGAGCTTCCAGGGCTGGAACAAATTTCAAATTTGATCATTGTTCCATGCTAGGCACTTCTCTTTATTCTTATTACTATTATTTTAACCAGGGATTGAACTCAGGGATACTTAACCACTAAGCCACATCCCCAGCCCTTTTTTGTATTTCATTTAGAGATGGGGTCTCACTGAGCTGCTTGGGGCCTTGCTAAGTTGCTGAGGCTGGCTTTGAACTTGACATCCTCCTGCCTCAGCCTCCTGAGACACTGGGATTACAGACGGGCGCCACTGTGCCCATCCCATGCTGGACACTACTATTCTTGAGGAAATCACAAGACAAAAGCAAGACAGCTAGGTTCAAGCAATATTCCCAAGTGCTGGTGTTATACTAAACACTGTAAATACAAAAAGATATTTCCTGCTCTTCCAATTGACACACTTTCTAGAGTCAGACATGTACTTTAATAAGTACAACCTCATGTTGCACTGAGGGACAGAAGTGTGTTCAAGACCCAGAGTGGAGAGAAGAGTGACTCTGTCCTGGGCAGCAAACTCTTTGTGAGAGAAGGGGCATGTCCCCTTTTCTGCAGACCATACCCAGGATGTCCTAGCCACCTTCCCTCCGTCCCCACCTCCATATGGCTACCAAGCCCTGCTGGACAAAGTCCTCCTCTGGTGGACAGAAAACTGCAGGGGGCCCACATGATAACCTTTCCCCATCCTTGTCCTCTCCTGCCTTTCCAATAGCTGGTCCTCACCTCTCCCACTCCATCCCCTCACTCTCAGCAGACACCTCCCTCTCCCAAGGCTTCCAGCGTCCTCCCACGCACTCAGGAGCTTCCCTCTCTGAGCCACCAGTTCACGTGCCTGGCCAGGGCACACAAAATGCTTAGAACAGGACTCAGGTAGGGAGTGTTCACTAAATGTCACCAGTATTGCCATAACCCTTGCAACACCCAGCATCTGAAAGTGCACAAAGCCACTGTTATGGTTTGGCTCTGGAATGTCCCCCCAAAATCTCATGGGTCAAAGACTTGGTCCCCAGGGCAGCAATGTTCAGAGGTGGGACTTTGGGAAAGTGATTGGCTCATGAGGGCTCTGACCTCATCAGTGGATCAATCCATTGAAGTTTCAATGGACTAGTGGTAGAAACTGAAGGCAGGTAGGGAACCATTGAAAGAATCAGGTCACTGGAGGCATGGCCCTGGGAACTCTGTCTTTCCCCTGGCCTCTTCCCCCAGCTCTCCTGATGCTTCCCAGCTGCCACGAGGTGAGTAATCTTACTCTGCCATGTCTTTCTGCCTTGGAGTCGGCAGACCATGGACTGAAACCTCTGAAACCATGAGCCAAAATAAACCCTTCCTTTCCAAGTTGTGGTGTCAGTTACTTTGGTCACAGCAACAGAAAGCTGACTAACAGAGCCACCATTAGGTGATCACTAGATGATCGGGGATACAGAATCCAGGGATGGTATCAAATGGTTATCCACTGTCCCCATCAAAGCATCCTCCGGTATAAATCAGATAAACTCCCAGATTCTATCCCTCCTGGGGTCTCTGCCCACCCTCACCCATGACCCTGGTTCTCAATCTGGAAGTTTTGTTTTACTTTCCTCCTGGAGTGTCAGCTCTGCTGGGTCAGGATGAGAGGGTCCTTGGAACGAAACACCACCCTAGTAGATCCTCTCTTACGGAGCATGTTGACCTCTTAGAACTTACTGTGCTAACATCTTACCAAAGGCCTCTCACAGCAGGGAAGAACCCATTTGTCCACCAAAAAAAGTTGCTCACATGTCTCTCCTGTCCTAAAAAGTACTTCTGTCCCCTTTCACTATAGCTCATCTCTCCTATCCTTCTCAGCCAAGCTCCTTGAAGAAGTTGTGGGTACCTCCAGTGATCATCTCCTCCCCATCTCCTCCTCACCCCATCACAGGCTGCCCTTGACCCCAAGTTCCACTGGTGACAGCTTGTGGTCACTTCACATTCCTTTTCAAGTGTCACTTTGTCTGATGAGGTTGACCATGTCCTCCTCAAACCTCACCTCCCAGAACTCACTTCCCCAGTTCTTCTCCTGTCCTAACCATTTCTTCTTGCTCTCTGACCCAGCTTCCTCCTCCACCACCCACCTCTTGAACATCAGTGTTCTCTGGGCCCTTGGCTACTGCTTCTCCCTGCCGCCCCTCAGATGACCCCATGATGAAGAACCACCTGTGCCCTAATGCCTCTGAAATCTCTCAGTCTCTTCTCTCTCCTGGTCTGAGGTTCAGCATTTCCTACCAATCCAAAACACTTGCAACTCAACAGGCAGACAAGACTCCCTTCCTCACTACCCTCTCCTCCCAGGATTCTGTACCCCATGAGAAGCCCACCTCACCCACCAAGCCAGGAGACCCACGAGAGGCCTCACTTCTTTCCAACTCTATTCTTTAAGTCTTGCCCATCCCACTGTGGGGATGCTTAACAGTTGGGTGGCCAGTAGGTTGAGGGTGCAGGGACATATGGATGCACTTTATTTCAAGGCCACAGCCATATCCCAGAGAAGGAGCTAATCCAGAGTGCAAGGGCACCAGCCTCCATGACTCAGGTCACACAGCATTCGGACCAGACCTCCCCACAAACCCTGGGTGGCCTGCTGCACAAAGAACGTTGTGGGCTGCCTCAGCCCGTGGCTCCACCAGTCACCCACTGAGCTAGTCAAGCTCCCTCTCAGCACAGCCCCTCTGCCTCCCCACCCATTCTTCTTCCCTCTGGAGTTCCTCTGCATACAAATCCCATCCCTCAACAACTTATCCAAAATTTTTGGTTGTGCTAAATAAACTTCAATTTTTTTGACACTTTTCTATGCCAAGCTCCTATAGTCTGCTAAATACCTGTTTTCCCCCATATTATCTCTCAACATCCTTGCCTTGCCCCACCTTAATGCTCTCATTTTTTTTTTAAGAGACATGGTCTCATTCTGTCACCCAGGCCTTGAACTCCTCAAGTGATCCTCCTGCCTCAGCCTCCTGAGTATCTGAGACTACAGGCATGTGCCACCACAGCTGGCTTCTCATTACCTTTTGAGCTTACTGAATTCCCTCTCTCCTGCCTGGCCCCTCATTCCATCTCCTTAGAGGGGTTCTCTATACAGCCATCTATAAATATTCATCTGGGCCAGGCACGATGGCACAATTCTACAGACTCAGGAAGCCAAGGCAGGAAGATCACAAGTTCTAGGCCAGCCTCAGCAACTTCACAAAACCCTGACTCAAAATAAAAACATAAAAAGGGCTGGAGCGATAGTTCAGTGGTAAAGTGCCCCTGAGCTCAATCCCCAGTACCAAAAATAAATAAATACTCATTGGGATGAGGAGCCAGGGCTGTCTGCAGCAGAAGAGTGACGAGGTTAAAGTCTCTGTCATAGTGCAGCCTACATGGTCCTCCCTTACCCAGCCTGCCCCATCCTCAGCTCCCTGTCACCTCTGTGAACCTCATACTGAGGGCAGATCTCAGCACATCTCACTTGTTGTCACAGGTCTGGTTTTGGCTGCATGGAGGGGCATTCCCACTTTAACCTGTCACTTGACTAACCCTATCTGGTGCCCCAGCCTCCAGGCTCTGGAATCTCCTAGGAAGTCTTTCTGGATCTCCTGGTTGAGGACTGCCATAGCACACAGGCGTCCTAATGCTTGTTGGAGTGGAATGAACCTGTTTGCGGGCTGTCGCCTTCCCAAGAGCTTCTCCAGGGCAGGAAGCATACTCGCCCATCTGGGTGCACAGTTAAATGTTTGCATTGGGCAAGGCTGTAGCAGCCAACAGGTGGGCCACTCAATGCCAAACAGGGTCGATTGAGTATTGAGTACAATACCCAGGGTCCAGTCCCTGAAGAATCTGGAAAGCAGCTGTGACATGACCAGGGATACGGTCAGCCCTTCCGGGAGAAAAGGAATGGTGATGGATACCCCGAACCTTCCCTCTCCTCTCTCCGATCCTTCAAGTCATGCTGGTGCCTCCCACTCCTGTGACCCACACAGCTTGGCTTCCGCAGGGCAGAGCAGGATGGAAGGGACAGGAAGGACACTTCCAGACAAATTAAGTGTTCAGCCTTGCTCCATAAATGTTAGTTGAACAGTATTTGTTCAATGATGTGTCTGAGCAAAGCTCCACAGGATGACTGGCCACCTCCCTGGGGAGGAAAGGATGTTCCTAGCAAAACACATCAGCGGGCCCTTCATGGCTTATGCTAGATAGTAACAGCAGCAATTGTGTGGACAGAGCAGGAGAAGGAAGGAGGGAATGAGAAGTCTCAGCATGGGACAAAACCCCAACTCTATTATGAAGGGATCAGCAAGCAGAACTGTTTAGCCAGTCTCCAAAGGACTTCCTTGGCCTGGATTTTTGAGGAGCTGAAGAATTCGATTTGGAGAAGCAGAGAGGAAGACTTTCCAGGGGATGGGGACAGATCCACACCCTTCATTGGTAATTCATTCAGGAAACAAAGAACCCAATAGGTCCTGAGTGCTGAGAGCCCCATGGTGAACTGACACAAGACTCCAGCCCCCGGAAGCCCTGTGGGCCAGGTGCAGAGAGTGGAAGATAAAGGCCCATTTCCTAGGTCACAGCAGATGACTGAGTTGTGGAGTGACAGGAAGCTGTGTTGTTAAACAAGGCAAGGAGCCAGGTCGCACAGGAAGCACAGCCCTCGGCTCACCTAACAGGCAACTGGGAGCCCTGTAGTATGCGCAGTGGTCATCCAATGGCTACTTCTGGAAAACAACTTTAATAGCCAGAGGAGGGCATGTTACCAAGAAATGTTTCCACCACAGGTCAGTGCAGCAGAAAGCAGGAGCTATGAGATCAGACGATCCTGGTTTCAAATCCCAACCTGGCACTTTCCCACGCGTCCCTGAGCTCTTCTCAGCCTGGGTTTTCTCACCCATAAATCAGGCACACAAGGATTACAAGCACCACTGGGAGGACAACTGGAAGAGAAACCTAAGTACCCAACACATAATGGGACCCATAAGTCACTTTTAAAATTTTTATTTTTGATATCGGGATTTGAGTCACATCCCCATTCCTTTTTATTATTTATTTTGAGACAGGATCTCACTAAGCTGCTTAGGGCCTTGCTAAATAGCTGAGGCTGACCTCAAATTTGCAATCCTCCTGCCTCAGCCTCCCAAGTTACTGGGCTTACAAGGTGTGCGCCACCATACCCAGCAGTTTTTTCCTCTCTGCTTCTCCCAGCATGTGATGCAGACCCAGACTGAAAGAGAGGTGGCTTCTACCTCCAGGAGCTGCCTCTGGTAGGTGGCTAGATTGTCCCAATGAGCTGGCAGTGTGCCCAGGCTGGGTAGGAACCCTGGGATGAAGGAGGAGCAGATGAGCCAAATTCTGGAAGGAGGAGGACTACTACTTCTTCTATAGGAAAATGTGCAACACTTTGCAAAGACCAAAAATGGAAAGGGAAAAACAGGACAAGCTCAAAAGTGACTCCAAAGCTGTCAGATTTTAAGGTGGGAAGGTTGCAGGTGCCATCACCAGGACAGCATGGAGAACAAGGGCAGGGCAGACATCAAGGCTCTGAGCAGTGACACAAGGCTCTGAGGGTGAACCAACACATGAGCCGGCAGCCAAGTCCCAGCCAAAGCTCGACCTTAGGTCCCAGCCCAGGAGCTTGTGCATGTGCTCGTGTGGACCAGGTCCCCAAGCCCGTCTGTGGTCAAAGCACCCCGTTCCTCTGATGGTCCATGTCTCAACCCTTCGGAAAGCTGCAACCTTTCTGAATTATCTGTCACCTACTCCAGCATTAGGTCTCAAATCATGACAGTGGGCAGATGAGCAGTGGTCACGTACACAATTTCATAGGTTTCCTCCTATCATTGCACGCCATTACTTATGAGCCATCAGTTGGCTTACTGAATCCCAGGTACTCTCTCCCCTTCTACATGCCACAGGCCCCACCTAGTTTCACCCTTGGCACTACTGACACTTGAGGGCAGAACTTCTTTGTTGTAAAGACTGGTCTATACACTGCGTGACTAGCAGCATCCCTGCTCTACCCACTATCGCTGCCAACAGTTGTAACAACCAACAATGTCTCCAGATGCTGCCAAATGTCTCCAGTGGAGTCCCATGGCCTTATGTCTTATACGGGCTTTTTTTTTTTCCCCCCCTCAAAAAATGGAAAGGGGAAAAAAAAAGTTTTATAAAAAATGAAATTTAGTCCACCAGTAAACTTGTTTGTTCCACAACTTTGTGGGGTGGAGAGGGTAGGGAAAACAAGAGGAGGAAGGTGGAGAAGCCTTGTCAAAAAGAAACACCCAACAACTAGCTGTGGTGGCTCACCCCTGTAATCCCAGCTACCAGGGAGGCTGAGGCAGGAGGATTGCGAGTTCAAAGCCAGTCTCAGCAACTCAGGAGGCCCTAAGCAACTGTCTCTAGATAAAATACACAAAAGGACTTTAAAAAAAAAAAAAAAAAAAGAAGGGCTTGAGATATAGCTCACTGATAGAACACCCCTGGGTTCAACCCCCTGTAAGAGAGAGAGAGAAGGGAGGAAAGGAGGGAGGGTGGGAGAAAGAGAAAGAAACCAATAGCCTGAGAATGAAAACTGTAGAACACTGGAGTCAATCTGTAGTGACAGTCACCTGCCCTCATGTGCGTCTGCTCTTTCTTTTCTGCATTTACCACCTATCTGTACCCTGCCAAAGCCTGAGGACTGCTGACTGCTTCCAAGGATACCCTTTCAACCCACTGAATTGCTGGGTATGGTGGCACATGCCTGTAATCCCAGCACTTTGAAGGCTGAGGCAGGGGGATTGGCAAGTTCTGGGCAGCATAGCAAGACACTGTCTCAATAAGGGGCAGGGGTGGTGGTGCAGGGTTTGCAGATGTAGCTGAGTGCTTGAGAGCTTCTGGGTTAAACATCCAGTACAAAAAAAAAAAACAAAAAACAAAAAAACTCACACTACAGTTCTCTCCAAGAAAGTACACATTGATTCTTTGCACATAAATGTGGACTCCAGTTTAACTGGGTCATCAGTATAGACTTGGCATGGGAAGACACCCCATGAGCAGGAACCACCGGGCATCCAGCCAGCGTGGGTGAGGTCCATGGGTAAGGATCTATGGGGAGACGTGCATAGATCCTTAAGCACAGGTCCTTGTAAACGCTCTGCAAATGTTTGAATTTTTACCAACCCCTATGCTAGACTTTGGCACACAGACTTCTAAATTGAGGGTTCAAATTTTAACCTTTGAGCTCTGCATTTTTTTCTATATCGACTAACAGATGATAGAACTGTGTGCAAGACAGACTGTTCTCACACCAGTGGGGCTTGTCCACTGCTACACCAGCATGAGACGCACTCTGCTGGGGAAGGACAGGACACAGCAGGCCCCCACAGCAGGAGAAAAAGAACACTGGGCCTAGTGTCCCTGCTTACACACTCAGTTTCCATTTTCTTTTCCTCCACAGTGTGGGACTTGAACACAGGGCCTGTCACCTGCCAGGCAAGTGCTCACTGCTGAGCCACAACCCTGGCTCTTTCCCATCTTTAAAATAGGAATATCAGCCCTACCTTCCACCCAGAGTTGTCATCAGGCCTGCAGTCACAGAAGTTCAAAGCTGGCAAAAGCCTTAGCAGCAGGCACGGAGGAGGACCACCAAGGCAAAAGCACTCTGAGAAGGGGACACGGCTCCACAGAGGTAGGCCTGCCACTGTGGGTTCAGAAACCACCAGGCCCTAGTGAGGAAACTCCCACTACTCAGAAGGAGGAAAGAAAGCAGGAAGGGGACTCCAGGTTCTCAGTGCAGTAGACTCAGAGAGGAGGTCTCAGACCACAGCACCATAAGTACCCTCCTACAGTTCATTACTACACACCCAAACCACTGGGTCGCTCTGCCTCAGGAGGCCAGTCGGGGGGCAGCCAAGATTCCCTAGCTCCTTGCAGGCAGTGCTGCCTCCTGTCCCTTCAGACTGCATTGGGATGGGCTCATCCAAAAGCATTCTTCAGAAAGTTCACCAGATTTTTTTTTTTTTTCCGGCAAGGGGGTCTGTTACCAGGGATTGAACTCAGGGGCACTCGGCCACTGAGCCACATCCCCAGCCCTATTTTGTATTTTATTTAGAGACAGGGTCTCACTGAGTTGCTTAGCGCCTTACTTTTGCTGAGGCTGGCTTTGAATTCACGATCCTCCTGCCTGAGCCTCCTGAGTCGCTGGGATTACAGGCATGTGCCACTGCACCTGGCAAATTCACCAGATTTTTAAGCTGTGGTGGACCAAAATGCCATGGCACAGGGACGAGAATCCAAAAACCCGCATTCCTGACCCAAGTGTGCTTTCATAAGTTAAATCTGGGGAGTCTTCAGCCCCGAAGTCTCCATGGTCAGTGAAAGGGCCAAACCTAACTCAAGGGAGTTCACTTCAGTTTTGTTTTGAAATAAACTTTTCAAGGCACAGATGGGTTAACACTGACAAGACCTTTGCCTTGGGAGGAAGACCCCCCTACACACACCCAGTTCAAAAGGGAAAACTCCAAGTACACACAAGACTACCAGTAGTTACTTAGGAGGCACAAAGCTCGCCTGTCCCTAAACACCTTAACACAAACTTGGGCTGGAGTTAGCTCAGTAGTAGAGTTCTTGCTTAGCATGTTCAAGGCCCTGGGTTCCACCCTTAGCACCACAAAAAAAAAGAGATAAACATAAAAACCTCACCACAAACTTGAACAGAAATAATTTATTCATTCAACACTTACCATATGCCTAGTATGAGCCGCATGATGGGAATAAAGTTCAAAGAAATAGTAGAACCACGGTCCTAAACTGAAGGAAGAGAAGAATTCAGCTCAGGCCTAGTCCCTGGGAAGAGAGAAAATGGGACATGCAGAGCCAGAAGCCGGGCGTGGTCAGCAGTGAGTGGACTCAGACTATCCTGGCTCCTGATATTCACACTGCTCAGTTCCCATCAAGCAGCACAGAGTCACAAGTTCGGGTTTATGTTTGGGGTGTCTAGCAGGAAAAATTTTCAGAATGGGCTTGGTTTAGTCATCAGAATGGTTTTAAGGAAATAATTCTTCCTTCACCACACCCCCCTGCTCTGGGGATTGAAACCAGGGGTGCTCTACCTCTGAGCTACATCCCCACCCCTTTTTATGTTTTGAGGCAGGGTCTTATTAAGTTGCTCAGGCTGGCCTGGAACTTGCAATCCTTCTGCCTCAGTCTCCTAAGCAGCTGGGATTAATACACACTCCACTGTATTTTGCAAGATTTTAAGTTTCAAAATAATGTTAGGGATAAAAGAAATATGGAAGAATTGTTGTAGCCAGGCCCAGTGGCACATGCCTGTAATCCCAGTTACTCTGGAGGTTGAGGCAGGAGGATCTCAAGTTCGAGGCCAGCCTCAGCAACTTAGCAAGACCCTGTCTCAAAATTTTAAAAAATCTTAAAAAAGGCTAAGATGTAGTTTAGTTGTAGAGCACGCTTGGGTTCAATCCCCAGTATCAAAAATATAAAATAAAAAAAACCCCACACAAATACATGATCTTATAAAGGGAATGAGTAAGACTAAAATTCATTCCTATATGAAACAAAAGAAAGAGAGTATGTATACATTCATTAGCTCTCTGCAAACAGCTACCTATCAAAACATAATTTCATTAAGTACAAGGGACATCTCTGGGTCAGGAGGTCTAAACAAAGGCTGCTCCTAATAACTGGAGAACCATGAAACTATTTCAATTGTGGGCATCCATCCTAAAGAAACAAGGTTCACAAAAAAACCTCAAACTTCAATTCCAGCAAGGGTTTCATTCTTCTATACCAGAAACCCTTTGATTGGAATTGGCAGAAAGTCAATGAATTAACACTGTTAGTTAAGGACAAGTGCCAGGGAGCTATGTGGACACAAGAATGCTGTTCCCTGGCCTGTGTGTGCCTGTCCCTTTATGAGCATCAGCTCTGGCCAACCAGGAAGACACTGGATTAGGCTGGATGTGTCACTCCCAGCCCTGGAAATCCACCAGAGGCCTGGTACGGTGTCCCTTGAGAAGGCAGCATCTGGAAGAGAAGGTCCCTCTTTCCCTGCTCTTCCTGTGCAAATTAACAGGGAGCCTTGAGTGGGAAGCAGGGAGGACAGCTGCTTGCTGCTGGATCCCAGTCCTGGATGACCAAGTGCTGCTCTATTTGACATGTAAATATTTGGCCTCACATCAGTCACCCATCAAGGTTTCACAATACCCAAGGATATCCCAATTATGCAAGAGTGCTTATGAAATTGTCAAAATAATTTTTTTTAAATTTAAAATGTCTGTGGTATGTCTTAGGAGACAGTCTGTCATACTATCAAGCCAATAACAAGGGATTATCATTGGTGGCACATCGGGGAACCACTGGCTTGAGGCTGAAAGTTGAGAAGCAAATATATCACTGCTTTCTGTCCAGGAAGCCCAAATAATTTGGAAAATTATTAATATTTGGCAAAACAGTTTAGCAAGAAAGTGTCTAGAGTGCTGAGAATGGAATTGTCCATAACCACCCTTGGTGGGAAAGAATAAAACAAAATCCCCCAGCTTTTTTTTTTGTTTGAAGATTGAATTACAAAATGAGAGGAAAGGAAGGCGACTGAGGGAGAGCTGTTTCAGTTAAGCATTTGATTTCCGTATCACACAATTTTCATCAAAAACAAGAGTTCCTCTGAGAAGGACCATGAGAGAAAGAGACAAGGCAGAGAGGCGCAGGGAGAGGATAGAGGACAGAAGCCGAGCCCAGCTGAGGGCACCCCTCACCCTGCCGTGGGAGCAAGGTGCCAGTTGCTTCTCCTGGCTGCACGCTAGGGTGGGGATTCCCAGAAGGAGCTTCCTGGCACTCAGAGTCAGCCTGATACCCCCTGCCCCAGGTGGTTGGTTTCAGGAGTGTTGACGGTGGTGGGACAGCATCTGCCACACTTTGGCCAGGTCCCCATCTGCAGCCAAGGGCATGCCCTGCAAGGTGGCTAAGGTGAGGGCTGTAGTCGGTGTCCTGGGGGTCTCCTCAGACCTCCTGAGCACCAAGCCGTCAAGCAGTAAGCTCCCACTTCCTCCTGAGGCTATGCCTTGCTCAAAGTCACACAGTGGGGACCCTGCTAGATCTCAGTAGGGTCCCCACTGGAACCACAGCTGTCACTCTGGAGTTCTTTCTACCACATTTCTTCTGAAATGGCCTAGCAGGAGCCACACCAGGGTGGAGTCAGTGAAGACACTGTGGTGAAGTCCATTAATCCAGAGATTGACCTGTCAGGGGCAGCTTCTTAAGGGCACAGAAGGGGAAAAAACAAAAGCAAGTTTATACTCATAGGGGAAACATAATCTGTGATTATAAATATTTCATGGGCAAAGAAAGCAGCACTGGCTGAGAGACTGGGGCGGGGGAGGTGGACAGCAAATTAGATCCCAGTTTGCAAAGTGATAGGGCAGCTGGAAAAGCAGCAGGCTGGGCTATTCTGGGCTGTGTGCTGTGAGGCCTGCGTCACAGGCCTGGCCACCCGGCTGTGTTGAAACCACAGCCTTCCAGTGGTCAGTGCAGAACACCTTAGGAGGAGTGCTGAAGTCCATGGGAGACCAGAGGGGACAGCAAGGACAGAGTCATTTGGATGACTCTGGTGAGCTCAACAGCAGGGAGGAGGGCAAGGGGGTGCAGCAGAGCAGTCAGCATCCTGCAGGGACATAACTGAGGGCCGAAAGAAGAGAGGGCCTGACCCCACAGAGCAAGTGGCCCAAGAAACAGCAGGACAGCTCAGTTCAAGCTGTCCCTGAGGAAAGGTCCAGTCCCAGAGCAGGCCTTGCAGGGTGAGAATAACAATCCCACCTCTCCTTTGTGCCAGGCCAGGGGTCTCTTCCTCCCTTCCTTCCTCTGGGGAAGCAGCACAGACAGCAGGGAAGTCAAAAGCCCACTGAGTACCAGCGGCTGCAGCTGCAGTGGCAGAGAACCCCCCATAGGCCAGGCTTTGGTCAGTCCTCCTCAGCCATGTCCACCACTGCAGCAGAGCCTGTCAGCCCCAGACTCCTCCACCCCCCTGGAAGGTCAGATGGAGAGGGGCATGAGTTACCCAAACACCCAGAGCACCTGAGTCAAGCTTAGTGGGAGGGGAGCAGAGCATTCCTCAACTGGAAGATGCAAAGCTGGGCAGCAGTGGGCTAGGTGTCCGTGGGATCCAGGAGAATCAGCAAGGCAGCCTGCAGGACCACAGCGAGTCAGAACCAAGTCACAGCGAGTCAGAACCAAGTCACAATGGCAAGGACTCGCCAACTACAAAACCGAGACCAGTGACGCTGTGGTTAGACCCTGAATTTGAAGTCACAGGATCTGGCTTTGAGACTAGCTTTGACACTTATTAGGAATAGAAATCATGTTACCTCTGAAACTCAACCAATGCCAGCAAAGCCTGAGGGTTGTGAGGAACACCAATATGCATAACCTGAATGTTTTCAAATTTCACTTTTATTCCGACGTTGGGGATTTTTTACTGCTTGACATCTCTTGGATGTACCAACGGTTCAGGCACCTAGCCTGCCTGCAACCATGTTCCCTCCCCAGCCCTAAGGCACCTGAGCTTAGTGCTCAGCATGACTGACCACCCAGACGTAGAAGTCAGAAACTTCACATCCCTCCTTGGCCTTCCCCAGCACATTAGCTCACCCTCGCCAAGTCCAGTCAACTGTTCTCTCCTAGAGGCGTCCATTTGCTCATTCTACCCTAGTCCCTTCAGTCCCTTGCAGAATCCATCACAAAGCCTATGCTCATCAACTCTGACCTCCCTAAGCCCCTCTGAAGAGTAAGTCCAACTTAGTATCCCTCCCACTACCCCAACCCTGCTTGCTAAATACCCTCAAGAGCATCCCATGCCCTTGGGATAAAATAAAGCCTCCTTCCTGAGACTTAGGAGTTCCTCTGCTCCTCTCCTGGCCTGTTAGTTTGGATCTTAAATGTCCCCCAATGGCCCATGTTAAAAGCTTGGGTCCCAACCCACTGTGCTATTGGGAGGTGGTGGACACAAGATGTAGGCCCATGGGCTGGGATGTGGCTCAGAGCAACGGCCTAGCATGGGCTAGGCCTGGTTTCCATCCCCAGTACCACACACACACACACACACACACACACACACACACACACAGTGATGGGGCTAGTGGGAGGTCTTCTGGCCTCTGTGGAAAGCCCCTGAAGCGGACAGGGGCCCCTCGTCTCTTTCTTTTCTTTTACTTCTGGGCCTCAAGGTGAGCAGCTTTGCTCCACCCCACGTTCCCCTCCACAATGTGCTGCTGTGAGCCAGAGCGAACCTTCAGATGGTGGTCATCTCAGGCACTGGTCACAGCACAGCAAGGTGACCGATACACAGCCTCGTCCCCCACCTGCTCCTGCCACACTGGTTTTTCCTCCAGCCTGTGGCACTTACCTGCCACAGTCCCTCCTGCCCCAGGGTTCACCCAGTCTCTCCTCTCCTCCTGAAACATTCCCCCTCCTCTCACCTAGCTAACGCCTATTTGTTTATTTTCACTAAAGTATAGCTCATTAATTATTTACAGATGTATATACTCATGAAACGCCCACGCAGATCTAGATTTAGAGCATTTCCAACACTAAGAATTCCTCACTGGGCTCAGGAGGCTGAGGCAGGAAGATAGCAAGTTCAAGGTTACCTTCAGCAACTTAGTGAGACCATGTCTCAAAATAAAAAATAAAAATAAAGGACTGAAGATGGACGTAGCTCAGTGGTGAGCACCCCTGGGTTCAATCCCTGGTACCACACACACAAAATGAGGTTCCTCTCATCCCTACCTCCTAGGAACCCTATTTTGACTTCCATCACAATACCTATTCAGGCTGCAGCTGAGGCAACTCTTTCTCTGGGAAGCTGCCTCTAATTATACTGAAAATCTAACATTTTATCACAGGCCCTTGTTAGGCTTGGGGTTTTGTATTTGTTTGAGGAGTTGATTCATGTTGGCTTGGTCTCCCCTGTGATGCTGTAAGCTCCATGGGCCAGAAAATCGCTGGCAGCTATTAGAGCTTACTACTGTCAGGTGCTGCTCTAAGCACTTACAGGCACTGGCTGATGAACCTTCACATCAACCCTATCAAGTATTATATCATTATTTTATCCCCATTTTACAGGGGAGGAAATTGAGGCACAGGAAAGTAAAATAATTTGCCCAAAGTTGTGAGGTGGCAAGTGGTGGAGCTGGGATTCAAACCCAGGCAGTCTGGCTACAGAGCTGTGTTCTTTACCATTACACTACTCTGCCTCTCAGAGGCCACTGAAATATTTAATAAGTACCCAAGGTATTTTAAATGAATGAATTTACAAATGACCTGATAAGATTCCATTAAAGAAACTAAGAGAGCTCCTAATCTCCCCAAAGAGGCCAACAAATGAACAGAAGATAAACTGTCACTGAATTACCTGCACAGGCCCAAGATTATGTCATCTGAAAACAGAAGGACTTGTCCATTTCTCCGCAAGTCCTGGGAGGAGTCTCTATGTTACTGGGCATAAAGAAGTGTTCTGAGAAATAACTCCAGAGTGAAGAAAGGTCACCGTCTGCTCCACTGCTCTATTCCATAACCCAGTAATCTTTATGAGCATTCAACACCTCAAGTCCTCTAAAATATGAAGAGGATACTGTGGATGGAAAACAGAACCGAACCCTTTTGGTTAGAAAGTGACTGACTCCATGGTACATTTATAAATTGACATTTGATCCATACCCGTTTCCCAGAGCCTAATGATCCTGGATGAACTCATATTACAGGATCCAAACCAGAAAGGCAAGGGCCCAGGCTCCCGTACCCAGGCTGTTCCACACAAAGACTGTCATCATCATGTGGCAACAGGTTGGCCACCTCCCAGTTGCTTCAGTGTGATCTACCTCACAATCACATCTCAGAAAGCACAGGAAGAAAACACACACAAAAATGTTTATTCTCTCACAGACACTGTGACCCGGTGTAGCAGCCACGTGGCACCTGCCTCCTCTCAGCCAAGTGTAGTTCTTGGAACTGCTCTGCCCACGAGGCCCTGCGGTTGGAGGCCTGGGCTCTGCTCACACAAAGTTCTGAGCGATGGCCAGCACCTTGGAATACTCGCCTTCCTTCTGGCGCAGGCTGCTGGGGATGGGCACTTTAATTCGGGTCCCCACAGGGTTCCCATTGTCCTCAATGAGGACCACATTGTTAGAGTCAAACCTGGGGGTCATTCGGGGGCCAGGCATGCGATGTCCCACAATGAGCGCCTTTTTCTTCTGTCCCCTGATGGCCAGCAGAATCCGGTCGCCCACCTTGCCCACCCCATTCTTGTTATAGACGTGGATGCACCGAGGAGGGCGATGGTACGGGGTGTTGCCCAGGGTGCTGTTGTCCACCACTCGCACCCGCGTCATCTTCTGAATTGCACCGAGGCTGCCAGTGGTGCTGGTGAGAAAGGGAAAAACAGGCTGTGACCTGCATCTGTCTAGACCAAGGTACATGGCCTCTTGAGAAGGCAAGAGAGTTCACATTACACACACACACACACACACACACACACACACACACACAATATACAGCCTTGGAGCCTTGACAGTCAGGATTTATGTATACCCAAATTTCTTACAATCAAGAGCTTCTGCTGCTATGGCAAGATCTTGATTTGGATGGGTTTTAAAGAGAACTCCATTTTTCCATTACACCATACTTCATTGCAATTCTAACTTAAAGCCTTTCCAAAAGGTCTCCAAGAACTCAGAGGAATCCCTTATGGGCCAGGCCTACACCCAATGCCTGTCCTGCAAAACCTGCTTCCCCAGATATCCTCATCCCAAATGTTCTCATCCACACGTTGCTGGGAACCTGAAGATGTGAATGAGCAGGCTTGCTAAGGGAATCCACTGACGCAATGTAGCAGAAACTGGAATTAAGTCAAGGTAACTATCTTTTAATACTAGAAAGGGTTGTTTCCTTTTGTTTTCTAGAGTATGTATTAAAGGCAGATACAGTGTTTACAGAGCAATCTGATCACACTGAGATCTCTATTTTCCAGAAGTTCACTGCTGGTAGTAATCTTAGGGCTTCTTCTCCCATTCTACATACCTAGCCTGGGCAATTTCATCCGCTCTCCTTGCTGCCAACTCTAGGCCCACATCTCTCCTATATCATAGTCCAACATTTCCACTCTCCAGGGCTCCCTAAAACTCGTCCTATCGCCAGTGCACAATGACCTCCTGCCTGCCCTTGCAAGCTCCATTAGGCTGCTGCATTTCCTCTAGGAACTCCAACTCCCACCCACACACCTCTTTCACCATCAAACATCCACTGGCAGCATGTCCTACTGACCCCACATCCTAAGCACTG
Organism: Glaucomys volans; assembly: GCA_020662805.1. Lineage (NCBI taxonomy): Eukaryota > Metazoa > Chordata > Mammalia > Rodentia > Sciuridae > Glaucomys > Glaucomys volans. The sequence continues at coordinate 88,058 of JAJEJO010003803.1, read as the reverse complement.
TCCTTCCTCTATGCCCTCACTGACGATGTCCATCATTGAGCAGTTCACTCTACTGAGACTGTGACACTGGTGTGCTCATTGGTTCCTACTGCACCTCACTCTGTGGACAGGAGCTCTTTTTGGAAGACAAAACTGATGCCACTCCTCTGCATAGAAACGTCCAATGGTTCTCCACTTTCACAACCTGATCCCAATTTACCCACCTTCTGAGGCCACACATGCTACCACTAACACACATACACTGTGTCCCAGCAGCTGGCAGGAAACTAAAGGAGTTCTCTAAGCACACTACCTTTCAGCCTCCCTGAGGACCTGGGTAGGACCTGTGCCCACTTCCCTTCCAGGAAGACTTCCTCCATGCCTTTCTCCCCCTCCAGCCCCCTCCCTCCCCACATCAGCAGCTCCAGTCTCAAGCCTTCCCAAGCACCCTATTATTAAACTCATCACATTTTCTTGGAGTTATTTGTTTTTGAGTTCCTTCCTACAGCCCACTTGAGAGCTCTTTCATGACAGGAAGTAATTCTCATTTGACTCTGTATGACCAGTCCCAGACACAGTGCTGAGAAAATACCTGTGGCATGGGGACACTGATGGGATAGGACTGCTCTGGCTTAGGGTCTAGGAGGAAGAGAGGGGGTCACACTTCTAACAGGCTTGATTTTTTTTTTATAACAAGCAGTATTATTTTGTAGTTAAAACAAATTTTCCATTCTTAAAAGATAGGGTTTTAATGCTCCAGGGGAATGACAGGTCAAGAGATGTCAGATTCACTGCAAGCATCTTAGAGGGACCGAAAGTAACAAAATTCCATCACATGAACAAGTTTCTGCCAGACAGAATCCACCTCTATCATCCCCCCACTGTCTATCATCCCGCCAAATCCCAGCTCGGCTGATTCCTTTAGCTTTCCCTGATCCCAAAACCAGTTTCTCCTCCCAATCCAGTTTCCACACTAACCAGCCTGATAGGAGGTTTACTCAAAGGCACAGCTTTAAGAACTCAATGTGGAAAGTTACCTGAAACAGCGCTGGCTGAAGGCCCTGCTTGCACTGGTCAAAGGGCCCCAGAGTCCACCACAGACCGCCATGGAATCCCCAGACAGCAAATCCTGGTGGAAAGGCGAAGAAAAAAATTGATTTCAAAGTCAGAGCCCTGACTCAAAGCCAGTTTTCTTTGGGGACTTGTGTGGGAGATGGCACTTCTAGCACAAGATCATTAGTCACTAAATATAAATCTTAATGGTTAAAAGATACACAGATGATTAGACAGAACTCCAGCTTCAATTCTGCTGATTCACATTTTGACTCTAGGGTCAGAGAGCAGGACAGGCCCTCAACAGTTCCACAGTAAGTAACATAACACAGAGAATGTCTGCACTGTCACGTCACTTCCGCAGGCAGGAGGAGAACATGAATCCTCTGGCACACCCCTCGCCAGTGACTACTTCCCAAGAACTCCACAAAACTGCACACACACTATTTCCCTTAAGTGTTTTCTGATATCAGTACTTCAATCCCCTAAAAAGAAGTGCATTAGCCAGGAACAGTGGTGCATGCTTGTAATCCCAGTGACTTGGGAGGCTGAGGCAAAAGGATCACAAGTTCAAAGTCGGCCTTAGCTACTTTAGCAAGGCCCTGAGCAACTTAGTGAAACTCTGTCTCCAGAAAAATAAATAAATTAAAATACATACACACACACACACACACACACATATATATATATACATATATGTATATATATATAAAGGGCTGGGGATGTGGCTCAGTGGTTAACTACCCCTGAGTTTAATCTCTGGTACCAAAAAAAAAAAAAAAAAAGGAAAGGAAAGGAAAAAGGAAAAGAAAGTACGTTGTCTACGCAGCTGCCATCCGCCTGTCACTATATCACCTTTCCCCCAAATGTAAAAGTCAGAACACCTGTATAGCTCAAGGTCAACAAAGTAGAGCCAAAGACTGCCCTTGCCAAATCACTGACCAAAGTCTACATTTGGGTCAGTCTTCCCAACAACTAACGCCCAAAAACCATTGACACCGTCGTAGAGCTGAAAGTGGGCTCTGGGAAGCAGGCAGAGATGACAGACCAACACCAGCCCAAGATTCATGACTCCAGTCTGCAGACTTCAACCTTAACAATGAATTATGGAAGTCACCAGTGCGCTGCACCACCTGAACACCACTTGGGATGTGGTTAAGAAGCCTACAGCCTTCTGGTGATTCCAGTTGCAAAATATGCCTGTTCTTCCACCCAAACACTTGGCTGCAGAGGGCCTCATTCAAGAGCTCTGCAGAGCCAAACCTCTACAGTGTAGTGTTTACATGTGGCTGTTTTTCGAAAGTTCAAAGCACCTCAGATAAAACTTTATTTAATAAAGGTGGGTGGGGGAACCCTTTAACTACCACAGAAATACCTACACATTCCACAAATGCACATTAACTACAAGTTAGCCTCAAATCTCAGACTTATTCCCAAGTGTTCTTTTTAAAACAAGGAAGCACTGGCCCAATATAATTATGATCAGAAAATTAAATCAAAGGGAGGCAGCTAGCTTATGAAACTAGTAACAACTGACACACAGAATCATAGATGACAGACGTGATAGACAGATGAGGCCAAGTTCACTTTTACGAGCTGAGTGACCCTGGACAAGTAACTAAACTACTGAGCTTTTCCACATGAAACACAGGAACACGAACAGTACCTGCTCACAGGAGGACTCAGCAAGACAAGCGACACAAAGCCATCAGCACAGTGCCTGGCACTCCACGCCAGATATTCTCCTCCTCCTTCCAATGTTGCATCTCAGTTCACAGATTAGGAAACTGAGAAACAGAGACATTAAGTGACTTGTGTAGAGCCCCACAACTTGTCAAGGGCAGAACCAGAAGCAGCAGTGGCTCCAGTCTGGGTCTAAGGGCATTCCAACCACACTCCGCAGCCCTGCTCTGCTACACAAGTGCCCTGCACACAGCTCCAGAGCTGAGCAGCTTTGAGGGTCATCTGGCCTGTCACCTTTCTTTATGAACATTTACTGGGTGGTTCAATGTGTTGGATGCCAGGCTAAGTGCTTTACACTGCCATCTCATTTAGGCTCATAAAAACTCTATGGAAATGAGTACCATTATTAGCCTCAGTGTTAGACACAAGGAAATGAGGCCAAGGGGTTAAATAACTTGACCAAGGTCACATAGTAAGGACTGACAAAACAGAAATTTGAACCCAAATAGCTGACTTCCTGAACCCAAGCTCTTAATCAACAGGAAATAAACATGGCAACCATAATTTAAATATTAATATTTTTTCCAACTGTTAAATCACTCTTGTTCCATCAAGACTATTGACATCACAAATGAATAAAGAAAATGTGGTATATATACACAATGGAATATTATTCAGCCATAAGGAAGAATAGAATTATGGCACGTGCTGGTAAATGGATGGAATTGGAGACTATCATGCCAAGTGAAATAAGACAAAAAATCAAAGGCCGAATGTTCTCTCTGATATGTGGATGCTAACACACAATGTGGGGGCAGGTGGGGGGGTACAGAAGTTCATTGGATTAGAAAAACGGGAACGAAGGGAAGGGAGATGGGAATAGAAAAGACAGTAGAATTAATGGTATAGAATTTTCCTATGTTCATTTATGAACACACGACCAGTAAACTCCACATCATGTACAACAACAAGAATGGGAAGTCACACTCCATGTTGTATAATATGTCAAAATACACTCTATATCTAAAAAGAACAAAAAAAAGAGAACACTCACATCACATGCTCATCCTACTCATAGCCCTCTGTGCTTGCTGAATCAATCGAAATGTAGACAAACACCAGGTGGAAATTATTCACTTTAATCCAATTTAAGTTTTGAAGATAATCTGTATAGTGTAGGTGGTAAAAAGAGCTCCACACAGCAATAACTAAAACGGGCAGGAAGGTGGGGCGGGGGACACAGAGCACTGAGCAGCAGCCCTTCTGGTCTAGGCTGCTATCCCCTCGATCCCAGGTGGGCTCTCCAGCCCTTGGTCTGGCTTCTTGGGAGGAAAGAGGCTCCTAGGATACTGCTCAAGATGAACCCAGCACCACCCACATTCCCTCCCCTGAGAACTGGGCCGCCCGCCTCCTCCTCGCCTCTCCACTCTGCACTGCTTCCTCAGGAACACGGACATTAGTCCAACGACTGCAGAAGCATCTAGGGACTTCCTGGAACTCCCCTGGCTCGGGATTCATTACAAACCCCAGCATTCAAGGCACCCCACTAAATTCCATAGGTCTGTCAGTGCACAGCCCAAACCTCCTCTCCACACCTTCTTCACAAGTCACCCTGTGACCTATGTCCCTCTCTGCCCACACCCTCTGACCTGTTCCCACTTCCTTCAAGAAGCCTGTGTGAAACTGCAGCACCAGCTGCCATTCCCCCTGCACACGGGGACATCTGTGTAACCAAGCTGGAACTGTCAGAGACAGTGTGCACTAAGAGACGCTAAACAAACTTGAATACTTTTTTTGATGTCCCTTAACATTCTATTCCTTGCTACTTATTATCCAAACTACAAAAACCACTGAGGGCCTGACAAGATGGCATCTGGTTATAAGAATTCAGGAGTCACATGGACTCAGATGGCAGAGACTCCATGTCCTCCCCTGGACACACAGTGACAGTCATGCCTCCAGGGAGCACTTCCATTTTTACAAGAAAAAAAAAATTGAAAGCATTCACTAGTTCTTTAGTGATTTTGATATTGACCTCCATCCTGACTCAGGCAACTTAGACACCAAGTGGACATCGGGAAGCATGCCTATGACCTTAAAGCACAAAAGAGTCAAATACCTCACTTACTGTATCACATATCCCTTAATCCTCCAAAAATAAAAAATAAAAAACTATCATCCTCTCCACACCCTCCCCAGCAGGTCCTGATAAACAGTGGGAATACAACAGGCATGTGCTGAATGAAGTAAAATGAGGCAGCTGGGAAGAAAACAGGCCCCCGCCCCACCAGAGCTCCTCACAAGGGGCAACCTGATACTGCGGGGCACTCATCTGCCTACCGGGAACCTACACCCCACAGGCCAACACACTTCAGAGCACTGCCAGTGGCAGGATGGTGCCAGTCGTGGGCACAGCCCGTGCTTTGTTTGCAGGCGCCTGGAATCACCTCCTGGCCTGGTGCCTACACTGCCCACCACCAAATAACTGCTTCAGACCAGGGAAGAGCAATGGAGGCAGCAACTGACTTGAAGCAACTCTGATGGACCCTGGTGTTATTTCCTAGCTTAAATCCCTCCTGTGGGCACAGGGCCTGGTGCATTTCAGACCTACTCTAGACATAAAGCTTTCACAGGCAACATTATTCGGAGTCGAAACTCTTAGAGGAAGCCAGGCATTTGGAAGGCAATGGTGCCAGAGAGGGCTTTTCAAGCACTTCCTGGTCAGCACTGAGCATTACCCTCCATTTCAGGGTATAAATCACAGACTCTTTTTTAAAAGGGAAGGGGGAAGGGAGGGGAAAGAGCAATTGCTTAATGCCATCCATCCAAGAGCCAGACTCATTTCCACCTTGGCTTAAATTTAAGATCCTTGAGTTGTAGAAGCAAGGGGGGGCAGAATGGGATTCACGATCACACAGGTGAGTTGTTCGCTTGGCTCATCACCCCACAGGTCCAGTAGAATAAATGCTCTCTGGGAGCAGGGACTGGAACCTGCCCTAGTCAGTGACACAAGTTCAGGACCCGGTACAGTGTGTGGCACACAACCAGGGCTGAAGAACTATCTGTGGAACGGACAGAACTTATCTGCAATTCAACCTCCAGCTCGAGTTTTCCCATGTTAGGGGGTTGGGGGATTTTCTGGTGCTCTTCTACCGAGGTTCCCAGTGGCTGCCCATTTTTAGGTAGATTTCATACACAGAATCTGAGATTGTAAAGCAGACAAAAAAGAACCCACAACTCGAACGCCTGGTGGAAAGCAAGAAAGTAATCATGACTTGAGTTTTGGAGATCAGCAAACACACTCCAGTGCTGTAGCTCTGCCCCATCTGCCTAGTAATGCACATCTATCTATACATTGTTTCCACCTCAACAACCAGGATATTCAGGTGCCTGGCATGTGTCGTACATTTTAAAGGCTTTTCGAGGAGAATGGGCTCTACAGAAAAGGGAGAAAACAAAAAGTTCAGCATAATTAGAAATGAGTGCTTAAAGGAGATTGTTAGTATGTAACAGAAGAGAAAAGAAACACTAAGAAATCAAACCAAAGCCCAGCCACAAAAAGAACAAACTGCTAGTGTGAGCCTATGAATGTCCTTCTTCACCAAAGCAGGGGAAGGCAAAGGCCTGGCAGCTTTGAAGAATTGAATAAAGGAACTCTCAGGCGGGTATGGTGGCACAGGCCTGTAATTCCAATGCCTTGGGAGGCTGAGGCAGGAGAATCCCAAGTTTGAGGCCAGCCTTGGCAACTCAGCAAGTCCCTGTCTCAAAATAAAAAAGGCTGGGGCTGTAGCTCAGAGGTACAGTACCTTTAGGTTCAATTCCCAATACTGGGGATAGGAGGGTGGGGAAGAACTCTCAGGACACTTCACTCTACTAGGCAGGCTTGATCCTTTGATTTTGGCAGGGTTCTCCAAATCATTCTGGACCAATAACTACTTCTCCTGAAGTTTAAAGATTCATTGCTATTTTGCTGTACAATTCCCTTTCGGAAGATGACCGTGTGTGTAACTTCACACCACTATAACACACATGCTGCAATTCCCAATGTATCCTCACACAGAGCACTTTCTTTTGATGATTTCATTCCTAAGTACCCAAAGACAAATATGAAAAAGCAACAGTCTACAAGAGGTTGAACAGGCTAAGGACTAAACAGATTTGAGGGCTCAGGACAGTAAGTACCACTTTACAGATGAAGAAAGGAAGTCAGAAACACTGTGACACTTGCTGACTCATCCCAGGTTAGAAGGCAACAAAGTCCAGACCAGAACCCAAGGCTGTTTCTATAACACCTGGCACAATACTGGCACACCTAAGATGCTGCTTTAACCTCTAGCAGACTTCACCTAAACAAACCCACCACACACAAGGTGGGTACTCCTTTGTCAAAGCTGCCACACAAACCAGGTGTGGTGGCACACACCTGTAATCCCAGACTCAGGAGGCTGAGGCAGGAAGATCACAAAATCAAGGTCAGCCTCTGCAATTTAGCAAGGCCCTAAACAACTTAATGAGACCTTGTCACAAATTAAAAAATAAAAAGGGTTGGGGATGTGGCTCAGTGCTTAACACACCCCTGGGTTCAATTCCCCAAAAACAACCCTGCCACACAGCTTCAAAAACTCAGACAATAAAAAACTGCCTCTTCAGTAGGTATCTATGCTCCACCCAGCCCAGCCTAGGACCAAAACTCAAACTGATTCTGATTCACCCTGTCAATCACCACTACCAAAAAGCAAAGCATCCTTCAATAGCATAAAGGGCAGTTTTCACCACAGCTGCCACAGAGAAAAATCCCATTTCTTGGACTACGGATGTGGCTTAGTGGTAAAACACTCACTGAGCCTATACAAAGCCCTGGGTGCAAAGAAAAAAAAAAAAAATATATATATATATATAATATATCTCATATATATATCTCACATTTCTCAATTTGGTCCACAGAGGATAAACAGGTCCAAGGTTTCTGTCTTATATTTGTTTGTTTAACTTGTGCCCCACCTTGTTACAAAAGTAAAGCAGTGGTTCTCCTAGATACATCTAACAATTCTCATTTATTCAAGCTATCTTTTAATGTGTGTATCTAATTAATTATACCTTTTTAATTTATTCTAGCCCCTACTGTCCATTACTCTCAGACAAATATAATTCAGAAATAAATTTGTACGGCTCTTGATATAGTCAAATTCAGGAAAAAATGCACAAAGCAAAGTTAAGTCTCTTTAATCACACACATACTCTCTATTAGTACCTACACTGGCCAGAGGCAAGGAGCCAGATTTATGAAGATGTCAGGTGCGCAGGACAATGGAGAGAAAAAGGCAAAGCCTGTATGGGGCTGTGGTTGGCTAGAACCAAAGAGGAACTGCTGCTGATGGAAAGCATCTCTCCTGCGCCCCCTGCTCTCCCATTGAGTCTGTGACCTAGGAATCACTTTTCTAGGTCTAGCAAGGGCACAGAAGCACACACCTATAAACCCCTGTAATCCCAGCTACTTGGGAGGCTGAGGCAGGAAGAGCACAAATTTGAGGTGAGCCTGGACAACATAGCCAAACCTGTTTCAAAATAAAAAAAATAAACAGGGCTGGGATCTATATCTATATCTATATCTATATCTATATCTATATATCTGAGTGGGAGAGTACCCCTGGGCTCAATTCCCAGTAGGAGCAAGGGTAATAATTCTCCAAGTCAACTTGACTCTCTGTCAAGTAGGGGTTACTGGGAAGGGCAAAGAGGCAAGTAAATCAAAATGCGTTAGCTTCACTCGGGTAAGGGATCAATTGGGAAATACCTCTGAAGTATCCAGTAGGGACCAAGTATGCAGGATTAGCAGTTTGTTTCCCAGATCCTAAAAGGAAGGGCAGCCTCCCTCCTTGATCTTGGTGCAACACCGTGGTTATTAGCTTAGTGAGCCAGGTACAGTGGCACACACCTGTAATCCCAGCTACTCAGGAGGCTGAGGCAGGAGGATCAAAAAGTTTGAGACCAGTGTGAACAACTTAGCAGACCCTATCTCAAAATAAAATGAGCTGGATATGAAAGCTCAGTGGTAAAGTGTCCCTGGTTTCAATGCCTAGTTCAGGGGTAGGAGGGGGAAAAAAAGTATGGTTTAGAGTGGAAAAATGTTCCTCTCCTTTATAAAGACAAATAATTTTTTAAGTTTTAATAGGGATTTTTTCTACTCTTTCCTGCATTTCCCTAGTGAATAATAAACTACCTGCATCCTAATATTTAGCATACTATGCAACCCAGAGAACATTGCTGAGACCTGAATCTCAGTCCTCTCTTGCACACTGGTTGTCATTGTAACACACCTATAAAATCACACCAGGATGAGCAACAACCCAAACAACCATCAGTCTTTGAAATGGAAGGTTAAATCATAACATGACTTTGTATGACACTCTGAAGCACTCCCCACTCCACCCAGAATTACCCAAGTAACACAAACAATAAAAAACACAGCTAGATGCGGTAGTGCAAGCCTGTAATGCTGCAGTTCAGGAGGCTGAGGCAGGAGGATCACAAGTTCAAAGCCAGACTCAGCAATTTAACAAATGAGACCCTGTTTCAAAGTAAAAAAAAAAAAAAAAAAAAAATGCTGGGAACATTAGTTCAGTGGTAAAACACCCACCCCCAGTATAAAAAAAAAAAAAAATCTATCCAAATATCACAATACAAGAAGAGTGGAGCAAAATAGGTTTCAAAGGACTTTTGCATCCTCTGAGATTTTAGGAGCTGAGGAGAGTCTACCATGTTCGAAGTCCAACAGGGTACCTCGTGAGAAAGATTCCAGACAAAGAATTTACCCTACATACTCAGAGATAATAGTAAAACATGTTGGGCACTGTTTCTTTATGGATGCTACTGTGCACTCAGTTCAATGCTTATCTTAGGCTTGCTGAAATGCTTCCCATCCTCTGTCTGGAAAGGGTCACTCAATGGTCCACGAACTCCTTAACAGGTGATGAACCTAACTAGGGACAGGCAGAAACAGCTCAGGAATCAACCAACCATCTTCTGTTCATATTCATAACTTTATTATTTTTAAAAAATAATATTTAAGAAAGGCCTTCCCATGATCTCAGAGGTCCAAAACCAGGTAACCATGACCTCCATTTCCATTTTCAAGTATCCATTACTAGTGCTCTTTGGTTCCAAAGTGAATTTGATTGTTCCATGCAAACAACAGGTCACACTAGTTTTACTACCATCACCTTAACAATGTAAAAAATCACAGCCTATCCTTTTTCACCTAACCTGCTTGTTCCTGCCCAAAACAATTCTTAGAATCCAAGCCTACAAAGACTCCTCCCACTGGGCAGTCCACAAAGGCAGTTTCATCCCCATCCACCTTTTTGTCACAGTTGAAAAACTGCCCTTTCCCAAAAGAGCCAATCTACTTCCTACTCTCAATGAAATCCTTGTTTTCCAGTATTTCCAGTGAACTAAGAGTAAACTGTCTCTCTTAGTAGGAAGTAATCTCTTGGAAGCTAGAGACTCACTCTGTGCTTGATGTATATTCCTGGTATACTAACTGAATTCCCTGGGCCACCTGAACTGACCAGAAACACAAGCTGAGAAACACAAGAAAGCAAACAGGTACAGGAGATCAAAGTTTGTCAAACTTTTTGAACTGTGACACATGGAAACACACTGTTCAATACCTCCTTATACACTCACATGTGTGTATACCTGAAGCAAGCGTCAAGAAGGAATACTTATTAAATGCAACACCCTCTGATATTTCTACTTTCTTTTTAAAATGATGGACGAAATTTACTAAACTGATTTCTAACTCACCGATAGGAATCAAGTTTGGAAAACATTGCAATAAATCAGATCATACAGTTGCAGTCGACAAGCTACCCTAGGACCTTTTTAGTCAGTAGACAGCACAGATCTGCATTGACCAACTCCAAGAACCAGATGCTCCCATATAGGTAGTATCCTTCTGTCCAGCAGTGGTTGCAAGGTTTAAGTATTTTCGACACTGCCAGCATTTTCCAAGTAACCCAAAGTGACTGTCTATGCCCCTGTAACGTCTTTACGAATTCAGTCCAATCAATTTTTTAGAGTGGCAAAGTTCACTTGTGCCAACTAGGAAGGCAATGCTTCTTCCTTTTTGTTCCTTTCAGGAAACCGAAATGAAAGTTGGTGCTCATCGGGTCTTTGTGATTCTATTTTTGTGGATGAGATACAGCAAATCAGTATGTCTCTCCCTCTCTCCATCTTTCCAGTCTTAATTACGACTAGATGTAGTCTCTGGTGAAATGAGAAACCAGGGAACCCCCTGCACCAGGGAAGACACTCCGCAGACAGAAGTGAAAGCGAGGACTCACTCCTCAGGCCACCGAAGTGCCTTAGTAAACTCATCTCCTGACAGAAGTTGGAAAGGGGAGGGAAGAGCAGATAACTGCACGAGAGGCGCCAGAGTGACCTTCCAAAACCACCCCGCCAAGGCCTGACCGCAGTTCGCCCCTTCCCAGGCGGGCTCCACATCCCTGGGAAGGCAGGTGAGCGCAGGCCGGGAGCGTGGGAGGGAGGCGCAGAAACCGCAGGAACCCCCGCAGCCCAAGGAGAAGGGGAGAATGGATAGAGGAGGGTCCAGGTCAAAGGCCTCCCTCCCCGTCGAAACTCCTCCCACTGACTCCACGCGCAAGACCCACAAATCCTCCTCACACATCCCCGGGGAGCGCGCCTCCCCTGCTGCAGGGAAGAAAGGGAGGCAGGAAGAGGAGAGCTAGGAACCTGACGCCCTTCCTCAACCCCCACCATACCGCTCTCGCTGCCCCGGAATATCCCGCCGCGAGCCCCACTGGCCAAGCACCGCCTTCCCCCACGCGACCTCTCCCCGTGCGCCTGCGCGCCGGACCCGCCAGGCGAGCAGCGATCTGCGAGTGCGCGCGCAGCTTGCGTGTGCTGGCGTGGGGGGTGGAACCCGCGGGGTCCCGCCCCCTCCTCCCCTCCCTCCTCCCGCTCCCCCTCCCCCATACACTGCCGCGGCCGCCGCAGGAGCCCAGAGCTCCAGCCGCCCAGCGACTCCCCCTCCCCCTCCCCCAGCCCCGCCCCGCCCCAACCCGGGGCTCCCAGCCGGAGCCGAGTCTGCGCCTGGGGGTGAGTACGCGACCCCTCCCCAGCCCCCTCTCTTTGCTTGGAAGATCCCACCACCACCCAAAGAAAAAACCAGGACTCAGCTGCGCGTCCCCTCCCTTCAACCTCCTGCGGGACCCAGAGGTGCCCGGGCCCCCGGGACCCAGTGGTGGCGCTCACTGCCCCCAAACCCGCACCATCCCTAGCCAACTGTGAATTCTCCGATCCCTGTCCGGGGTCCAGATATGCACCGCCTTCTAACCCCAGGCCCTGGGAGATCCCAAGGGGTGGGACCCCCTTCCCGGCCCCCTAGTGCCACTCTTATCCCATCTGCCGGGACCAGGTGCTCATCCCCTCCGCGCCCCGCCGGGGTTCCAGCTGTGCCCCACCAGCCCGCCGCCTCTGTGGGGAACCAGCCGCCCCCGCCCCCGAGTTTTGGATTCCAGGGTCGCCAAGTCTGATGTCCTCGATCTTTTTTATCTTTTCTCTTGTTCCGGGGGCAATGTATACAAGACGCTGGCCCGGAGCAGGGTTCGGGCTCAGTCAAGGGCAGGGTTCGCGGGTGCTGGCACGAGGCCGGCTGCTGCCCCTGGCCCTTCTGGGGACTGATCCGCGGGCCGGAGAGGCGACTGGCCCGGGGAGCGTGTCCTCTCCTTGCGCCCCACACCGGGCAGTTCATTCATGAGCCGCCCGGGCCTGCGTTGGAGGGTGCGGTGGGGAAAAGATTCAGACGCGGAACCGGGAGTGGGGCAAAGGCCCTGTTGGGGGGAGGGGGCGCGCTTTGTCCCTCCTGGCAGTCTTAACCGCCTGGGGCGGACTGTCCCAAAGCTTGCCGCCGGTTTCCCAAGCAAAGGGAAGGACGCTTGGAAAGTGGTGCCAAGAGGTCAGAGGGGCCGGCTGCCCTTGGGACTCCGCTGCCACCTTCCTGGGTCCCCAGGGCAGAGGACTGGCAGCTCTGGGCAAGCCTGAGCACTCCACTGCCCTGGAGACTGGGGCCTCCCTACCTAGTACCACTCTGACTTCTCTCTGGGTCTGCAGCAGACCCGGAAAAATGAGGCTGTGCTCAGTACCTCTTAAGGAGGGGCTCAGAGTCCTGCCTCCCAGGCACAGGTGAGGAGGGGAGTGGGAATGTCTGTCAGGCTCCAGGTGGAGTTGTGCTGGCAGCATGATTGTTCTCCAGGGCCTCTGAGGGTCCAGGCCCTGGCATGCCCCAGATGGCACATGCTGGGGCCTGCTGTCATTTCACCCAATGCAGTCTTGACCTGTGGCTGGGTGGGTAGGTAGGTGGGTGGGGATGTTGTAAATCAGAAGACAGGAGGTAGGTATCTGAGAACCCTCTTTTGGAAGTCATACAAAGTCTCTCCAAGTATAACAGTAATAGAGACCTGGGTTCAAATCCTAGCTCTGCCATAATTTAGCTGTGTGACCTTGACAAGTTTCTTAACCAGTCTGAACCTGTTTCCATTAAAAAGTGTAGTTATTTCCACCTCCTCCTAAGGTTTATCAAGCAAGATAACACAGGTGAAGAGCCTGGCATCCTACCTGGTAATGGATCAAGAATGTATTCTCTTCTCTGAACTTCTGACCCATCCTGGCATGGCATCACCTGCCATACCCCTACCTCCCAAGCCTGCTGCAGATGGATAGGAATGTTCACAGAGTTTGGGGATATTCCCTACCTCTCAGTGGCAGAGTCTGTAACAGTTCAAGCCCTTAGGTCTAAAGGAGAAGCCATCCTGCTTCATAGAGAAATTCTGTGTTCTCTTTTATTTTGATTTTTACCAGTTTTTCTCCACTAAACCCATCATATCCCACATCTTATTAATCACAGTGGCTATTTTTAGAGCCTATTATGTCTTGAACTGTATTAAGAGCTTTACATAAGTCATCTTGTTTAGTTCTTTAAACAGTCACACAACTGGATTATTGTTCCCATTTTACAGATGAAGGAACTGAGGCCCAGGGTGGTTAAGTAATTTGCCCAAGATAGAAGCCAGGTTGGAGCTGGGAGTGGTGGCATATGCCTATAATTCCAATGACTTGGGAGGCTGAGGCAGGAAGAACGCAAGTTTGATGCCAGCCTCCGCAACTTACAGAGACCCTGTCTCAAAAAAAAAAAAAAAAAGAAAGAAAGAAAGAAAGAAAAAGAAAAAATTGGGGATGTAGCTCAATATTAGATTGACAGGATTCCATCCTCTGTACTGGGGGGGTGGGAAAGAAAGCCAGGTCTGTCTCATCCTGGAGTCTGTGCTCTTAACCACCAGACTATGTCTTCTGTCACTTGTCTTCTACTTCCTATCCCCACTCACAGTACCTGAAATCACAAACCCAAGCCTGAGTGGAGGGTCTAAGAGCCCCAAGCATGAGGAAAGGCAAGCAGGTAGAAAGAGTATGGCATTTCTCCAGAGCTGTGGTTGGCAGCCCCCAGCCCTCAGCTCCCTGGTGGAAGTGGCTTCTGTATTCTCAGAGGCAGCAGAATGCAGCAGTTAAGAGCATACATTTGAGCCAGACTGGGCTCTGGACCCACCACAAACTGGCTGAATGACCTTGGGCAAGTTGTATACTCTCTATGTACCTCAGTGACCTCTTGGGCTTGTGATGGGGAGCAAATGAGTGATATTTACTAAGTGCTTAGAACAGTGGCACAAATAAGAGTTAAAGAAACATTTGATAAATGTGTTCTGTTACTCCTTTTTTTGGGGCAGGGGGACAGTAACCAGGGATTGAACTCAGGGGCACTTGACCACTGAGCCACATCCCCAGCCCTATTTTTTATTTTATTTAGATACAGGGTCTCATTGAGTTGCTTAGTGCCTTGCGGTTGTGGAGTCTGGCTTTGAACTAGGAATTGTCCTGCCTCAGCCTCCCCAGTGATTGGAATCACAGGCGTGCTACTAATTTTATTCTCACTTATAGATACATTTTTGCCATCCCTCTGAAATCATAGGGGGAAGCGGGGATTTTAGTATGTCTTTGTTACAAATTGGAAGATGGAGGCCCAGGTTACACAGTAACACAGTTGGCTTCCATCTTCACCTCTGATCCCCAGCCCCAAGTTAACCCTTCTCCCAATAACTCCATAAGGAAAAACTTTTAACTTATACATACGCTCCCTAATGGTAAAATCACAATCTTAACTTAGTTGAACATAAAATCCTCCATCATTCTGCCCACTTTGAGCCAAAACCTCAGTATCAGACTGGAGAAACTCCAGCACACAACTGACTGGGGCATGTCTGTGCCGTGGAAGAATTACCCGCTGCCACCTTCGCCCCCAAAATAGCCCACCTTTGTCTTTTTCCTCCTCTCAGCTACTGGGCCTTGTGCTGGCTTTGAAAGCAGCCGTCCTTGATGAAACTCTGCCCAGCAACCCTGCCCCCACAATAAAGAACTAGAGGTAACCCTGTCAACCTGCAGAGCCACCGGCCTCAACTCCACCCCTTACCTGCCCTGTGACCTTGTGCTAGTCACTTCACCTCCCTGGGCTCTGCTTCCTCCCCTGCAAAATGGGGATAGTGATCTGAGTATGCTCCTGTGCACGGGAGGAGCAATGCAGTTTTGTAGGGGAGAGTGCTTTGTGACAGTAAAGAGGGTGGCAGCAGAGGGACATGGGGATTTCAGTTTCTAACCATCCAGCTGGACATGCACTACCCTGCTGGAGTCACTTAATGTAGAAGCTCCCAGAATGTTCCATCTGTCTTTAGAGTGGCGTGGGGGCGGTGGCATTCTGGTCTGGTGGAGCCTTAGAGTTTGGAGAAAGAACCCACAAGGGATGGGAATGGGCTATTGAGATTTCTGGGCTACCTTAGAATTGTGAGTTGAGAAAGGGAGTTAGAGTCCCCCCACACACCCCTGACCCAGGAAATGTACAAGTACCTTTAACCTGCCCTAGTGCCCCAGGGTCTGTGCATGTTATGTTTCTGTCCCCAGGCGCCTAGACACACCCACACACACACCTCCACTTAAAGCCAACAACTCCCTCCTTTCTGTAGACTGCAGTCACCTTAGTCACCTTCGCTCCCCTAGAGCATAGGCTCAGACACACACACAAGCACGTTTGCTCATCTAAACACACCTTCCCACAGTGCCTTTGTGTTCTTTGGCCTGAGAACATTTAAGCATTTGAGCATTTTATTTATGAAGCTTCAACAATCTGGGGAATTTCATTCTAAGCACATCAGAAAAGTATCTTTATGCCCTGAAAAAAAATGTTCTAGCTTTAGAAAGAAGTTGACCTAGGTTTGAATCCTGGGTCCATCATTTTATTAGCCATGAGACCTTGGGAAAGTTACTTAACTTCTCTGAACCCTGTATCCTCATCTTAAAATGGCAATGACACTCATAGGATTGTCGAGGATTAAATGCAACATGTATGTATGACTCTTGAAATAGTGGACACTTGATAAATAGTGCCTGCTCCAAGTACTAAATTAGTGTGACTTTTAAAGTCAGCTTAGGCTAGAAAAGAGGGAGGCATAACACACAGGGCAGTTACTCCCTGAGCCTCCCTAACCCAGACTTTGCAGAGACTCCCTGGGATCAAGGAAACATGTAAACAACCCCAGCTTCCTCCTCCATCTGAGAGCTCCTGTCTCTTGCCCTGTGGTTGGAATGTTAGGATGGAACAGGGAAAAACCCAGGGCTGGTGGGTTAGAGAAACCCTGAGTCACCCCCCGGGGGGTGAGGAACACTTGCTTCCAAAGTTGCAGTCACCCATTCTAGGTTTGTTGTTCTCTCTGGTTTCCTTTCTTCCCTGGGGACATCCCCCGCCTAGGCAGAGCTTCAGTGTTGTCAGCAGAAGGGGCCCCTAAGGGCCCCCCAGTAGGATAGGGTGGGGCAGCACAGATGCTGCTGCCACTGCTGCAGCTACATGTCTCCTCCTCCCTGGGAGCCTCCCCAGGGCCCAGCTTAACTCTGTCCCCTAGCACTTCCAGAGCCCAGGTGTCTAACTAGCTGCTCCTTCAGCCTCCTCCTGCCCACCCCATCCTCCCTGAGCACCGAAGGCCCTGGCAGGGAAATGTGCAGGAGGGCAGTCCCCTGGTTGCAGGGGCTAGGACCGCCTAAGAAGCCAACACCCACTCTCCCCTCTTTTGCCAATGGAAAAGCTTACTGGAGGGGATAGCATTCCCAGCCTGCCCTGCTCTGGAGGTAGGAGCATGGCACTCTGGGAGTTGTAGTCTTCACACTGTTCTGGTGACCCCTGTGCAGAGAGTTGGGGAGGCAAAGAAACTGGAGAAGGAACAGTACAGGGGTATCTAGTGCCATGCAGGGGAAAAGATTCAGGTAAGCAGGAGTGGCTGGAGCTAGGCAGGTAGCACAAACCCAGAAGCCCTGCTTTTTACCTGGCTTCCCATTCTGACCCCATCCTCAGACCCCTGCTCTGAGGACACAGGGGCTAAACATCTTGGTTTTGTTGTCGTTATTATTTTGTTTTATTTTGTGGTACTGGGAATTTTGAACCTAGGTTCACTCTACCACTGAGCTACATCCCCAGCCCTTCTTCTTCTTCTTCTTTTTTTTTTTTTAACTTTTTTTATTTTGAGACAGAGTCTTGCCCGGCTGGTCTCAAACTTATGATCTTCCTGCCTCCCAGTAGCTGGGATTGCAGGCATGTGCCACTACGCCTGGCTTAACATCTTGTTTTGAGGCCAATTAGGTTGAGGCAATTAACAGAGTTTAAAACTCTACACAGATAAAATCATGCCGTTTTTCTTTTCTTTCCTTTTTTTTTTTTTTCTTTTCTTTTTTTTCTCCTGTGCTGGGGATGGAACCCAAGGCCACTGAGTTCCATCCCCAGCCCCCATACCATTTTCTAATAGCAATAGAAAGAGAATTACAGGCGTGGTGCACGCCTGTAATCCAAGCAACTCGGGAGGCTGAGTCAGGAGGATCGTGAGTTCAAAGCCAGCCTCAGCAACTTAGCGAGGCCCTAAGCAACTCAATGAGACCCTGTCTCTAAATAAAATACAAA
>JAJEJO010003803.1:20747-70176 GCA_020662805.1 Glaucomys volans | reverse complement strand
AGTGCAAAGCCAGCCTCAGCAACTTAGCGAGGCCCTAAGCAACTCAATGAGACCCTGTCTCTAAATAAAATACAAAATAGGGCTGGGGATGTGGCTCAGTGGCTGAGTGTTCCTGAGTTCAATCCCTGGTTCCAAAAAAAAAGAAAGAGAATATCAGGATGAGGCAGCCAGCTGGCTCCTGAGCTGAGCCATCTTCCCCTGGCATGGAGATCCCTTCTCTTAACCTTGGATCCTTAGACCTAAGACCCTTCCCCATCTTCTATCAGCTCTGCTCTGCCCTTAGCTGAGGTAGAGAAAATGAGAGAGAAAGAGGGAGAAAGTGTGTGTGGTGTGGGGGTGGAGGCAGACCCAGACTTGCAGACTCCTTCCAGTCTCACCATTGCAGGCCTGAGTTGGGCTGAGTTCCCCAGGCCTGGGGCAGGGTCACAGCCAGTGAAGGTAAATCCATGTGACTCAGCCCTCCCCTTAACAGCCCTTATCTCCAGAGGCCAGAGCTTCCACCCTTCCAGGCAGCCTGGTGATCTGTCCTCATTGCCCCCTCCCTCCCCTTGCCCACTCTGCTGGGGCCTTGAGGGGAATAGGGGACCAACCCAGCTGACTGCTCTGCCCTCTGCCCAGGAGGACCATGCGGCAGTAGCAGCCATGCTGCCCTTCTTGCTGGCCACACTGGGCACCACGGCCCTCAACAACAGCAACCCCAAGGACTACTGCTATAGTGCCCGCATCCGCAGCACTGTCCTGCAGGGCCTGCCCTTTGGGGGCGTCCCCACCGTGCTGGCTCTGGACTTCATGTGCTTCCTTGTGAGTTCCCACAGGCTACTCCCCACCTTGGGCACCATGCCTTGTCCATCCCTGGCAAACACCTCCAGCTCTGTCCACTATCCCACGAGACCCTGACTTCTCAGCCTTCCCTGCAAGAGGAACACCCACCTTCTAGCCCCAGTCTAGGGGCATCCCCTTCTAAGCCAAGAATTCTGGCCCCTTAGTCCCACTTCCCTGGCTGGTCCAGCAGTGGGCAGTGTTCACCTGCCTAATCCCCCTTCTTCCCTCAGGCACTGCTGTTCTTATTCTCTATCCTCCGGAAGGTGGCCTGGGACTATGGGCGGCTGGCCTTGGTGACAGATGCAGACAGGTAAGGGTCTGAGACCCTCCCTCCACCTCTGTACACATATTCCTTATTCCTATTGCTCAGGAATAGGAAAAAGCCAGCCCTCTCTTGTCCCCCTTTGTTGGGGGAGAGAAGAGGGACTAGTCTCAGAGCCAGCACAGGGGGCCCGAGGGCCCTTAGTTGGGTCTTCGTCCCTTGCCATTTCCAAGGGACTCTCCTCCACCCCTGCTAACCCTATCTATTCTCTATCCTCAGGGTTCGTCGACAGGAGAGGGACCGAGTGGAACAGGAATAGTATGTGGGGCGCCAGCCCCCTCGTTCTCACTAAACCAGCTTTCCTTTTTCTTCTTCTCTCACGCTTCTCTTCTCTTCCTGCCAAGTTGCTGATTTCTTTTTGCAGTTTTCTCCTCTGCAGGCTCATGTTTCAGATTAACGCAGGCGGTGTGCTTTGCAGAGCTTGGGGCTCCCCAGCTTGTCTCTGCCTTCCCCGCCCTCTCAGCTCTCCCTCTGGCTCCCTGCCTGAGAGAAGTCCCTGCCTGGGTGCCCCTGCCTTCGCAACCTTCGACCTTCACTGGCAGGAGGGGAAGGACCATCCTCCAGGAAATCCCCAGCACATCTCCAGAAAAATCATGCAGAGACAAGATTGGGTGTCACTAGTGCCTTCTCATCTAACAGCTAGTTCTTCATATTCCAGGGTTCCCTGCTCACCCTTCTGGAGGCCTGGGAGGGGGACTGCCCAAGGAGACCCCAAGTCTGGCCTGTGTCTCTCATTGTGGTCTCTGTCTATAGGACTGGAGTTGGAGCTGTGGCCGCTGCTGGGACAGGGCACAGGGAGGTCAAGGCCCCACCTGAGAGACATCTTCCAGCCCCCCATCCCTGCGGGCTGTCCTAGTCCAGCTTCCTATCACCGCCCCATTGCTCTTTGCGTATACTGGCTCTGTTGCCCCAGCCCCTGCTGGTCAGCACTGGAACTGCAGAGCCCTGTAACTCTTTCTCTTCCTTCTGGGCCATGATGAAGACACCCAGCTCCATAATGCCCCAGTGCCCCTTGAAGGGAACAGGCTTATTTGAGGGAGGTAGGGTAGAGGGCAGTCGCTCCTGCTTCAGCCTCTGAGCTTTCTATGCCTCCTGTAGCCTTGGAGCTCTGGGTGCCCACACCCGCTCCCCTAGGGCTCACACCTGCCTCTGATCTCTTGTCTCCCCCACTCCTCAGTGTGGCCTCAGCTATGCACGGGGATAGTCATGACCGGTATGAGCGTCTCACCTCTGTTTCCAGTTCCGTCGACTTTGACCAAAGGGACAATGTGAGTGTCCTCCTGCAAATGTCTTAGCCCTCCCCAGCACCAGGGCACATGGGCTGAGCAGCCTCGAGCTTGCTGTGCTGTGGGTCAGGGACATGGTGTGGCCTTTTCTGCAAGGGAAGTGAATTTTCTCAGAGCCACGAACGACCACCCTGGCACAGAGCTCCTGGCTCCTGTCTGCGTCAGTCTCTAACAAGCCTCGCCCTAATATCTGTGAATTCCAGATTTTGTTTGTCACAATAGTTCTGTGCTCACCTCTGCTGCTGATTAATCCCGAGGCCACCTTTTCTCCTTGGACATGTTTGTGGAAATCGTAATGAGCCTTGTAGGCTTGCATAGCAAAGCAGACAGCCTCTGATAAGTTGTTCAGAGGTGGCAGATGGGCAGCCCTGACTGAGAGGCCAGCTGACCTGCTGGACATTGGGGCTGAATAGCAGCGCCCCCTTCAGACCTGACAGTTCACAGTAGTCCCAGACTCCCTTTCCTAGCAGACCCAGCATGCAGGGCTGCCTGCCTGGCCCTCTGTCATGCTGAGGGTGAGGGTCCTGGGCAGAACTCTAATCCTCAGACACTGGATTGACCGTGGTCAGTCCAGCTTAGACTGGGGATCCTGGGGGTGGCAGCTCCTACAGCAGCCCCAGCAGAAGATGGCTGTCAGCCTCCTGAGCTGGACTCCTGTGGGTAAGTGGCAAGGCAGTGGTTTCATCCCTGCTGGCCGGAGGTGTTCAGATGGTCCCCAGACCCCAGCGAAGCCCACGTAGCATCTGGACTGAGGCACCTTCTCCCTAGTCCTGGGCTAGCCCTGGACCTTCTCTGGTAGGAGGTTGGGTACTAGTTCTCTGTGCCCAGCCCTCCCCTAAAGCTCCCCACCCTGTGCCTGAAGGCAGGCCTGGAGATAGAGGAGGAGACCCTGGGTTTGGGTCCCTCCAGGGTGGACTAGAAGACAGAGGCAGGAAATCAGGCAGCATAGCAGACCCCTGTGGTTTTGGCAGCCATGTTGCAAACTCTTCTTATTAACTGGGGATCAGTGGACCTCACCACCCTTCCTAGAATCTCAAACTGCCCCTGTCCTCATCCTGGTCACACACCACAGGGTTTCACAGGATTCTATAGCTCTGGACATGATGGTCCACAGAAAACCTGGCTTGGCCTTTGGCCTTTTTCTTCTCTGATGGCGGGGCTGTTCCCTCTTCCTCTCTCCCCATCTCTGGGGTTGAGCTCATTCCTAGGGCATGGGTTTTTTGTTCAGGAGCATGGGCGGGTGCCATGGTGAGCCATAGCCTGGAGGTAACTATGAGAGTGGGGTGGTGGGATTTGAGGGGAGGGGAGGTGCTGGACTGGGACCTCCAGCTGATAGCCTTCTGTCCCCCCAGGGCTTCTGTTCCTGGCTGACAGCCATCTTCAGGATAAAGTAAGTGAGTGGTCTCCAAGCTCTTAAGAAAGAAAAACAGAAAAAAACTTCAGAACCTGTCATCTTACAAAATCCAGAGGCCAGCAGCTTTGAGGGCCCTAGTGCCCCTAGCCAGCCCATCACTCAAGTCCCTGCTCCTGGAGGCCAGGCCATCAAGGCACCAATCCATGGGGCTGCCTGGCCTCTGCAGTCTCCTGAATGCTCACTTTATCCTGATCGTTTCTATGATGCCCTGCTGGGGGAACAGGGCAGCTCTGCCCTCCTCTCTCCCTACCCCTACTACCCCTGAGAGCAGGGGCTGGAGCCCCTGTCTCCGCCTCCGTGCAGCATCAGTGGGGGCATCAGTCAGGCTGGGATCAGCCAGCCAGCCACAGGCAGGAGCCAGTTTCCAGCAGGCAGAACTCAGGAGATCCAGCCAGAGTCCTGCATGCAGGCAGTGAGCGCTGAGAAAGGCAGGAGGCAGGAAGCTCAACAGGTCAGCACTGCCTCTGCCCACTCCCCCAGGCCCCAGGCCCTTTCCCAAGTGTGGCTGCTTCAAGCTCAGCCAGCACCCCAAAGGCACCCCTGCTGTCCCACCTCCCATTTTTCCTCTCTTACCACTCCAGCTCCGGGTCCTCCCCACACTTCCTCCCTTTCAGATTTTCTTCTTCCTTTCATTCCATTCTCTTTCTTTTCCTTCCTCTTCCTCTTTCACTACTTCTTTCCTTCTATCCCCTCAGTCCTTTCCCTTCTCCATGCATTCCTTCTCTCTGTCTTCCCCCTTCCCAGGAAATCCCTCCTTCCCCCTTCCTAGGAAATTTGGGACTAAGAGGGCCCCTTTCAACCCCATGCTGCTGCCAGATCAGCAGGGATGAGGGTGGATCTGGGGCCAGGGCGGGGCAAAGCAAGCAGGCTGGTCCTAACCTCATTCCTCCGTCCACCCCCATGGCCTGCAGGGATGATGAGATCCGGGACAAGTGTGGGGGCGATGCAGTGCATTACCTGTCCTTCCAGCGGCACATCATCGGGCTGCTGGTTGTCGTGGGCGTCCTCTCCGTGGGCATTGTGCTACCCGTCAACTTCTCAGGGGACCTGCTGGGTCAGTGAGGGCCCATATGGCCAGGGTGGAAGTGGAGGGGTGGGAAATACACGCCCAGCCCAACCATCATCCTCTTTCTCTTCCCATCTTCCAGAGAATAATGCCTACAGTTTTGGGAGAACCACCATTGCCAACTTGAAATCAGGGTAAGGCTGGGAAGCTGGTTGGTGGGACTAGGCTCGGCAGCCAGAGTCGAGTCATGAGCATGGGGGAGATAGAGCATTATCAGTGGAGAAGCTCGGGATGGTGAGACAACAGAGGCAGGACCCTGCTAGGGATCCCCCATGGATGACCACATAAGGAATGGGGGTCAACCATCCGTCCAGGGCAGGCCGGCTCAGACATGTTGAAGGGCACTGTAAAGCCAGTGGGTCAGGCATGAAGAGATGGCCTCTTGAGGACATTGCCATTAGAGTGAAACAGTCTTTGGGCCTAGGTGCTGTGAGATAGGCCACTGGTGGCAGTGGAGGGGCTTCTTCCATATCTAGGGTTCAGCACAGCGAGAGGTTGGGAGCATCTCAGTGTGTCCCAGCCCAGTGACCCCCCATGGATCCCCTGCTCCCTACAGGAACAACCTGCTGTGGCTGCACACCTCCTTCGCCTTCCTGTACCTGCTGCTCACTGTCTACAGCATGCGGAGACACACCTCCAAGATGCGCTACAAGGAGGATGATCTGGTGAGTGAGAGCCTCCGGCCTACCCTGGCCCTGCCCCCAGCCTCAT
The DNA here is from genome assembly GCA_020662805.1 of Glaucomys volans. Classification (NCBI taxonomy): domain Eukaryota; kingdom Metazoa; phylum Chordata; class Mammalia; order Rodentia; family Sciuridae; genus Glaucomys; species Glaucomys volans. The sequence goes on along the minus strand of JAJEJO010003803.1, from coordinate 64,555 downwards.
CCCTGCCCTGCAGGCCGCTCCTGCTCAGCCTTCGGGTGTTGGCTGTGGAGTTAGGCTATTTGGGTCTGAAACCTGGCTCAGGAACCCCACCCCCAAAACCTTGGTTTCCTCTCCTGTGAAACGGGATAATAGTACCTCTTCCGAGTTGTTGGGAAGGCGCAACATGGCAGCGCCCCTGCACACCAGTGCTGGGCCTTGCCTGAGGAAAGAGCCGAGGTTGGTATTGCCACCTAGGCACTCACCAAACCAGTGCTGGATGCCTATTCCATGCCAGTCACTGCTGTGTCCGCAGGCTCTGAAGATCTGAGAGTAATACCCCATGCACCTCGCAACTTCTGAAAAGAGCAAGGCTCTCATGCCTCTTCTGTTACCTTTGTCACCCAATTTCCATTAGAAGCACCACTCCTGCTTTCCCTGGAAACTGTCATACCCCTTAGACCTCCTTCCACCCATCTGCTGCTTTCAAAGCAAAGCCCCTCCTCCAGCCCCTCCCTGCACACCCTAGTTCCTGTGGGTCAGACATCAGGAAGGTACATCTGCCCCCTCTCATCCAGGTGAAGCGGACACTCTTCATCAACGGAATCTCCAAATATGCAGAGTCAGAAAAGATCAAGAAGCACTTCGAGTGAGTAAGATGCCCTTCCCCAGCCTGAGGTCTGCAGTCCCTCCCTTGCATTTTATCCCAAAAGTATCCCCATACTCTGGAACTCACATATCTGCAGCAGGGCAGAAGTCAGATCAGGGAAGAGGTCTCTTATTCCAGGGTGGTTTAGCATATGGCCCAGGTGATAGGCCCCTTTAAGACCAGGAGAGGGCTAGTGAAGTAGCTTAGTGGTGGAATGTGTGCTTAGCCTGCTCAGGTTCCAGGGTTCAATTCCTAGCACCCCTCTACCTGCCACTAAAGAGCAGGAGAAATAAAATAAAATATTGAGAGTACAACAATGGTTCCCTCCACCATCCCACAGCTCCTCCCAACTTGAACTAGATTGTTGGCCCAGGATCCATTTAAGGTATACAGCTTATTTAAAATATCAGTGGCATTCTGAAATGTGTGCAGATATGGTAGGGAGAACCTTGTTGGCTTTTAGTGGATTCTCCTGGGCTCTGTTCTGTGGGGCTTTTTAGCCCTGGTGTTCTTTTTTGTGGCAAGAATCTCTAGGACAACAAGGTGACCGGACACTGGAGAAAAGGACAGAAACACTGAGTGGCAAAGAGGACACTCACCTGGTACCTCCATGGCTAGGGGTGTACCTTGAGGCAGAGCTCATGGACAAAGGAGTCTTAGTTAAAGACCCATCTGTGTGAATATGTAGGGACAGTTGTGTATGGAATTGGGGGACCTGTCAAACGTTCGCCTGTTTACTCACCAAACTTTCTACCTGGTTGTGAGTTACTGTTGTGGACCTTGGGACTCCAAAAGATGGATGAAAAATCCCTGAGGCTCTCAGGGTTCACACATTGGAGATCAGCTTTAGGAGCTAGTCCAAGATCTGATCAGAGATCGGTCACAGTCCATGTGCAGACAGAATTAAGAGTTAGCAGGGGTCATGATAAAGCAGTTGGTGGTCTTGATCAGGACATGGTCTTTGATCAAAATCAAGGTTTATTCTTGAAATCAGATCTCCAATCACTTGGCTTGAATCAGTTGATTCGCTGTCCTGGATCAGACCAGCATGCAGGTCAATCAGGGACAGCGTTTGGGCAGGATTAGGAGTCAGTATTGAGTCAGGGTCAGATTGCAGGGCCCAGTGTTAGAGGGCTAGGGACTGGGTTGAGGTTGGAATTATTGGATAGATACTCATTCATGCAACATTCTCTTATTGAATGCCTTCTATGTGACAGGCATAAATACATTAGAAACAAGCCCTGTCCTCACTCAGTTTACAGAATGCCTATCAAAATTAGATCTTCTTTGGTCAATGTGAAAGAACTATCTGGGGTCTTATCCAGGGTCCCAACTATTTTCAGCACTGGGGGCAATTTGGATCAGGACCGAGGATAGTGAGTGCTCAGAATTAAGTGACATTTTCATATTATTGTCCAGTTGGAATCAGCCGTCAGCTGATACCTATTGTGCTGATGTCTGTTCTCTTAATGCAAATGCCTGGTGACCTATGTGCCGGTACTAGGGAATGAGCAGAGGCTACACCAGGAAACAAGAAAAGAAAGAGGCCCACCCTTGTTTGCTTGCATTTGGTTAAGGGAGGCAGATAACAAACAAATGAGCTAGGAACGGACACTATATCAAGTCAGGATAGTTGCTAAGAAAAAATCTAAAGCTGCTTATAAGCAGGGGTGAGGGAGATTCTGGTCCGGACTAGAGTTTTGGGGATCAGTGGGATGAGCACTGTGGAATAGGCATATCATTTGTCCATTCATTCAGCACAGTTTATTGAGCACCAACTCTATGCACATTGTTAGGACAGGCATGGGTATACAGTGATGAGCAAGAGGCAGCTCTTGTCCTCAATGAGCTCCTGGGGTGGTCATCAGTATCAGTGAGGGCTTGTGGTCCAGGTCTGGGGTCTGTCCAGATTGGAGGACTGTCTCAACAGACCAGGGAACATCCTGTGTGCAAAACCAGGGGGCCTGTGCAGTTGGGGTAGAGGATCTGCCATTAGCCTAGTGAGAATGAGGGCTTGCCCTTCCAAAGAGGAAACCTAAAATGTTGTGAGCAAAAAGTGTCAGGGAAAGTTCTGTCCACTCCTGGAAGGTTCATTTTCAAGGACCCCCATCCCAGATTTAAATTTTTAAATTCTCATGAGTTTGCCAAGTCTATCTCATTGCTTTAGAACTTTATCTCATGTATCTTTAATACATGGGGCCCTTCATTAAAATTTTAACAAAACATGAAAAGATAGGGCTCAGTCTAGATTAAAGATTAGGATTGAGGAACAGCATGCAATCAGATTTACAAAGAAACTGCTCCATCGCTCAGCCAGTCAGTATTCAAGGGGTCCTGCGGGCACCAAGCATTAGTGAGTCAGACATGGTCTCTCTAGTCAAATTCACATCAGGGTTAGGGAATTCGTTTTGGGCTGAGGTCATCTGTATTGGGCTGTGGGTTGGTTGGAGTAGTCAAGACCAAGTGTTGGATCAGGACCAGATCTGTCTTCTGGGAACAGTGTTTAGTGAACAGCTTATGACTAGAAACAGTTTCTCTCAACGTCAAGTTCACAGCCTTGGGCAAGAATCAGGTCCTGGCCTTGGCCTCCCCAGCCCCATGCTGTTGTGTCCTCACTCATCTTGGGCAATCAAACACACTGCCTTCACAGTTCCCATGTATACCTGTGTCCCCATCCCACTTAGCTGAGCATGAGGAGGAATTTCAAAGTTTTATTCTTGTCAGGCATGATGGCACACACCTGTAATCCCATCTACATAGGAGACTGAGGCAGGAAGATCCCATATTTGAGACCAACTTGGGCAACTTAGCAAGATCCTGTCTCAAAATAAAAGGAAATCAAAAGGACTGAAATGAAGCTCAGTAGTAAAACACTTGTCTGTTGTGCACAAGGCCTTGGGTTCAATCCCTAGTATGCAAACAAACCCCTGGGTTCAATTCCTAGCACTGCAAAAAGTAAAAAAGTAAAGGTTTTGTTTTGTTTTGTTTTGGTACTGGATATCAAACCCAGGGGCACTTAACCATTGAGCCACATCCCTAGCCTTTTTTAAAATTTTTTTATTTAGAGACAGGCTCTCACTAAGTTGCTTAGGTCCTCTCACTAAGTTGCTTAGGCTGGCCTTTTTTCGTTTGTTTGTTTTTTTCTTTTTTTTGCGGTGCTGGAGTTGAACCCAGGGCCTTGTGCTTGCAAGAAAAGCACTCTACTAACTGAGCTATATCCCCAGCCCACTGAGGCTGGCTTTGAACTTAATGATTTTCCTGCCTCAGCCTCCCAAGTCACGGGGATTACAGGCATGTACCACCACCCCTGGCAAAGAGTAAAGTGTTATTCCTGGGGAGCGGTCACTTCTGTAGATTATGAAAGGGGGAGCTTGCACTGGGAATGTGTGTCTGGAAGGAATGGAGTCATGGGTGACAGGCAGGCAGGTGGGCAGTGTTTCTGCAGAGGATGACAGCTGGACTGTGTTTCAGGGAGGCCTACCCCAACTGCACGGTTCTTGAGGCCCGCCCCTGTTACAACGTGGCTCGTCTTATGTTCCTTGATGCTGAGAGGTACCAGGGCTGGGAGCAGGGGAGGGTGACACCAAAGGCCCCCTGCCCATTGTGGAGAGCATCTTGGTCCCCTTCCAGGTTTTTTTCAAGGGCATTTGAATTTAATTCAATCCCCAAGTGCCTATTATTTCAACTCTGGAAAGAGCAAGACTTGGGTGGGACATGTCTGGACCACGCATGCCTCCTAAACAAATCCAAGAACAGGCCAGCGCCTGTCTTTGGGGAATGGGACTCAATAGCTGGTCTCCGTATCCATCCTCCCAAGCCAGCGCCAGCCACACTGGGTGGTGGGTGACAGGCACCTGGGTTCCACAGGAAGAAGGCTGAGCGGGGAAAGCTCTACTTCACTAACCTGCAGAGCAAGGAGAACGTGCCCACCATGATCAACCCCAAACCCTGCGGCCACCTCTGCTGCTGCGTGGTGCGAGGCTGCGAGCAGGTACAGTGTGAGCTGACTGCTGGGCTCCCACAGCCCCTGACAGGTCGTGGAGAGACGAGTCATAGCAGAAATGAATGCACCTGCCCCACAGCCCCAGGAGTAAACACACAAACAGGCACAGGGCACAGTAAGACCCAAAGGTACACAGACTCCCAGAGAAGGCTAGCCTGGGTCCCCTGCCCCAGTGGGTCCCCACCTGCCCCTGGAGTCCTCAAAGCCCCAGTTCCCTCTGTTGGGTTTGTCCTGTTCATATAGTGAGCAGGTTTTCAAACCCCAGATTAGATAAGGTCAGAAAGAGGCCTGGGTTGTGGCTCAGTGGTAGAGCGCTTGACTGGCACGCGCGAGGCCCTGGGTTCAATCCTCAGCACTGCATAAAAATAAAATAAAGGTATTGAGTCTACTTACTACTAAATAAATATATATATATACATATATATATGTATATATATATATATAAAGAAAAGGTCAGAAAGAAAAAAAGAAAAGGTTAGAAAGAAGCTGGGTGCACACCTGTAATTTCAGCTACTCAAGAGGCAGAGGTAGAAGAATCACAAGTTCAAGGCCAGCCTGAGCAACCTGGCAAGACTCTATTCCAAAATGAAAAATAAAAATAAAAAGGACTTGGGATGCAGCTTGGGTTCAACTCTTAGTACCACTATATATAGCTTTGTGCTGTACTTACTAACAACAGTATCTCCTTGGGGCAATTTCCTTAACTGCTCTGTGCCTCAGTTTCCTCATTTGTAAGGTGGAGAGCTAATTGTACCCACCTTGTAAGGTAGTCCACACATGTAAAAAGGCCTTGAGGATGCTAGGCATAGAGGTGCATGCCTGTAATCCCAACAAGTTGGGAGGCTGAGGCAGGAGGATCTCAAGTTTGAGGCCAACTTCAGCAACTTAGCAAGGCCTTGTCTCAAAATAAAAAATAAAAAGTGTTGAGGATGTAGCTGTGTGGTAGAGTGCCCCTGGGTTCAATCCCCAGTACCACAAAAATAAAATAATAATTTTTTAAAAATTCATGGACCAGGGCTGGCATATAGTGAGCATGTGGCCAGTGCTCTGGGTACTAGCCCATCTCTGTGACCAGAGCCCCTGCTCCTTGCCTGCCCTGGCAGGTGGAGGCCATTGAGTACTACACAAAGCTCGAGCAGAAGCTGAAAGAGGACTACAAGCGGGAGAAGGAGAAGGTGAACGAGAAGCCTCTGGGCATGGCATTTGTCACCTTCCACAATGAGACCATCACCGCCATGTGAGCCCCCCTCCCTGCCTGCACCCATGGCCCTTGTCCCCAAACAGCCTTCTGGGACTCCCAGGTCCCTGTGCTCGCAGCCAGTGTTGGCAGTGGGGTCCCCAGCTGGGGCCACAGTAACCATGCCCATCCCCCCAGCATCCTGAAGGACTTCAACGTGTGTAAGTGCCAGGGCTGCACCTGCCGTGGGGAGCCACGGTCCTCCTCCTGCAGTGAGTCCCTGCACATCTCTAACTGGACCGTGTCCTATGCCCCTGACCCCCAGAACATCTACTGGTGAGCAAAAGGGTTCAGGGCGAGCTTGAACCCTGGGGAGGGCTCCAGTGGGTAGGAGGAGGATGGGGAGGGAATCGGTGTCCATGGGGACCATCTGGGTCCTGGGTCCCTGGAGTGATCCTTCCCTCGCCTTCCCAGGGAGCACCTCTCCATCCGAGGCTTCATCTGGTGGCTGCGCTGCCTGGTCATCAATGTCGTCCTCTTCATCCTCCTCTTCTTCCTCACAACCCCGGCCATCATCATCACTACCATGGACAAGTTCAACGTCACCAAGCCTGTGGAGTACCTCAACGTGAGGCCCACGCCCACCCAGTCCTTCATGCTGCTTGAAGACCATAGATCCCAGGCCCCGAGTCCCTCCTCCCCACTGCCCAGCCTGGCTCTGGTTCTGTTTGTCCCTTTAAGATGCTTCCCATGCTGTGGGCTGCAAACCCCTCTGGCATGGCTCTGGGGCTCCCTGCCTCCTTGCCCCCAGGGGAGGACACTCTTGGGTTCACAACTCCTGGAAAGACACCCAGGGAAGAGAGTCCAGTCTTGATCAGCCATGTGATTTTGGAAAAGTCCCTTGTCCTTATCCCTCAGTCTTTCCAACTGAGGAATGGAAAGGTTAGACTAGATCCTTGGCTTCACACTTAGATTCTGATCCCTTTATCAGCATAAAACCCATGTGGGAGAGAAGGCTTTTCAGGTAACAGCAGGGTGGCACTTCTGCCTGGGCCTCGCTGCCCCTCCTGCCATGCATGGAACATGCTGCCTTAGAACTCAGTGTTCAAAGGAGGACAGTCTGCCAGGTGCTGTGGCACTTGCCTGCTGCTCCAGCTACTTGGGAAGCTGAAGCAGGATTGCTTGAGCCCAGGAGTCCAAGGCTGTCTAGGCAATGAAGAGCGACCCTGCCTCAACTACACAAAACAAAATCAGAGAGAGACAGTTTGAAAATCACTGAGTGATAACAGCATAGTGGATAAGACCCAGACCCCCATCCACGTCCCTGCCCCAGTGCTTGCTAGCTGGGTCAGCTACCTGGTCTCTTTTTCCCATAGTTTACTCATCCTGTGAAATGGACCAGTATCATTTCTGTGGGGAAATCACATCAGTGCTTGGTACATAGTGGGTGTTCAGCAAGGGCTGACAGCCAGCTGGTGTCATTCACCATGGGGCTGTACCTATGGCCCTGGCTCTCCAGGTGTTCTCAACTTCTGACCTGGGTCCCTGAGAGTTGTGGGGTCCAGAGCTCAGTGGGGGAGGAAGAGGTGTCCAAAAAAAGCTGAGCCCACTGGACTGACCCGCATTCCATGTCCCCTACAGAACCCCATTATCACCCAGTTCTTCCCCACCCTGCTGCTGTGGTGCTTCTCAGCTCTGCTCCCCACCATCGTCTATTACTCTGCCTTCTTTGAAGCTCACTGGACACGGTGAGTCACACACTGCCTGCAGTGGCCTCTAGATGTATGCTGACCCCACTGGGGAAGGGAAAATCCTTTGGTCTTCAGGCTGCCTGCCCCTGCAGGCCAATGCTGGCAGGAAAAGGCTGGGCCCTGAGTCCTCACCTTGGGTAAACCACCCCCTTCTTAGGGGACCCTCCAGGGACACTGTCCTGGTCTTGGAGGCTGGGCTTATCTGACCTCTGCTTGCCCCTCAGCTCTGGGGAGAACAGGACCACCATGCACAAGTGCTACACCTTCCTCATCTTTATGGTGCTGCTCCTGCCCTCTCTGGGACTGAGCAGGTGAGTTTCAGAGGACGGGATGGGAGCCAGGGTGCGGGTTGCAGGACAGGGAGGGGGCACAATTCAGGCTCCCAGCCCTGCAAAGCAAGAGCACGAGATCCAGAGCCTGGCCGTGCCCAGGCCTCCTGAGATTTCTATCCTGTGTCTGGGGCCTCCCCAGAGGCTCTTGGACACCCCCTCCCCTGGTATTCTACATCATTCCCACCCCCACCCCGCTCCACATCTCTTCTCTCCTCCAGCCTCGACCTCTTCTTCCGTTGGCTCTTCGACAAGAAATTCCTGGCTGAGGCAGCTATTCGGTTTGAGTGAGTGATGGGGACCCCTGAGGAAAGAGACCAGATGGCAGGGGCTGGCGTGCCTGAGAGACACTGCCAACCCCCATGGGAAAAGAGGCTGACACCACCATGGGTCTGCAGGGTCATCCTGGAAAAGGCGCCCACAGGGTGTCTGGGGTGTGTGTATGCAAGAGGTCCTCACTCTGTGAACCTGTCTGGAGGTTGCATTCACCCTCATGGTGCTTTAATAACTTTGTGGCTCATACTTGGGGATTTCTATGAGATCTCAGCTCATATTGCGGACCAACTAGGTACTGGTAGTAAGATCTCGGTCATACTTTAGGAGTGACTCGAGGATTCCCAGGGTATCCCTGGTTCCTGGAGCCCATACCTTTGAGGAGCTATGGAAGGCTCTTGGGCTCACAACTTGGCATGTCTGTGGGGTTTGGGGCACACTTTGTGGTGCTGATGCAGCATGAGTTCTGGGAACATCTGCAGTTTCGGGCTCTCCTTTGTGGTGTGGCTGTAGAGTTCTCTATGGCATCTTCTCTGAGAACCCCTGTGAGGGCATTTTGGGGGTACGTAGCATGACTGTAATTGTGTGCGCAAGCTCTAGGGGCCTGCTGTAGTCCTTCCATATGGATCTTGGACTCACACTTTTGGTGTCTCAAGCATTGACAAAAGGTTCTTAGGCTCTCTCCCCTGGAGATTTCTGGGGAAGGGTCTCTGAAGCTTGTCTGAGGTTCACCTTCTGGGTATAACTTTGATTAAACTCAAAGGGGAGAACCTTCTGGGTGTTCCTGCAGCTCACATCCTTGGGAGTCTTTGAGGGTCCCACTGGGGTTATCTGTGGAGATCTCAGACAATTGCACCCTGAACATTCTGGTGGCCTGGGCCAGTCTTGAGAACTTTCTCTGAGTTTTCATGAGGCAAGTTCTGTGGGTATCTCTGGGCTCAGTCTCAGGCTATGTCCATTCACACTCTGAGACTATCCGGTCTTGCTTTGGGGATATCTGTTGACACTCAGGCATCTGTCTCTGAGGTTCACAATGCTGAGGGACTGGGGCACAGGTGTTACAGGCTGCTGAGCTGGGGGTGTCCATACGGAGAAAGCAAGTTGAGGGAGAGGTGTGGTGTGCTGTCATGCTGGCAGTGGGTGGGCAGCCACCAGGTTACCCCAAGGGTGCAGTGCTGGAGGACCTGGTGCCCGCAGGTGTGTGTTCCTGCCGGACAACGGCGCCTTCTTCGTGAACTACGTCATTGCCTCAGCCTTTATCGGTAACGCCATGGACCTGCTGCGCATCCCAGGCCTGCTCATGTACATGATCCGGCTCTGCCTGGCGCGCTCCGCTGCCGAGAGACGCAACGTGAAGCGGGTATGGCCGCCTGGGACAGCAGCGGCCCGCACAGTGCCCCCTGGTGGCCAAATCAGAAAGCGCAGCAGTAGGGCTAAGGTTGCTGGGACTTGGGGAGCCCAGTTCTATAGCCCTGGGCCATCCCCTTTCCATCTGGGGCCTCAGTTTTCCCATATGTGTAGCTGTGGGTTGACATAGATGACCCTAGAGGTCCCTGAATTCTGAAAGTATAGTGTTTCTTCTGGGAGTTGGGAGAGATCTAGCTCCCTAGATCTAGTGTCCCTCTGCCCCAACTCCCCAAGAAGGCTCTGGGCATCCCATCCCCCAATCCTCCCAACTCTGGCCCCCCACCTCCCAGCCCTGGTCTCTGGAAGGCCCCTCTCCAGGCCCCATCACAACCCCCACCGGACGCCCCCTCAGTTACAGTCCCTCTCTCCATCTGCTTTGCCCTCCCTTTCCCCAAACATCAGGTCCCTGCTCCCCATGGCTTCATTCCCAGCCCCAGAGTTCCTGGCTTCCCTCTCCCACCTGCCCTGTCCTCCTGCAGCCTGTCCCCTCACCCTGAGCCACCCTCCTGCCCATGTCCCCCCCAGCATCAGGCCTACGAGTTCCAGTTTGGCGCAGCCTACGCCTGGATGATGTGCGTCTTCACGGTGGTCATGACCTACAGTATCACCTGCCCCATCATCGTGCCCTTCGGTAGGCACCGCCGCGCCGGGACCTGGGCCCTGCTCGGGGGAACCCAAGGCCTTGCCCGCTCCACTCTAGTAAGGCAGGCCACCCCGAGTGGACAGGGCCCCGGTGGGAGAGCGGCCCCTCCGATCTCCCGCCTGGTCCCTGGCCCAGTCTGGGGCCTGGCCTAGGGGAAGATGGGGAGAGCATCTCAGCTTAGGAATGGACCTGGACCCACCTGGTGTGCTGGGTCCCTGGGCAGAGTCACCCCAGCAGGGCCACATTTGCCCACCTGATACCCTCCCCCAACTGGATGTACGTGGACACATCACATTCCCACTGACGTGTTACACACACGTACACTCCTACACAGGCATCTACACTTGTTCATAGCCCTTTGAACCCAGGAAAGACCTTGGGTTCCTGGGGTTGGGGTCCTCACCCTTCATGGAGCTGCCCCCTTGTAGCAGTGCTGTGTAACTTGGGCAGTTAGTTCTCTCTTCCTTTTTGAAACTGTCTAGCAAAAGTTTCTCTTAACTCACCAGTAGCCTCTCCTTCCCTACTAGTAACCTCTGCCTCCCCCAATAACATCCTAATCCCTTAACCACCCTCTCTGGCTCGTGAAAGTTTCACACTCCCCAACTAACATCCCTGCCCTCATTGGAAACTCCCATTCCCTCAGTCTCCAGGGTAATAGAACTTGCCACTTAATTCGTACTCATCGGTTGAGGGATAGGAGTAGGAAAAAGCATGATGGGTTTCAGGAGGATTCTTATTGACCAGAGGAATGGATTCCTGAGAGGAGCATTTCTAGTGAGGGGCCACAGAATGGAGGGATCAAAGCAGAAGAGGTTGAAGCTCTGTGATCCTGCCAGGAGTGAGGGACACCATCCTGTACTAGGGCTGGGAAAGGGACAGGAAGCATGAAAGGCCATCTCGGGAAGCCAGGGCAACCTGTGACAGACACACAAAGGTCCATTGGTGCTGGTTCCGAGGTCAGGGCCCATGTGGCTTCCCCCAGGGCTCATGTACATGCTGCTGAAGCACCTGGTAGACAGGTACAATCTCTACTACGCCTACCTGCCGGCCAAGCTGGACAAGAAGATCCACTCCGGGGCCGTGAACCAGGTGGTGGCTGCGCCCATCCTCTGCCTCTTCTGGCTGCTCTTCTTCTCCACCATGCGAACGGGTGAGGGCCACCCGCCCCCCTCAGGGAGCTGGGAGGTAGGGGCGGAGGGGTAGCATCCAGAGTCAAGGCAGAGCAGGCACAGGAGGGCCGAATGGCTGGGGTCACAGCAGGAGGCTGGGAGAGGTCATGGAAGTGGGGAACTACACTCAGCAGGCACCAGAAGTGGGGGCAGTGAGCCCCTGGGAAGGAGCCCAAAGGACAGGTAGCAGCCCCATTCTTTGTGCCCCCCCATGCCAGGGTTCCTAGCCCCCACGTCCATGTTCACATTCGTCGTTCTGGTCATCACCATCGTCATCTGTCTCTGCCACGTCTGCTTCGGACACTTCAAATACCTCAGTGCCCACAACTACAAGGTGTGGGGCACGTCTGTGGGGGGTGGGTGGAGGGGGTAAGGGAGGAGGCTGAGGCTGGGGGCAGGGTCAACATGGTGTCAAGAGGATATGGGAAGGCTGGGGATGTAGCTCAGTTGGTAGAGTGCCTGCCGCGCAAGCACAAGGCCCTGGGTTCGATCCCCAGCACCGCAAAAAAAAAAAAAAAAAAGATATGGGACTGCAGTTCGTGCCCAGTGCAGGGGCAAGCCCCCCACCATAATTTATTCTGGGCCCTCAAGATTGAGCACACGGAGACAGATGCTGTGGGCCCCAGAAGTAATGGACGGCCCCCCACTGCTGCCGCTGTCCCCAAATCTGCGGTAAGTGCCCCACTCCATTGCCACAGCTGGGGGTGGGGACCTCTGTTGGAGACAAGCCCAAAGCTAGGTGTCCCATTAGTCCTCCAGAAGGGAAGCCTGCTCCAGACCCTGGAGGGACAGAGGGAGGGAGAGTTTTGCTTCACTGGTGGGCTCCCCCACCTCCTTGCCTAGGGCTCTGCCTATTCTGCTATCCTACAGACCATGATCCCCACACCCTCTACGACTCCTCGTCCACCCCCCAACCATCAGGGGCAGCTGTTCACCCCACCCCCTCTTGCTTCCCCCGCAGAAATACATCGCTCAGGTGCTGCAGGACTCAGAGGTGGATGGGGATGGGGATGGCGCTCCTGGGAGCTCAGGGGACGAGCCCCCATCATCCTCGTCCCAAGATGAGGAGCTGCTGATGCCACCTGATGGCCTCACGGACACAGATTTCCAGTCTTGCGAGGACAGCCTCATAGAAAATGAGATTCACCAGTAAGGGGAGGGAGGGGCCCTGGAGGCCACGCCCTGCCCTGCCCACCCTGCCCCCACGGACACTAAAACGCTAATAATTTATTAGATATAAAGCCCCTTCCTCCCCATCCCCTGCTTTCATTAAGGTATTTAAACCTGGGAATTCCACCACTCTCCCCGACCATGGAGGGAGTGAGGGAGCCCCCCAAACCTCAGTGAGGAGAGCCCCGAGCCGGCCCCGGGGCAAAGAGGGGTGTGGAGGGAGTTCCCCCAGATCAGTACCCCCAGTAGTGTGGCCAGGAAAGGGTTAATGAGAGCCAAGAGGGGTACCTGGTGCCATGGCTGGAGACCTGGGGGGGGCGGGCAGATCAGGGGCTGCCCCCCCAGTTCTTTCCTCCTCTTAATTCCCCCAGGGATATGGAGCCTCCAGCCCCTAAGGGATGCATGAGAGGGGAGGGGGTACTGAGCAAGAGGAGTCAGGCCCTGAGCCAGGGGGGGTGACCTGGGGGTGGGGGTGGGCATGACTGACACTGGAAAATGGGTTTTTGCACTGTTTTTTTTTTTTTTCCTTTAAAATAAAAACAGAAAGAAAAGCTCTGCCTGATTTGTGGGAGCCCCAGACACATGGCTGATCCTCACCTCTCCCTCTGCTGACCAGAGGGCTTGCTCACAGTCCCTGTGTGAGCCATGGCAAGGGGTTTCTTGTCTGGAGTCTCAGTTTCCCCACCAGGGAAAGGGGAGAGCTTGGAGAGACTTCAGGGGACAGAGGCAGGAGGGACTATGCCAGCCCCTCAGACTGTCCCCAAACAGGATAGCAGTCAGGAGAAAAGGCCTGCAAAGCCATAAGCTCCACACAGGTAGAGAGGCCCTCCTGAGCATCTCAGAGTGGGATGGCCCCAGCCCCATGTCCCCAGGGATGCCTGAGCCCCTTCTCACTCCCCATCTTCTAGTCAGAAGACCCAGCTCAAGCCAGTCGCAGTGAGTGGTGCACACCTATAAACCCAGCGATAGCGGGAGTGGAATGGTACTGAGGCAGGAGGATAACAAGTTGGAGACCAGCCCAGGCAATATAGGGAGACCCTCATTCAAAATAAAGAGTAAAAGGGGCTGGGGATGTAGTAGCTCAGTGTTAGAGCGCCCATACCCACACCCCTTAAATCCCCCACACAAACAATCACCTTCTCTAAGGGATTTCCTGTTAGTTCTCTAGCCTGTGCTCCAGAGCCCACAGGGCCATGGGGTCCTCCCACACCCACATGCTGTACTGTGGGTACAGCAGAGGCCAGAAGGCCTGCATTCCAGTCATGGTCTGTCACTAACTCATGGTGCATCTGCCCTCTCTGAACCTATTTACTCATTGGTAAAATCAGGATGTATGACCAGGTGGCCTCTAAAGCTCCTTGGAGCATCCTCCTGCCCAACCCCGCCAACCAGCAGAACTCAGTCAACTCCCAGAGGAGAGGAGAGACTTACGGGAAGTACAATATAGGTACCATGAAGGCCTGCTGAGGGTCAGCAAGGACCTGCAGCAAGGGAGGCTGTTAAAGACTGTACAGGCACCACCTCAATGAGGAGAGCCCCGAGCTGGCCCTAGAGCAATGAGGGGTGTGGAGGGAGTTACCCCAGATCATGGCGCACACCTGTAGTCCCAGAAACTCCGGAGCCTGAGGATCGCCAAGTTTGAGGCCAGCCTTAGCAATTTAACAAGGCCCTAAGCAACTTAGAGAGACCCTGTCTCAAAATAAAAAAGGATGGGATGTAGCTCAGTGGTAAAGCATCCCTGGGTTCAATCCTCAATACAAAGAAAAAAAAGATTGTCCAGGTGCCAGCAGGGAGCAAGAGCAAACTGCCCAGGGTCCAGCCAAGCTACAGAGAAACACCATCTCATCTGCACTGCAAACCATTCTGGAGGACCAGTGTCCTTGGAGGCCAGTGTGGGTGCAGAGATGAGACAATTACAGTGGAAATGAAGGTCAAGTCCTTGGTCCTGGCCTCACATGTACGTTGGATCTGCAACCTCATGGAACACGTACTCCTGGTGGAGTCCCCAAGTTCTGGCAGGACAAGGATAGGGGAGCAGAGTGCCAGGTGATAGATGGACAGAAATTGTGGAGGCTTCAAAACATGAACCCAGGTTGCATGAAGACCCCAACACCCGTGAAGCTGGTTTTCTCTGTGGGTGGGCAGACATACAACCTGGAGCTTGCAAGCTCCATTGTCTGCAGAGCGTGGCCAGAACAGACCTCAGCCCTGGCCTCTGGCCAGCTTCTTGCCTGCCCAGCACATCCCCCTACCCTCCAGGCAGGTTCTCCCCTCATCCCACCTCTTGGAGTCTCCTGGCAGAGACTGAATACCCCCCCCCCCTAGTGAGGATTGAACCCAGGGGTGTTTAACCACTGAGCCACATCCCCAGCCCTTTTTATATTTTATTTAGGGACAGGGTCTCCTTAAGTTTTTTTGTTGTTGTTTATTTTTTATTTTATTTTATTTTTTTGCAGTGCTGGGGATTGAACCCAGGGCCTTGCAAGGCAGGCACTCTACCAACTGAGCTACATCCCCAGCCCATCCCTAAGTTGCTTAGGGTCTCACTAAGTTACTGAGACTAACTTTCTGAACTTTTGATCCTCCTGCCTTAGCCTCCTGAGCCGCAGGGATCACTCATGTGCAGCCCCGCACCTGGCTGAAGATCACATCTTTAGGGGTGTGAAACTCCAGATAATGCCCAGCAGCACTCAGAGCAAGGATGCTGAGGACAGTCCTTCCCCAGGGTGGGCCGCCTCATTGGAGGAGAACCCCAAACCCACCACACCCTGCCCCTGGCACCTCATCAGACAGCACAGGTTAGGAGGGGGAATTAACAATTCAATCATTTGACACATTACACAGGGGCCCAGCACCCAGCTCTGTGCTGGGTCTCCTTGAGAGGTCTCAGAGGTACAATGGTGGAATCAGAAAGTGGAGGGAGCCACAGGGAACCCCAAAGTTCACTTCATTTCCTTTTGTCACAGATGGAGGAAGTAGAAGATAACATATAAGGACTGAGGCTTTAGGTTCAAATCCTGGCTCAGCCTCTTACCAGCTGTGTGACCTTGGGCAAATTACAGAATACTCTGGATCTCCCTTTCTTTATTTGAAAAATGCAAATAATGATACAATGTCCTCAAGCTGTTTTAAGCATGCATTAAGAGGAAAGGTCTTAGCCCAGTGTTTGGCACATAAGAACTTCATAAACTAAGCCAGGTGCAGTGGCACATACCTGGCATTCTAGAGGCTCAGGAAACTGAGGCAGAAGGATCATGAGTTCACAGCCAGACCCTAAGGAACTCAGTGAGACCCTGTCTCTAAATAAAGTATGAAAAGGGGGCTAGGGATATGACTCAGTGATAAAGCACCCCTGGCTTCAATCCCTGGTACCAAAAAAAATTTTTTTTAAAGAAAGAACTTCATAAACTGTAATTAATATTCCTCTGGATGAGGAAATTGAGACCTAGAAAGAGGAACAGGGAAGGACTTGCCCAAGGTGGGCTCGTGCTGGAGCTCAGAACCAGGCTCTGTGATTCCACGTGGCTACTTGAGCTCTACTCCACACCTGACTGACACTAGGCAGATCTGAGGGACACTGGATGACTGGATAGTCCCTGTCCTCAATGATCAAACTCTCTGGTGAAGACTGCATTGTAGAGCAGATTCCAGCTCAGAAGACACACCCTGTCCCATGCAAAGGCACCCCAGTCAGACCAGTGACCTAACCAAGCCAGACTGCAGCCAGTCAGGGACAGAGGTTCAGATTGAATTGTGCTCAAAAGCTGTTGAAGTTCTAGCTCCCAGTACCTCAAAATATGACCTTGTTTGAAAATTAGGGTCATTGCAGATATTAAGATGATTCATTAAGGACTGGGGATGTAGCTCAGTGGGAGAGCATTTCCTCACATGTGTTAGGCCCTGGGTTCCATCCTCAGTACCACAAAAGAAAAGTTAATTTTTTTTAAAGATCATTCATTAAGATGAGGTCATGGGCTGGGATTGTGGCTCAGTGGTGGAGCACTCACCTTGCACATGAGAGGCACTGGGTTCGATCCTCAGCACCACATAAAAATAAAAGTATTGTGTCCATCTACAACTAAAAAAATAGTTTAAAAAAAGATGAGGTCACATTGCCCACAATGGGTGGGCCCCTAGTTCAATGTGTCTGGGTCTTTATAAGAAGAGGAGCCAGGTGTGGAACCACACACCTGTAATCCCAGAGGCTCAGGAGACTGAGGCAGGAGGATCACAAGTTCAAAGCCAGTCTCAGCAACTTACTGAGTCCCTAAGCAACTCAGCGAAACCCTGACTGTAAATAAAATACACAAAAGGGCTGGGGACCTGGCTCAGGGGTTGAGTGCCCCTGGCCTCAATCCCTGGTACCAAAAAAAAAAAAAAAAGAGGAGGATATTCTGCTGGGTGCGGTAGCACACGTCTATTATCCCAGTGACTCAGGAGGCCAGCGCAGGAGGATGGCAAGTCCAAAGCTAGCCTCAACAACTTAGTGAGGCCCTAAGCAATCTAGTAAGACCCTGTCTCAAAATAACTAAATAAACAAACAATTAAGAATATGAAGAGAGAACCTACAGGAGAAAATCTTTGCTAGCTACTCTTCTGATGGATTAATATCTAGACTGGGGATATAGCTCAGTTGATAAAGTGCTTGCCTCGCAAGCACAAGGCCCTGGGTTCAATCCCCAGCACCACAAAAAAAAAAAAAAAAAAAAAAATCTAGAATATATAAAGAACTCAAAAACCTAATACTAAAAAAACCCCCAAATAACCCAATTAGTAAATGGGCAAAATAATTAAATAGACATTTCTCAAAAGAAGAAATACAAATGACCAATAAATATATAAAAAAATGATCAACACCATTAGCAATGTGGGAAATGCAAATCAAAACTACACTGAGATTTCCTCTCACACCAGACAGAATGGCAGTCATCAAGAAAACAAAAATAATAAATTCTGGAGAGGATATGGAGAAAAAGGAAACTGTTAGTGAGATTGTAAATTAGTGCAACCACTATGGAAGTCCGCATGGAGTTTCCTCTTAAGACTAGGAACCACCATATGACCCAGCTATACCAGTCTTTGGTATTTATCCTAAAGAATTAAACTCAAGCCAGGCGCGGTGGCGCACGCCTGTAATCCCAGCACTTGGGAGGCTGAGACAGGAGGATTGCGAGTTCAAAGCCAGCCTCAGCAACTTAGCGAGGCCCTAAGCAACTCAGTGAGACCCTGTCTCTAAATAAAATACAAAATAGGGCTGGGGATGTGGTTCAGTGGCCGAGTGCCCCTGAGTTCAATCCCTGGTTCAAAAAAAAAAAAGAATTAAACTCATTACACTACAGGGATACTGCATACCTGTGTTTGTAGCAGCACAATTCACAATGGCCAAACTATGGAACGAGCCTAGGTGTCCATCAACAGATGAATGCATAAAGAAAATGTGATATAGATACACAATAGAGTTTTATTCAGTCATAAAGAAAAATAAAATTATGTCATTTGCAGGAAAATGGATGGAACTTGAGACCATTATGTTAAGCAAAATAAGACAAACGCAGAAGGTCATAAATTTTCTCTCATATGTGGAAGCTAGAGAGGAAAAAGGGAAAAAAGGTGGAGGTGGAGATCTCATGAAAATCAAAGGAGAAGAAAGGGACCAGGAGGAGGGAGGAGCAGAGGAAGAGGGGAAGTGACATTGGCCAAATGATACTGTTACATCGTGTGCCTGTACAAACATGCAAGGACAAACCCATCATCAGGTTCAACTACACAGTACCAATAAAAATGTGGAAAGAAAAAAAAAACTAAAAGGCTGGGGATGTGAGTCAGTGATAGAGAACCCCTAGGTTCAATCCCAGTAAATGGAGGAGGAGGGGGGCGGGGGGAGGAAGAGGAGGAGGGGAGAAAAAAAAAAAAGCCAGGCTTGCTGGATGTGCTGGCCCATGCCTGTAATCTCAGTAACTCAGGAAGCTGAGGCAGGAGGATTACAAATTCAAGGCCAGCCTCAGCAATTTGACGAGTCCCTGTCTCAAAATTAAAAAATTAAAAGGGCTGGGGATGTGGCTCAGTGGTTAAGCACCCCAGGGTTCAATCCCTGATGCTAAAATAATAAATAATGATGATGATGATGGTATTAATAATAATAATAATAATAATAATAAAGGACTGGGGATGTGACTAAGTGGTAAAGTGCTCCTGGGTTCAATTCCCAGTACCAAAAAATATATATATTTATACGTATACATACGTATACATAATACATATATATATAATACGTATATATATAATACATTATATATGTAATACATATATATAATACATATATATAATACATACATATATATAATATATATAATACATGTATTTTATATATATATATATATGTATATATATATATATATCTTTGAGCTGGAAGAGAGGGATTTTCCCTAATGAAGGCTGCCCTGGTAGGGGTGCTGGGTCCCCTGCCCCCACAGGGGTAGGCCTTGGGACTGGCAGATAAGAAGGGGAGGGTTACTGGCAGAACCAGTCAGTGGGGGACAAGTGGGAAGGAAGAGAGAAGGGGAAGGCAGCAGTTAAACACGCCCCTGACCTAGGAACCCCACTGCCACTGGAGAGTTCTGGGGTGGGGGAGGGGTGCCTCCACTCCTCCTCCCCCCAGAACCTTCAACTGTCACGTACCAGGAAAGCCACCACCATGCTGTACTCCACAGGTAGGCATTAATGGGGCCTTGCGGCAGTCCTGTACCTCCTGTAGACTAGAGCCTCCCCCCAGAAATGGAGACGTGTTCTCCATCAGACTGGGTGCTCCCAAGGACAAGAGCTGGGCCTCTTCCTCAGACCATTTGGGAAACAACAGGCAGACAGGGCATAGACGCTTCTCCCATCAGCCCACTGAGAGACTGGCGTAGGGGAAAGCATAGGGGTCCACCCCCACCCCCCACCATCACAGCTGCCTGGGGAAAGGGTTTGCATGAGGGAGGCTCAGGAGGCCATTAGAGAAGTAAACCTCAGGAAACAGATCTCTCCCAAGCCTAGAAAAGCAGGCCCTGAGTCCAGAAGGTCCTGGGAATGTGGAAGGAGCGGCCCCCTGGGGCAAGCCTGGGTGTGATGGAGGTTCCTGTGAGAGTGGACTGAAAGGGAGTGAGGGTGGGCACTGGCAGAGCCTACCACAGTGTGGGGTGCTCTGAAGGCAGCCAGCCAGCAGAGGGGTTCAGTCCTGCCCCCAAAGGGTGGGAGGGAGGAAGCTGTGTCACCCTGAGGTCATTGGCCCCTAGACCCAGTCTCCCAGCTTCTAAGCCCTCAGCATTTACCTGACCCCTGAAAGTTTAGGCCTAGCAGGAGGCTCCCCAATCTAACTGCAGGCTCTGCAGAAGAAGGAAAGCACAGGATTCTGAGTCTTTCTTCCTCCTGATTTTGTTTCTCAAGAGAGTCTTTCTATGCTGCCCACGCTGGTCTTGATCTCCTAGACTCAAGTGATCCTCCACCTCAGCCTCCCAAATAGCTAGGACTACAGGTGCTCAACAATGCACCTGATTCTTTTTTTTTTTTTCCAGTTGTCAATGGACCTTTAATTTATTTATTTATATGTGGTGATGAGAATTGAACCCAGTGCCTCACACTTGCTAGACAAGTGCTCTACCACTGAGCTACGACCCCAGCCCCTGCACCTAATTTTTAAGGCCAAGAAACTTTTCTTAGTGGGGGGCCAAGAACCTCTAGGCTCCCCCTAAGGGACCTCACAGAGACTTCTGTGCTGTGATCAGGAACCTGCCCATCCCCCACATCAACTCTGGCTTCCTGGTCTGAGCCCAGTTCTTTTTTCTTTTTTTGGGGGGGAGGGGAGCAGTGGTGCTGAGAATTGAACCCAGGGCCTTGTGCATGTTCTCTACCAACTGAGCTATATCCCCAGCCCTGAGCCCAGTTCTTTTTGATCCCCAGTCCAGGCATGAGCACAGGGACAGTGCTGGGTAAGAGCCTGAGTGTTCCAGGTGATTCCAGGTGCCTGCTCCAGGATGTGCTGTTGAGGGCTCACCCTAACAGAATGGGGAGTTCAAGGATGAGCCACACCCCCATCTGCCCCTTCACAGGCTTGTTATGGGGCCCTTCCTATGGGAGACACTAAGAATCACAAACTTCTTCCTTCCAGAACTGCTGGAGACATCATTCGAAACAATTATTGATCACCTACTGTGAGCAAAATACAGCAACAAAAAATGGACAAAAACTCCCTGCCCTCATGAGTTTCCCTCCTGAGAGACACAAATGATGAACAAAATACACAGTATGCCAGGAGGCTAGCAGGACAGGGCGTGGGGCTGGGCAGGAGAGAGAAAACACACCAAAAATCACTAGAGCCAGTGCTAGTGGCAACACGCCTGTAATCCCAGCAATGTGGGAGGCTGGGGCAGGAGGATTTCAAGTTCAAGACCAGCCTCAGCAATTTAGAGAGACCCTCAGCAGCTAGTGAGATCCTCTCTCAAAAAATAAAAAAACCAGGGATGTAGCTCAGTTGTAAAGCTGCCCTGGGTTTAATCCCCAGTACCAAAACCAAGCAAATAAACACACTTAGTAGTTTGCAAAGCAAGGCATTGGTTCATTCATTCATTGAAAACATTTTTCAGCCCCTGCTGGGGGACCAGGTACTGGATGATATAGAGGAAACCCAGTGGGGTACAAGGTGGCTCAACCTCTACCTTTGCGAGCTCACAGCCTCCCAGGGGAATCAAACAGGTCAACTCAGAGTTGGCAGGCAGTAGTTGAATGTCTTTTTGAAAGAAAGTGTTAGTAGTCGGGCGTGGTGATAATCCCAGCACTTGGGAGGCTGAGGTGGGAGGATCACGAGCTCAAAGCCAGCCTCAGCAACTTAGCGAGGCATTAAGCAACTCAGTGAGACCCTGTCTCTAAATAAAATACAAAAATAGGGCTGGGGATGTGGCTCAGTGGTGGAGTGCCCCTGGGTTCAATCCCCAGTACCAAAAAAAAAAAAAAAAAAAAAAAGTGTTAGTAATAGCTAAGCTATGGAACCGACCTAGGTGCCCTTCAACAGATGAATGGATAAAGATAATGTGGTACATATACACAATGGAATATTACCTAACCTTAAAGAAGAATGAAATTATGGCATTTGCCATAAATGGATGGAACTGGAGACTGTCATGCTAAGTGAAATAAGTCAATCCCAAAAAACAAAGGCCAAATGTTCTCTCTGCTATGTGAGACACACAATGGGGGAGGAGATAATAGAAGTTCGTTGGATAAGACAAATGGGAATGAAGGGAAGGGAGAGGGGATGGGAATAGGAAAGACAGTAGAATGAATCAGACATAACTTTCCTATGTTCATATATGAATACATGACCAGTATAACTCCACATCACGTACAACCACAAGAATGGGATCCTAATTAGAATAAGTTATACTTATTCTGGAATAAGTGTAATATGTCAACATATACTCTATTGTCATGTATATCTAAAAAGAGCAAATTAAAAAATAAAAATAAAAGAAAGCGTTAGACTAAAGCGGCCCCACACTCTGCTTGGATATTTCAGTGAAGGCTTCACTGGGGGGAAGGGGTCATGCAGGGACTGGGAGGCTGAGCAGGGCTCTTCCCAGGGGGCACAGTGTATGCATGGGATCTGAGATGAGTCCAGGCACAGGCACAGCATTGGGAACAGTCCAATGTCATTGAGGGACAAAAGTAGCTTGTACAAGGTGCTGGGCCAGAAAGTGGCAGCCGGGTTTGAGTTTGTCATGCTAACAAGAGAACCATTTAAAGTCCTGGGCAGGGGCTGGGACTGTGGCTCAGTGGCAGAGCCCTTGCCTAGCATGTGTGAGGCGCTGGGTTCGATCCTCAGCACTGAATAAAAATAAATAAAATAAAGGCATGCTGTCCATCTACAACTACAAAAAAATTTAATAAAATAAAGTATTGGGCAGAAAGGGGCAACATCTATAGTCAGTTTGCATTTAAGAAAATCTTAACCAAGCCTGTCAGAAACCCGTGGGGAGGGATGATACACAAAGAAAGGGGCAAGTTAGGAAATTATTCTCCTGGCCTAGATTCTTAAATGACTTTTTTTCTTTAAAGTTAACTTTTTAGCTGGGTGCTTGGCACATGCCTGTAATCCCAACAATTTGGGAGGCTGAGGCGGGAGGATCATGAGTTCAAAGCCAGCCTCAGCAACTCAGCAAGGCCCTAAGCAACTCAGTGAGACCCTGTCTCTAAAAAAGAAAAAGAACATAAAAAGGGCTGGAGATGTGGCTCAGTGGTTAAGCACCCCTGCGTTCAATCCCTGGTACCACAGGGGAAAAAAAAAAAGTTAGCTTCTTGAATATGTTTTGTGTCAGAAACCATTAAAATGCCTTTGACTATCACCCATCCTGAAGATGGAGAAGCTGAGGTGAGAAGAGATTTAGGGCCTGCAGTCCGTCTTTTTACACACGTGCCTGGTGCTCTGTGACCTGGGGTGTGCCACTGGGTCTCCAGGCCACTGCTCGGGCCCTCTCCTGGTGAAAAGGGCCTTGCAGGGACCATCTCACCTCCACTGTGCCTGGAGTCCAGGCTCTGTTGTCCTCTCTACGTGTTTTGTTGAGATGCCTGCTCCTCCCTCTATGGGCTCAGTCAGGGTCTCACCTGTGACAATCACAGGGTCCTCCAGCCCTCCTCACCCTGAGCACCCCCACACCCCAACCCTACATCCCTTTTCCGCCCTGCTGAGAACCTGCGGGGTCAGTACACGTGTGGTGGGGCCTGAGTTCAGAGTCAGTTGCTGCCCTGTGGCCTCACCTCCTCTTCCTCTGCCTCCACTCCCCTTTCTGCCTCCCATTCCCCTGGGTCTGCGACAGGTGACAGGGCGGGGGTCAGGCATGTGAGGGTGCACATGCGCATGCATGTGCATGGTGTGTGTGCATGTGCATGTGGCTAGGAAGCTAGCGGGTTGTGGTCCTCCTGGTGGCCGAGGTGTAGACAGGGCACCCTGGGTCCCCAGCCACCCAACTTTGAGATTCCCCACTCCCCACTAGACCATTGCCTAATGTGGACTGTCCCTCATCCACCCTGCCTATCCCCAATGGCCCCTCTATACACCTAATTTCTACTCTTCCCAAAATTCAGTGTCTGTCTGGATGTGTCTAGAGGCCTTTTTTTTTTTCTTTTTCAAATTGCTCATGTTATGTATATGCGATCCCATAATAAAGGTAGCAGTCACATGAAGAGTTTTTTGTTTTTTGCTTTTTGGGGTTTTTTTGATAAAGATAGTGGTAGAAGCTACAATCCCTAATTTCTAGTTCAGAACTGTTTCACATCAGCATTTCAGGGTTAGGGGTATAGCTCAGTGGCAGAGCTTTAGCCAAAAGTTAAAAATCACAAAATAGTAATATAAACATTTCCCAAATATGAAAAGTTAAATATATATATGTGTGTGTATATACATATATATACACACACATATATATACACATATATAGGCATATATACACACATATATATGCATATATATATATATATATATATATATATATGTGCCAAGCATGGTGATACACAACTGTAATCCCAGTAGCTCAGCAGGCTGAGACAGGAGGATCTCAGGTTTGAAGTCAGCCTCAGCAATTTAGCAGGGCTGTAAGAAACCTAATGACCCAAGGAATGGAGCCTGCTGTGTCTATGGATGGAGACCTATGAAACCATGAGCCCCTAAATAAACCTTGCCTCCTCTACAAAAAGAAAAAAAGAAAGAAAAAGAAACCTGATACCCTGTCTCAAAATTAAAAAATAAAAATAAAATACACAAATATATATGTATATGTATACATATATGGTTAAAAGTAGTTGTGAAGGCCATTTTTTAAACAACTTTATTGAGATATAATTCACATGCTGTACAGTTCACCCATTTAAATTCTACAACTCTTTGGGTGTGGTGACACACCCCTGTAATTTCAGCAACTCAGGAGGCTGAGACAGGAACATCTCAAGTTCAAGGCCAGCCTTAGCAACTTAGCAAGACCCTGTTTCAAAATAAAATTAAGGAGCTGGGGTTGTGGTCAGTGGTAGAGTGCTTGCCTTACATGTGTGAGGCACTGGGTTGGATCCTCAGAACCCATAAATAAATGAAATAAAGGTGTTGTGCCCATCTACAACTAAAAAAAAATAAAAATAAAAAAAAAAAGGGGTTGGGGATCTAGCTCAGTAGTAGAGCATCCCTAGGTTCAATCTCCAGCTTGAGGGGGAGAAAAGTGTACAACCTACTGTCTTTTAGTATACAGACAATCTTTTATATCCATGGGTTTCACATTCACAGATCTGACAAACCCCCAGGTGGAAAATATTCAAGGGAAAAAACTCCAGAAAATTCCAAAAACCAAAACAAACTTGTCACACAGAGTACTTTCGCTGAATCCATGAAAAAGAAGTGATGAACTGGGTGTGGTGGTGCGTGTTTATAATCCCAGTGATGCCGGCTGAGGCAGGAGAATTACAAGTTTAAAGCCAGCCTGAGCAATTTAGCGAGACCCTGTATCAACAGAAAAACTTCAAAAGGCTGTGGATGCGGCTCAGTGGCAGAGTGCTTGCCTAGCATACGTAAGGCCCTGGGTCCCATCCCTAGTACCACAAAAAAAGGGGAAAAAAATGTATAGGGGAGGACATGTGTGGATTATATGCAAATACTATGCCACTTTATATAAGGTACTTGAACATCTTCTGATGGTAATACGGGCAAGTGGTCCTGGAAGCAACCCCCATGGACACCGAGAAACCACTGTTTACACAGAGTTACACACTCATCACAGAGTCAATTGATATCATTTTCATTACCTCCCCAAAGAAACCACCACCAGCAGCCCTCCTGCCCTCCCAAGCCCTAGGGTACTACTAATCTACATTATTTTCTTCTTCATTTTTTTGTTTAAATTTTTTATTAACATATTAACTGTATATATTAATGGGGTTCATTGTGATATTTCAACACATCAGTGTGCAGTGATCAAATCCAAGTAATTAGTATTTCCCTCTCATTATCATTTCTTTCTGCTTAGAGCCTTTGAGCTCCTCTGTTTTCTAATTTCTGTGCCTGCATAGATTTGCCTGTTTTAGACTTACTAGTTTTTTTTAAACTTACTAGGGATTGAACCCAGGGCTTGGAACATGCTAGGCAAGCCTTCTAGCAATGAGCTATATTCCCAGCCCTATTTTACACAGTTTGTATAAATGGAATCACACAATATGGTTTTTTTTTTTTTTTTTTTTTTTTGGGGGTGGGTCAGGGTGCATACTAGGAATTGAACTCAGGGGAACTTGGCCACTGAGCCACATCCCCAGCCCTATTTTGTATTTTATTTAGAGACAGGGTCTCACTGCTTGGTGCCTCGTTTTTGCTGAGCACAATCCTCCTGCTTCAACCTCCCAAGCCACTGGGATTACCGTGTGCACCACCAGCCTGGCTACTTCTGTTATTTTATTACATGTATAATGCATGTGTTGTTTGTCCATTCATCAACTGATGGACATGGTTTTTTTTTGTTTGTTTTGTTTTGTTTTGTTTAGTTTCCCCATCACTTTTTACCTATTGTGAACAATGCTACCTGGAACATTTGTGAACAGATTCTGGTGTGGACATATACTTTCATTTCTCTTGAGCACACCCAGAAGTGACTTGCCGGGACAGCTCTATGATTCACTCTTTGAGAAAGAGCCAGGCTGTTTTTCCAAGTGACCACATTGGATGCAGCTCAGTGGTAGAGCGCTTACCTAGCAAGATGGACGCCCTGGATTTGATCTCCAACACCACAAAAATAAATAAATAAATAAATAAGCAAGTAAATAAGTAAAATCAAAGTGGCCACATCATCTCCATTTCCACTGGCAGCACAGGAAGTTCCAATGTCTCCACGTCCCCAGCAGCACTTGTTATTCTCTGCCTCTTCTATTACAGCCACCCAGGGGTATGAGGTTGCGCCTCACTGTGGTCTTGTCTTGGAGTTTCCCTGGCGATGAATGTTGCTGAGCTGTTTTTCATGTGACTGTTGATCATTTGTATATCTTCTGAAAAATACCTGTTGCATTTTTAATTAGGTTATCTGTCTTTTTATTATTGAGCAGAAACCTGTTTTATTAATAAGGGAATGTTCGCTCACATAAACCATAATCGACTCAAAGCCAAAGGTGTCGGCCAACACAACAATGCCCAAAACTACAGGAACCAGGACTTTGAGGAGCTGCAAACAGACTGCCTGAGCATGGGCGAGCTGTTTGAAGACCCCATATTCCCTGCGGTACCCAGTTCCCTAGGCTTCAAGGAGCTGGGTCCCAACTCCAGAAAAGTGCAGAATATCTTGTGGCAGCGGCCCAAGGTGGGCACTGTGGAGGGAGGTGTGGGCTCATGGGAGGGGACTTTTATCATCTCCAATCCCCCACACCACCTTATCCTGACCCCTGGGTTCCACCTCCATGAGAGTGGGGACAGTTCTGAACAGGCGTCAGCCAAACCTCGCAGACTACCCTTGGGAGGTCACCCACCAAGCTCTGCTACCACAGCCTAGTCATGTCCAGTGGGTCCTCACCTCCCCCTTCCTCCACTTATCTATTCCCCTAGAACTTGGAGGGAACCTCAGTCCCCAGTAAAGGTGTGAGGGTGGCAGGGAGCAGGTGTCCTGGGCCCCTTGACACTTTTGTTCCTTCACTGCAGGAGATTACAAGCAATCCCCAATTCATCGCAAATGGGGTCTCTCCCACAGACATCTGCCAGGGGATACTTGGTGAGTAGGGGGCAGGACGCTGGTCTCCACTGCAGAGAGGCTAGGGAAGAGGGTTGGTGGGGATACCTACTGCAGTTTCGTTTTGGGGGTATGTTGGGGTGATATATTGATAATAATGAATTACCCAAGACTTAGTGAATTAAAAACAAGAAGAGGCATTTCTTACTTCACAGTTTCTGTGGGTCAGGAATTCCAAGGCAGCATGCGTGGGCAGGTCTGACTGCACCACTCTTGAAGTTGTGAGCTGTGCTGTGCTCCTCTGAGGGTTCCCTGAGTCTGCTGGTCTGCTTCCAAGATGGCACCCTCACCCAGCAGGAGGCTCAGTGCCTTACTGGCTATTGGCAGGGGGCCTCTGTCCCTCACCATTTGGCTCCTCATGGGTTTGCTTGAGTCCACACAGCATGGGATCAAAGTTAGTGATCCAAGAGAGGACAAGGAGGCCATAGGGCCTTTTATGACCTAGTGTCAGGAGTCACATAATGTAACTTCCACTCATTAGAAGCAAGCCCTGAATCTGGTCCACATCCAAGAGGACGAGAACTAGGTACCATCTGTTTTTTGAGGAACAGATAGCGAAACATTTGTGGACAGGTTTTCAAATCACTGCAGATGCTAGAAACTTCTCAATCCAGGCATCAAATAAGGGAGAAATTGACTCCATCTGAACCACTGTCCCTCAGGCTGCATGGACAGGTCTTCCTTCCTAAGCCTAGTCCTGTCCCAGTTTCCTCCAAACCCCTTGTTGCCTCTTTAGGGATGAGACCAGGGTTGGCTTCCCCTAGGAATGAAGCCTGTCCCCACTTGTGGCAGAGAAAAAGGCAGGGTGTGTCCAAGGTAGAGTCCAAGGAGAACTCGGGCCCCACGGTTGCCTCTGCAGCTCATTGGGCTGGAGGAGGAGGAAACTCACTTTCCCTGGCACCCGTGTGCAGGTGGGTCTGCTGCATACTTGGCCTTCCTTCCTGTCTTCTGCCTCCCTCAGGAAGTTGGGAGATCCCTGGGAATCCCAGAACTTTCCCAGTGCCCTCAAGCTCAGCCCGGCCCAGGGTGCCCACCCAGGCACCACCTGCTTCTTGGCCCACTAGTGAGGGCTGAACCTAGGAGGCAGATGGCAGTGGGTGACTCATGGTGCTGTCCTCCCACAGGCTCCATTTAAATCAAGTCTCAGATCACAGACACTGCCCTGTGCCCCATGCACAGTTAGTCCTAGGGAATTTGCTGGGGTGCAGAAGGAACCTCTGGGTCTCCAGAGAATGAGGGTGACATGAGGGAGAGACATCTCAGGCCCTTCGTCACCAGTGTGCTCAGGGGGTGGGAGTGGGGCAGTGGGAAAGGTGACTGGATGTGTTGGAGGGGTGGGAGCGTGTTGACTCTCCCCCAGAGAAAGCAGGTCCCAGCGAGGGGAGCAAGATCTGAGAACAATAAAACCCCTCCCCAAACTCCCCCAAACACAAGCTTAGGGCTTCAATTTGTGACTCTCACCGAAGAAAACGGGCATGGGAGTGCACCTCCCAAAGCCAGCCCTGCCTCAGGGCCCCATTCGCCTCCTTCCCTGGTGCTCTTCAGTGGAAGGCTGAGGAAGGCAGCTCTGCTGGAAGTGGGGTGCACAGATCAGGGCCTGGACTTGGGGATCCATCCACACATGTGGGTACTCAAGGGGAAAAGCCCTGCCTGCCTTTCAGGGGACTGCTGGCTGCTGGCCGCCATTGGCTCCCTTACCACATATCCCAAACTGCTGTATCGAGTGGTGCCCAGGGACCAGAGCTTCAGGAAGAACTATGCTGGCATCTTCCATTTTCAGGTGAGGGGCAGTCTGAAAACAGAATTGCTTTGTGGCGTGTGTGTGTGAGAAAGAGAGAGAGACAGAGACAGAGAGAGAGAGAGGGAAAAAGGGAGGGAGGAGAGAATACATAAGTGCGAATTTATTTATTGTGTTACTAGGGATTGAACTCTACATTCCAGCCCTTTTTCTTATTTTTTATTTTGGGATCTTTTTGAGATCTTGCTAAGTTGTCCAGGTTGGCCTCAAACTTATGACCTTCCTGACTCAGCCTCCTGAGTTGTGTGCTTTTATTTTCTTTTTCAAAAATAGCATTAATTGGGGTGGCTTTTGTCCTGACTATCACAGAAGTGTCTGCTCATGAAAGAAATCATGTGCGCTAATTGGTAAAGCCCCAAAAGAAAATAGTTATCAATTTATGGTTCTCCTTCTCCATTCTCTTTCTCTCCCTCTTATTATTTGTGTATGCATGTGATGTGTGTGTGTGTGTGTGTGTGTGTGATGTCAGTGGTCTCCATCACTTAATTCTTGTGATCTGCCCCTTAGTAACATGTGGACAGTAACCCATGTCATAAAATATTTCTAAGAATAGTAGGAGATTCCGGGACTGGGGTTGTAGCCTAGTGGTACAACACTTGCCTAGCACGTATGAGGCACTGGGTTCAATCCTCGGCACCACATAAAAATAAATAAAAGGTATTGTGTCCATCTACAACTAAAAAAAAACTTTTAAAAAAAAAAAAAAAGAGTCGTAGGAGATTTTAAGATCTCCCTTTGGTCAAAAGGTGATGGAGTCGCCTGGAGGCCAGACAGGACAGGGAGGAGGCTGGGGATCGGGATTCAAGATTTTCTAGGTCTTTCCCTCACTGTTGCCCTTCCAGGGAGTGGGGCTCCATGGCTGATGTGTCACTGGGTGGGCCTGGCCACTAGGAGGCGCTGAGACGACAGGATTCCCGTGTGTGAATTCCCGTGTGTGTGTGTGTGTGTGTGTGTGTGTGTACACTAGGCACCGGGGACTGAGAGATGCCCCTGCCCACTGAGGCCCACCTTGTACCCACAGATCTGGCAGTTTGGGCAGTGGATGGACGTGGTGGTGGATGACCGGCTGCCCACCAAGAATGCCAAGCTGGTGTTCGTGCACTCCTCCGAGCGCACTGAGTTCTGGAGCGCCCTGCTGGAGAAAGCGTATGCCAAGTGAGTGCCTGGAGCCCTCGGAGGGGCCTGCCCTGCCCACCAGCTGCACACAGTGGGATGCTACAGGCAGAGAAAGAGGCGTCTGGGCGGCAGGGAGGTTGTGCGTAGCAGGCCGTCCCTCCCCTCCCTCACCACCTCCTCACACTCCCATCTCTGTACCCACAGGCTGAGCGGGTCCTACGAAGCACTGGCAGGGGGCAGCACCATGGAAGGCTTTGAGGACTTCACCGGTGGAGTGGCCCAGAGCCTTAATCTCCTGAGGCCCCCTAATAACATGCTGAGGCTCCTTAGGAAGGCTGTGGATAGATCTTCCCTCATGGGTTGCTCCATCGAAGTAAGCCAAGCTCAGACCTGCCTCAGGGCCTTTGCACCTGTTCCTGCTGTCACCTGGAAGACTCGTTCCCCAGATATCTGCAGGATTAGTTTCTTACTCATCTTTCAGTTCAGCTGCCCCTTTCTCAGCCCTCAGCCCAGCCTTCCATGACTCCCAGTAGACATTTCCATTTTGTTTTGGTTTTGGTTTTGGGGGGTTACCAGGGATTGAATCCAGGGTGCTCAACCACAGAGCCACATCCCAAGACCTTTTTATTTTTTAGTTAGAGACAGGGTCTTGCTGAGTTGGTTAGGCTTTGTCAAGGGTTTTGTTTTTCTTTTTCTTTCTTTTTTTTTTTTTTTTTTTTGTTTTGTTTTTTGAGACAAGGCCTCACTAAGTTGCTGAGATTGGCTTTGAACTTGCAATTCTCCTATCTCAACCTCCTGACCTTACAGGCATGCGCCACCACATAGGGCTTCTACTTAGTTTTGATTTTCTCCCTCAGCATTTACTCTGACCTGAAATAGCTGGCTTCAGCTAGTCCTTCAGCAGGCGAATGGTTAGATGACCTATGGTGATTACACACCATAAGATACCAGTCAGCAATAAAAAGAAAAAAACTATTGATACCTGCAACAGCTAAGATGGCTCTCAAGAGAATCACGCTGAATGAAAATAAGTCAACTCCAAAAGGTCACACGCTGAATGCATGATTCCATTTACATGACATTCTTTCTCTTTTTTTGCACTAGGAATTGAACCCAAGGGCAGTTTACCACTGAGCTACTTCCCCAACCCTTTTTACATTTTTATTTTGAGACAGGGTCTCATTAAGCTGCTGAGACTGGCCTTGAACTTGTGATCCTCCTGCCGGAACCTCCCAAATTGCTGGGTTTAAAGGCGTGCGCCACCATACCCAGCTCCATTTATATGACATTCCTGAAATGACAAAATAATAGAAATGGAGAATAGGTTCGTGATTATCGTTGGCTAGGGCAGGGGAGTCCTGAGAAGAGGCAGGTGTGGTTATAAGCAACATGAGGGCTGCTTACAGTGAGGGAAATGTTCTGCACTTGACTGTGGTGGTGGATACACAAAACCACGCACTTGAGAAAACTGCACAGGACACACACAGTGTCTCAGGCCAGTGAGATTAGGGAAAGCTGTGGAGGTTGATTGCATCAGTGGCCACATCTCTGGTTTGACATTGTACAGTTTTGCAAGATGTTACTATGGGTCTCTCTGTATTATTTATTACAACCACATGTGAATCCATAATTATTTCAAAATATAAAACTTAATTTTAAAGAAAAAAGAACCTGCTGGGTGCGGTGGCGCACGCCTCTAATCCCAGCACTTGGGAGGCTCAGGCAGAAGGATCACGAGTTCAAAGCTAGCCTCAGCAACTTAGCGAGGCCCTAAGCAACTCAGTGAGACCCTGTCTCTAAATAGAATACAAAATAGGGCTGGGGATGTGGCTCAGTGGTTGGGCACCCCTGGGTTCAGTACCCAGTACAAAAAAAAAAAACAAACCCCAGAGAGTTCTCACCTTTCTGGGGGTTCCCTGGTTCAGATCCTGAATGTCTTCCCTTCCCCTCTGTTCTGTAGGTCACCAGTGACAGTGAACTGGAATCCATGACTCATAGGATGCTAGTGAGAGGACATGCATACGCAGTGACCGGCCTTGAGGATGTGAGTCCTGGCAACCAACCTCACCCTGAGAACAGCAAGAAGGAAGAAACCTCTCTCCTGACCTGTGCCCCTGACCTGTCATGCCTCCCCCCAGGTCCGCTACAGGGGCAAGATGGAAACACTGATTCGGATCCAGAATCCCTGGGGCCGGGTTGAGTGGAATGGAGCCTGGAGTGACGAGTAGGTGCCCGTGACCCAGGTGGGGGACAGAGGTCACAGCAGGCCCATGAGTAAGGCAGTGAGGGACTGACTAGTGTCCTATGAGCCAGGGAAAGGCCCTCCCTGAAGGTGCTCCACCTAAATTGGGACCTCAGGAAGCAGACCTGCAGGGGTGGGCGAGGGAGTCCCCTAGGAGGCCTGCCCACCCCCCTCCTGCTGCTACCTTCTCTCCTGCAGGTCCAGGGAGTGGGATGAGGTGGATGCCAGCCTCCGGATTCAGCTGCAGCACAAGAAGGAGGATGGGGAGTTCTGGTGGGCGTGGCTCCCCCATGCCCCACCCCCAGCTCCCCTGCCACCCTCCCCCCTGTGCCTCCCATAACAGGCACTGTCCTCTACCCGCTGCAGGATCTCTTACTACGACTTCATGAACAACTTCACCCTCCTGGAGATCTGCAACCTCACCCCCGACGCGCTCTCTGGGGACTACAAGCGCTGCTGGCACACCACCTTATATGAGGGCAGCTGGAGAAAGGGCAGCACCGCGGGGGGCTGCAGGAACAACCCTGGTAGGGAGGGGCCTCAGGGGGCAGGAAGCGACCAGTGGGCCACCACTAACCCAGGCCTGGGGCACAAGGCACCCTGGGTCAGAGTGCATAAGGTCAGGGGCCAATCCCAACATCCCCCTGTAAGGGAGGCAGGTTCACAACTGGGGAAGCTCAGTCCATCCCAGGAAGGGCAGGGTCAAGGCACTGTCCCAGCAAAACCATCTTGATCCACTTCCTCCACAGACACATTCTGGACCAACCCCCAGTTTAAGATCTATCTCCCAGAGGAGGACGACAACCCAGATGATACCCCTGAGGAGGATGCAGTCTGCACCTGCCTGGTGGCCCTGATGCAGAAGAACTGGCGGCATGCTCGGCCCCAGGGAATCCAGCTGCATACCATTGGCTTTGTCGTCTTCTCAGTGGGTGCCCTGCTGGTCACCCAGCTACTCTTGCTCCCTCACCCCTGGTCTCCTCTCTTTAAGACCCTCTACTTCAGGGCCACCCCCAACCTGAGAGTGGCACAGGTTCCATTGTCCCAGAACCATGGCTCTCCAGCTGCCATTTTCTTTCCCGAAGATTTTTTTTATGTATCATACCTAGTTAGCACTTCCTTTGTAGCAGGCATTGCTCCAAAGGCCTCACAATGCTAACACCCTTAAAGAGGAGGAAGGGGATGGAGGGCCAGAGAGATGAGGTCGCTTGCACCAGCTCACACATCCCAGGATCAGAAGCAAGCCTGTGTCCGGATTCCCGGAAACTAGAGACTTCTCACTCCTCAGCTGCCCTTCAGCTGCCCCACCAAGAGCACTGACTCCAAGGGCTAAGACAAATCCCTGACAGGTGTTTCCTAGGACCAATCATGCTTTACAAAATTCTAGAAATGGCCATTTGGTCATTCTATAGTCAACAAGTATTTATGGAGCACCTACCATGTGCCAAATCACACTCCAGTCTCCAGGGTTCAATAATGAGCAAAAACATGTGGGAGGTCCTGAGCACCCTCTCCAGCATTGCAAAAGAAAGAGGGAGGAAGAGAAGGAGAAGGAGGAGAGGGGGGGAGGAAAAGATGAGGGAAGCTTCATCCTAGTCTGAGTTTTGTTGCTATAATTGAATATCACAGACTGGGTGATTCATAAAGAAAAGAGGTCCAAGAGCACGGTACCAGCATCTGCTCAGCATCTGGTGAAGGTCTTCCTGCAGGGTCATGACATGGCAGAGGACATCCCATGCAAGATAGGAAGCTTGCTAGCTTAGATCTCTCTTCCCCTATTAACAGTGCCACTAGTGCCATCATGGGACTCTATGACCTAATCGAATCCTAATTACCTCCCAAAGGCCCCATAACCTCCAAATACCATTAACACATAACCTTGGGGATTAAGTCTCAACATGAGTTTGGACAAACACTCAGACCATAGCGGCAACCTGCCATAGCTGGCTGTTTGTTTATTTATTTTTTGGTACTGGGAATTGAACCCAGGGTCCGTCTACCACTGAGATACATCACCAGCCCTTTTCATTTTTTATTTTGAGGCGAGTTCTGCCTAAATTGTTCGGCTGGCCTGGAACTCACAGTCCTCTTGCTTCAGCCTTCTGAGCACATGGGATTACAGGCACGTGCCACTGCGCCTGGCAACCTACTGTATTGAGCTTGATTTAACTCACCTTTTTACAAATTTATTTGGAGCTGGGTGTGATGGTATGTGCCATCCGCTACTCAGGAGGCTGAGATGGGAGGATCACTTGAATCCACACATTCAAGACCTTGTCTTAAAAAACAAGCATACAGCCAGGCACGGTGGTGCACTCCTGTAATCCCATGGCTTGGCTCGGGAGGCTGAGGCAGAAAGCCAGACTCAGCAATGGCGAGGCACTAAGCAACTTAGTGAGACCCTGTCTCTAAATAAAATACAAAATAGGGCTGGGTATGTGGCTCATGTGCCCCTGAGTTCAATCCCCCGTACCCAAAAAACAAAAAACAAAAAATCAAGCTACAGGTCAGTGGTAAACACTTGCCTAGCATGCTCAGGACCCTGGGCTCACTCCCCAGCACCACAAAGACACACACACACACACCCAAATCTACCTTAGCAAAACGTGTAAATTGTACTTCACAATCCAAATATTACTTTTTTTTTTTTTTTTTTTGGTACCAGGGATTGAACCCAGGGGCACCTAACCACTGAACCACATCCCCAGCCCTTTTTTGTATTTTATTCAGAGACAGGGCTCATTGAGTTTCTTAGGGCCTGGCTAAGTTGCTGAGGCTGGCTTTGAACTCGCGATCCTGCCTCAGCCTCTTGAGCCACTGGTATCACAGGCATGCACCACCACTCCCAGTCAAATATGATGGATTCTTAATGCTGTCAGAGCCCCCCAAATACACACACACACACACACATACACACACACACACACACACACACACTCGCGCACACACACACACTCGCGCACACACACACACTATGCACACTCCGCCTGGCTTCTGCAGGCCTAATCACTCTCAAGATCTGAACGTCCTCTCTCTTTCCTTCCCAGGTCCCAAAGGAGGTACAGAAGAAGACTTGGGGCTTGTTCCTGGGCAGCACACCCTGCCCCCTACATGTGTATTGGCAAGGGGTGGGATTTGGTAAAATGTTCTGAGAAACGCTGGGTTAGGATCCCCTGGTGGGAGTAAGGAGGAGACCATTCCAGGGTTGCCTGGTCTTTGGGGGATGTCCAGGCCAGGTTGGTTGATGTTGATACCTACCCCCAACACTGCCCATCAGGCTGCTTGCCTCGGGGGACCCTCTCTCCCTGCTCTCCCATGCCAGTCCTGCACCCACCTCCATCGCACATATAGTTACAGAATGTCCAGGACGTGCACTTGAAGAAGGATTTCTTCAGGAAGAATCAGGACAGTGGTTTCTCAGAGACCTTCATCAACTCACGGGAGGTGAGCAGCCACCTCCGGTTGCCTCCAGGGCAATATATCATTATCCCCTCTACCTTCGAGCCACACAAAGAAGCCGACTTCCTGCTGCGCGTCTTCACAGAGAAGCACAGCCAGTCCTGGTAAGGGTCATACCTCACCACGTCTAGGTCTCCTGATCAAGAACTGTGGGATGTCAAGCTTGTGGAGCTGTCTTCTGGTCCTCTTCCACATTGTCCCTATTTTATAGTCAGGAAAACTGAAGCATTATGAGGTGAAGTCCAGTTAGTAGTAGAAGCATAACTAGACCTAGAATCTAGATTCCCACGGAGCTGTTACATGTTACTTTGAATACACAACGTGACCTCCCCCAGATCACACTGCAGACGTGTCTCCCCACCTCTGGTAACCCCCAAACTTTCACTCCCTTTCTCCCAGGGAAATGGATGGATTCAGCTATGAGGAGCTTCTCCAGGAGGTGAGGGGTGGCCATGGACTGAGGTTTGTAAGGAAACACATGGGAGGTATGAAAGAATTTTTTGGACTGGGTCCCGTTCCCACTCCCTTCCCGCAGGAAAGCGTCTCTAAGAAGGACATAGACGAGGACTTCATACATTTGTTTGAGACAGTGGCAGGCGAGGTGAGAGAGCTATGGGCTGAGGTTGAAGGAGTGTGGCTGGGGGCTGAAGGGGCCGGAGCAGGAGTGTCCCATCCGGCGTCTTTCCTAGGACAGGGAAATAGACCATCACGAGCTACAGAAACTGCTCAACAGAATGGCTTTCAAATGTGAGTCTCCACTCCCACCCTCGCAGCCCTTCCCCCACATATTTTGCCCCATCTCCAACTATATCCCATTCATTCTATCTTTTCTCCTATCCCTTCCCTCCTTCACAGTCAAATTCAAGATCCAGGGCTTTGGCTTGGACGCTTGTCGCCGTATGATCAACCTCATGGATGTATCTTCCTATCTAGTGGGCAGTCCTGTCTGGTGTTCTCCCACCCCTGTCCTCTACCCCTCAAGCCTGACCCAGAGATGGCAACCTCTCTGGCCAGCCATGGTCTTCTTTGTGATAGGATTAGGAAAAGATGCCAGTTCTGCCAGGTGTGGTGACCTGTGCCTATAATCCCAGTGACTCGAGAGGCTGAGGCAGGAGGATCACGAGTTTGAAGCAAGCCTGGGTAACTTAGTGAGACCCTAAGCAACTAGCAAGACTCTGTCTCTAAATAAAAAATAAATAAAAAGGGTGGGAAATGTGACTCAGTGGTTAAGCTCCTCTGGGTTCAATCTCTGGTACCAAAAAGAAAAAGCCAATTTTTATGGCTGTTGCTGTTCAATGCCTCTCTGCTTCCCTGCCCCAAGATGCAGCCTTCACTCCCTTTTCTGCTATCCTTGACTACTCCCCCAGAAAAATGACTCTGGAAAGCTGGGGCTTATGGAGTTCTATATCCTATGGAAAAAAATCAAGAAATGGACGGTAAAGGGCACTAGAAGGACAGTCTATGAGAATCAGGAAAGGGGTTCCTCAAGAGGAGTGGGCCAGGTGCAGTGGTGCATGCCTGTAATATCAGTGACTTGGGAGGCTGAGGCAGGAGGATAACAAGTTCAAAGCCAGCCTCAGCAATTTAGCAAGGCCCTAAGCAACTCAGTGAGACCCTGTCTCTAAATAAAATACAAAAAAAAAAAAAAAAGAAAGAAAGAAAGAAAGAAAGAAAGAAAGAAAGAAAGAAAGAAAGAAAGAGGGCTGGGGATGTGACTCAGTGATTAAAAAGAGGAGTGGGAACTCACAGGAATGAAGCTAGAACTGGAGGCTCTGACCACAGGAGAAGGTCTTGGAGTGCTGATATATTAGCTATCCAAATGTTTACTACCCAGGATAGCCCAGGTATCAGCCAGTCTTGAAGGATGCCTACAGAAAATCCTGAGCTACTATATCAGAGGCCCCCCACTATGCTTGGAATTAGCACCTTGGTCACTAAATAGCAGAAATATTGGAAGCCCACAGGGTGGGTCAATGTGGGGGACTCAGGATCTTCAGCAACTATTGCCAACTGTACTGCAGTATTTCTTGGTTTCAACCAATGCTATGCACATGGCCCTATCACATCTGTCTTCAGGACATCTTCCGAGAGTGTGATCAGGACCAGTCAGGCAACTTGAACTCCTATGAGATGCGTTTGGCAATTGAGAAAGCAGGTAGCCAGGGGGCAGGAAAGGGTTTAAGGGCTGGGAGATGCCTTGTGCAGAGGCCAGGACTTGCCCTTCCCCCCTTCTGTCTCCCAGGTATTAAGCTGAACAACAGGGTGATGCAGGTGCTGGTGGCTAGGTATGCAGATGATAACATGATGGTGGAATTTGATAGCTTCATCAGCTGCTTCACAAAGTTGAAGGCCATGTACGGTGAGTTAAGCACCTACCCACTGCCCAGCCTAGGTTACGGACACTGGCCCTCTTCCACACATTTACCCTGAGAGAAGCTGCTCCAGAACAACCTCCCTCCCCATGCCAGATGCACATGGCCCAGTTCCAATGCCAGCTCCACACCTTGCTGGCACTGTGACTTTATGCCTCTATTCCCTGCTCTGTCAAATGTGGATGATAATGGTACTGCATCCCAGGAATGGAGGTGCAGAGTAAACGGTGTTGATCCATGGAAAGCACTCAGAACCAGATCTGAGTGCAGATCCTATCTAGCAAGGATATATGAGTTGTGATCATTCATTCCGCGCCGGGTCAGAGGATTTATCTGGGAAGCATCAAGGAACAACTTAAGCACTTTCTGACCTTCTATCCTGTTGGAAGAAGGTCCTTTAAATCTTCTGGTCATTTAAACCACTGACGGCTCTCAACCCCTTTCTCCTGCCTCCTTCCTGAAACAGTGTTCTTTCTCACCAAGGATCCCAAGAATACTGGCTTTATTCACTTAGACATGGAGCAGGTAGGTGGGGAGAAGCGGGAAGGGATGTTCGGGCCCCATGGCCCCGCCCACCAGACTATGTCCCCGCCCACTCGACCGTCTCCCGGGCCTCCCCGCCTCCATACATCCTGGTTTGCTCTTCTCTCGGCAGTGGCTGACTGTGACGTTGGCGTAGGCTCGCCGCTGGAGCCTGGCTCCTCTCTCCGCCAGCCGGGTTCTGGCAGAGCAGGGTGGGGTGCTCCTTGCCACCCTCAGCTCTCTTGTCTCCTGGACCCAGATGCCGCGTTTACTCCGCCCTCGCTCTTGCGGCTCAAAGGGGCGCTCTTTTTCCCCTGCCGGCTTCTAGTAGCTGGCTTAAACCCACAATCTCAAACTCCCAGTATATTTTATTAAAACTTAAGTTGGGCTTCACCGTGTTCCCTTGTGTGAGAAGGTCGAGGATAGGGAAGGCGCTTGAGCCACTTGGTGCCCTCCACGCTTTCTGTCCACTGACACCTGCCGGCTGACCCGGTCCTCCTGTATCACAGTCTCTCTCTCTCTCTTCCCTCACCCGTGGACGTTGTTATAATAAACAGCACATGCCACTGGCCTCCCCGTCTCTGTGTTTCTGTACCAGGAAAAGACTGGCGAGGGCGCAAGTCACTTCCCCAACACCAAACAGCAGTCGGGTAGCTCTCTTCCCCCCAAGGTGACACCACCCCACCTCTCAGGAGCGCTTAGAAATGCGATCTTGTCTCAATAACTAGGGGGCGCTGTTGGCATTTGTAGGCAGTGCCAAGGATGCAAAGTTCGCTTCAGTCCTTGAGGGTAAGCACTGGGTGGTGGAGGGTTGGGGTTGGGGGCGCGGGACACTGCCAGTTGCCAGTGAAGACTGTGGTAAAGTTAGGGGCCACAGGGCTTTGAGCCATCTGTGTCTTCTCCCTCAAACTCGGATCCCCAAGGGTGGCGCTGCAAGAGGTTAAAAATTCAATGGTCAAAATGCCACACCTGCGGCAGCCAGCAGGCATGTCACATACATGAAAGGAACCTCCTGGGTAGAGATTGGGAGGAGTGAGAACTGAGTATTCATTCCTGCCATAAAGGTGTTCCGATTCAAATCGTTATTGTTAGAAAATCGTTGCTTGTCCCTGGGTGCGTGGCGCACTCGTGTAACACCAGCGGCATCTCAGGAGGCGGATCACAGTTCAAGGCCAGCTTCAGCAACTTAGCAAGACTCTAAGCAACTCAGCGAGACCCTGACTCAAAAATATAAAAATTGGGCTGGGGATGTGGCTCAGTGGTTAAATATCTCAGGGTTCAATCCCCAGTAACAAGAGAAAGAGAGAGAAAAAAGAAAAGAAAAGAAAAGAAAGAGAAGAGAAGAGAAGAGAAGAGAAGAGAAGAGAAGAGAAGAGAAGAGAAGAGAAGAGAAGAGAAGAAGAGAAAAGGAAAAAGAAAATTGCTTGCCTGTCAAACTATTGCCCTCACAGGAGGGATGGTCCTTAGTTCACTAGTGCTGGGGATGGAACCCAGGGCCTTGTGTTTGTGAGGCAAACACTACCAACTGAACTATCTCCCCAGCCCCATCCACTAGTTCTTGACCTGGGAGTCTCTGCTCCAGATGCACCCCCACCCCTACTCCCAGGCCCAGCTTCCTATGGCAGAGAGAAGGCTCAGGCTCCACTGCAGCTCCACAACCATACTTCTGTCTTTCCAGATGTCTCTGTGGCTTCCACCCCTGGTCTCTGACAGGAATACTGGGGCCTGGGTGTGTGAGCTTCTCAGACTCAGTAGAAACAGCTCCCACGCTTCCTTGAATTAGAGACCTGTCCTCCCCAAAGGAGCCCAAATCCTTCCTGCCTCCAAGCACTTTCTCAACCTCCTGAGGCAGGCTCAGAGCCTCCTACTCTGTCCTAACTGGGCCCACCACTGGACTGCTCAGGGGGCTGTTGGCTCCTCCTTGAGCTGGTGACAGACAGCCCTATCCCTGCCTCCTTTATGACTTCAAAGGCCAAAACTGGTCCACCTGTATAGAAAGCAGCCCACACCATCCATTATCACCAGCCATTGCTGCCTCTCCAGGAGTCATTTCCTCTCCTCCCCTTCCTCCTGTTCACTGTGATAGATAAATGACACTCTCTAAGCAATCTCTGAAAGGCTTGCTTCCCCACCTTATCTTCCCTATTCTCCAAGGAACTCTCTCCCTGGGGAACAAAGGTGGGGGGTGGGGAAGTGAGGTCCTGAAACTAGAAGGTCTTTTGAACTTCTGAGAGGTCCCAGAACTGCAGGAAGATGCTGACCCCTTGACCTATGGTGAATTGCTGCCAACTTCAAGCCAGGAGGGAGGGAAGCAGAAAACTCCCAAATCAGGACTAGGAATTACTTCTTTAAAAAAAAATTTTTAGGGGCTGGGCTTGTGGCTCAGTGGTAGAGCCCTTGCCCAGCATGTGTGAGGCACTGGGTTTGATTCTCAGCACCATATATATAAATAAATGAATAAAGGTGTATCAACATCTAAAATCTTAAAATTTTTAAATATATTTTTATATTTAGTTGATGCAGTTATTATACATATTTATGGAGTGCAGTATAACTTTTTTGGGGTGTTACTGGAGCTTGAAACCAGGGGTGCTCTACCTCTGGCTACATCCCACACTCCAATTACCCTGATCTGATCATTTCACATTGTACACATGTATTGAAATGTCTCACTGGCCAAGCATGGTGGCTGATGGTTGTAATCCCAGTGACTCAGGAGACTGCAGCAGGAGGATGCAAGTTCAAGTACAGCCTCAGCAATTTAGGGAGACTTTGTCTCAAATTTTTAAAAAGGACTGGGGACGTAGTTCAGTGGTAAAGCACCCCTGGGTCCCATCACCAATACTGGAAAAAAAGGAAAAATCAAACATTCAATTGTAAATACATAATAAAATATCAAGCCATTGAACTAAACGACACGATGGCATGAGGCTTATGATACAAAGTCAAACAAGCAAGATGCCATGACAGAATTCTTGACACTTGTGAGTGGTTACTGACACTATGTGTTATTAGCAATAGCTATGTATACAATGGAAAATATGGAAAATAAAATGAGGCTTCAATATAGAGGAAAATATAGAAAATGACTATCCCAGTGACTCCTCTTGTCCCTCTCTGCAGCCTAACTGCCTGGGTGACCATTCCCACTGTGGCCTAGCTCTCTCCTGACAATCTGTAGCCACAGGCAGGAAGCCCCACGTCTCTGTTCTTCCCTCCTTGTCTGGGTGTGAGTAACTTCTGCTCACAACACTGGGCAGCTGAGATCTTCTGGGGAAGGAACTAAGCTATGTAGTCTGCCTCCTCCACAGCCATGCTGGTTGACCTCAATTGGGTCCCTGGCAATCTAAATTCAACTCTTGCTAACTGCCACTTTCCACAGCTGCTGCCCCTCCTCTGCCCCATTTCCCTCAGAGGCCTCTCTGCAGCCTCCCATTTTACTATAAAGTCTGAAGATGCATCAGAAGAATGGCTTCAACCTTCCTTCTCCCCTTCCTCAAGTAACTCCATAGCTGTATCCTCTGGCCTCTGAGAAAGCAGGGTCTCACATGTGCTGGAAAACCATGGAATACTAAGCAACATCTAGAAGCAACAGACTAGATGCCACAAAGCAACAGCTGTAGAGCCTGAAAAAAAAAAAATCAAGCAGAATGCTTCTTTGTTTTGTTTTGTCTTGTGGCATTGGGGATTGAACTCTAGGGCACTTTACCACTAAGCCCATCCCTAGCCCATTTATTTTTCAATTTTTAAATTTTTTTTGAGACAAGGTCTTACTAAATTGCTGAGGGCCTCAATAAGTTGCTAAGACTGGCCTTGAATTTGTGATCCTCTGGTCTCAGTCTCCAGAGTTGCTGGGATTACAGGCATGCAACACACCCAAATCATAAGTTTTTTTTGGAGGGGAGGAAGGGTGTGATGGGATTGAATCCAGGGGTGCTCTTTTTATATTTTATTTTCAGCTAGGGTCTTGCTAACTGGCTGAAACTGGCTTTGAACTTGCAATCCTCTTGCCTCAGCCTCCCAAACCACTGGGATTACAAGAATGGGCCACCACACCCAGATCATAAGCTTTTTAAAAATATTTTTAAGTGTACAGTTCATAGCTTTACATATTATGGTGTGCACAGCTGCTACCCACTATTTTGAATAACACTGCTATAAACATTTGTGGGCAAGTTTTGTGTGACCATGTCTTCAATTGTCCTGGTAGATGGTTTTCCAGCTTTCCAGCATTTCTCTATACAAATATAAATATATAAATACGTATACTTATTTCTCCACCCTCTTTGCACAAAAAGTGGGATGTTATGCACACCTGTTGGCACCTTTTTTCTTTCTTATGTGTGTGTGTCGGGGGGGAGGGTGCTGGTGTTCAAACCCAGGGTCTCGTGCCTGTAGAACACCTGCTCTACCACTAAGCTATGCCAACAGTCGCTCCTCTTTTCACTAAAAATAACTCACTCCCTCTCTCCCTCCTTTCCTTCCTCCCCCCATCTCTTATTACAAATGAACAAGGGGAGAGGCTTGAATAATCCATGAGGTAATAGATTAGATGGGAGATATCAGTATGGATTCCTGTTTAGCTCAGTGCAGATACAAATGATCACATGAAAAAATATTCATAATCTGGGTGTGGTGGTGAGTGCCTGTAATCCCAGTTTTGAGGAGACTGAGGCAGGAGGATGGCAAGTTAAAGCCCAACCTGGGTGACATAGAAAGACCTTGTTTCAACAATAAAATTTAAAAAGGGCTGGGGGTGTAGCTCAGTGGTAGAGCACTTTCATAGCATATGCCAGGCCCTAGGTTCAATGCCCAGCATGCAAATGTGTAGATCTGAGTACACACATAGGTAAATATACCCACACGTACTTTCTTTTTTTTTTTTTTTGGTGCTGGGGATTGAACCCAGGGGCACTCCACCCCTGAGCCACATCCCCAACCCTATTTTGTATTTTTATTTAGAGACAGGGTCTCACTG
>JAJEJO010003802.1:0-12178 GCA_020662805.1 Glaucomys volans | reverse complement strand
GTTCATTTTAGGCCTTTGGTCCAAACAATGCAAAGCTGACCAGCCCAACCATAGAGCAGGAGAAGAGTTGAGGATTTGGGAGGACAGGTACTGTCCCTGAAAGGGCAATCTTAGTTGCACTTGACCCCCATGTCTAGGGCCATGCTCCTAAGAGTGGGATCCTGAGCAACTCCTACCATTCTGAATGCTCCATCCTTGGCCTGGGTGGCCCCTGCTGGCCCTGGAGGGCGGCTGGTGTGTGGTCACACTGCCATTCACAACCCTTGCAGGGCATCCCACACAGTGATACACAGTGCTCTGTAGAGGTCACAATGATCAACTGCTGAGGACCTGATTTGGGGACACGTTGACAAGGAGGCAGAAAGGGCCTTGAAAGCCACATTTTGTCCTGTGCCCCTGTCCAGGGTCCACCCTCTATACTGTTTTCCCAGGTTGCTGGCAGGTCTGATTCTGGTGCTTTCTGCTGGTGACTGAATATCTGGAGACTGGTCAGTAAGTTACAAAATCTGGGAGGGCATTGGAAGAGTTGGGCCCAACTCCTGCAGAGTCAGTTCAGACAGGACACCTGGAGACAGACCACAGTACACCTGTCCAGGAATCCCACACCCAGGCCCCTGTGAGCACCTGGACCTTCACTCAGGCCAGCAGCCATCAATAGAGGAGGGTCTAGAGCAGTGACCTGATGCAGGCATGTGAAGGTCCCCACAGTGGCCTGCCCTGTCTTGGGGACTCCTCTGTCAGTGCCTGGTGTAATTTGAGTGTGTGATCTTGTGGGTAGAAGAGGTTAAGCCAGGTGACTGTCCCTGGTTCCTGGGAACCTGGTGCTGCTGGGTGGAAGCTGCTGAGCTGATCCTGGTGAAGTGGGTTCATTCCTGACTGAGCTGTTCTCTGCTCTGACTTTGGAAAGAACAGTGCTGTCGTCAATGAGCATGGTGGTAAAATATTTGAGGATCCTCTCA
Organism: Glaucomys volans; assembly: GCA_020662805.1. NCBI lineage: Eukaryota > Metazoa > Chordata > Mammalia > Rodentia > Sciuridae > Glaucomys > Glaucomys volans. Next base: position 11,219 of record JAJEJO010003802.1, on the reverse strand, counting down.
GGCCTGTTTTATTAAGCTCTAGGGTTGTGACTTAGATTTCAATTTCTGGGAATGCACCTGTGCAGGTGGGGTTTAGGGCTCTGGTACAGATGCCAGACCTTGACCCACAGACCTGGGATTTTTGTGGTCCATCCCAATCAGATATGGGTCTTGGAAATGATGCTTAATGATTTACTTGCCAGAGTCCCATCTGCAACAGGGGAGAGCATCCCAGCATTGATGCAGGAAAATGGACTCATCCACAGGGACTTCTTAGCAGGGACTTGGTCACAGACGTGGCTGGTCTGAGAAGGGGTTGTGGGGTGGGGACATTGGGCTGGATTAGTGTTCATGAGGTTCTGCTGAAGGTTGAAGGACCTCCATGGGCAGGAGGGTGACCATGACCCCAGACACTGGACAGTACAGCTCCCACTCTGCTGCCCTACAGAGGGCCCAGGAGGTGCAGCCCAGCCCTGGCCTGGTGAGAAATGGAAAGGAGATGCCCTTCAACAGGCCAGTACAGGAATGAGAAGCCACAACTGCACCTGCAGAGGGTGCCCATCCCACAGGCAGCTTCCTGCAGGGTTTCCATGGCTGAAGGCTAACAGCACACTGACCCTGCTGGCAGGCCCTGTGACCTGCTCCTCCCTGTGAACCCCCACCATGGCCAGGCTCCTGGGAGCCTCCAAACCAAGTCCAAAGAACAGAAGCACAAGGAACCTGGCAGGGAGCAGAGACCTCAGGAATAGACCCCGTCTGTGATTGTTTTCTCAGAGCAACAATGTTGGCCACCCCCTGAGAAGGAGCAGCTTGGTATTAAACAGAAGGCAGAGCTGGGAAGAACTCCACAGGTGCACTTTCAACACAGTGGAGAGTGTGAGCGGAAGTTCTCAGTAATGAGGTTGGTCGGTCCAGATACCAGAAAGCAGGGAGACACCAGTTGTTTGTTTTGCTTCTTTAAGACAAGAAGCAGTGAGAAAGACTGCTCTACTTCATGGCTGCCCCATCGTGATGACCCCGTCACAGACTGAGTGGCCTTTGCTTGTTTGCAGAATTGTGGGTTAAGGATGAGGTGGATATAAACATCTCAAGAAGATTTTTCCTGTGCATGTTACTTTTTGTTTTATTTCATACTGTTTTTTGATGTACTTTTAATAAAAACTTAAAAACCTAAACATTGTACATATTGGGGTACCATGTGATGTTCCAATGCACGTGGGCATTGCACAGGGTCTGATTCATGGTGAACGTACCCACATTCTGGAAGGTGTGTTACGTCATTTTGGTGAACACACTCCAAGTCCCTTCTCCCAGCTGCTTGAAACACACAAAATGTTGCCGATTTTGTGATTGCCTTAGTGTGTAATAGCTCCTCCTCAGTGTCCTGCTCCTCTCCATGTCCACCTGCATCCCAGTGACTGACCTTTCCTGTACCTCTCTTCCCATCATTTGGAAATCTGTTGTATGCACACCTAGACTACCTTTGCTGGGTGTGCTCTGTGGCATGGTGGCCTTGGACCAACCCTCCACAGTTCCCCGGTGGTTTTCCCTGTGTGGATTTCACTGCCAATAGCTGAGAGCTGGCGTTGCTGAGCATTGCCTCCAGCATGGCATTCTCAGTTTGGGTTGGAGCCACTCCAGCAGGCATGTCATGGGATCTTGCTGTCATTTAATTGGCAGTCCCTAGGTGACACAGGTTGGGAAGCACATTTCTGTAGGCTTCTCTGTCACCAGGGTATCTTCTTTGGCTGTGTGTCCTCCTGACATTCTGCCTACCTTTTGATTGGGTTGTACAATTTCTTTCCGTGGATTTCCAATAGTCATTAGCAATTTTGAACACAGGTGCTTTGCCAGATGGCGACCCACTTGTCTTTTGAATATCACAACAGTCTTGCACATGGAAGATTTTAATTCTAATAAATCTTCATTTATCAGATTTTTCTTTTTCATTTGTGCATTGTCCATTTGGGTTAGATCTGATCTTAAAGGTCACCAAAGGGAACCTAGATTTTCTTCCTCATTCATTTTCTCTGCAGCATTTATAGATGTGTGTTTTGCATTTAGGTCTATGATGCATTTAGAACTAACTCTGGAGGAGCTGGTGGAGTTGTACCATTTGTGTGTGTGTGTGTGTGTGTGTGTGTGTGAATTGATCCAGCACCACGTGCTGATGTGACTATGCTATTTCCCACTACATGGCCCTTGTTCCTCTTTGAAAGAGAAATTGGCCTGCTTCAAATAATTTTGTGTACATAGCATAAGTGAAGTTTTGGGGTCATATTGAAATAAATAATATGTTTAACTTTCTGAGGAAGCTCTAGCTGTTTTTCCATGGTGGCTGCTCCATTTTATATTCCACCAACAAGGCACAGGATTGCAAAGCATATACATCCTAGTCTTAACCTAAAATATGAGGATAGTCATCCCAAAGCTTCTGAGGTATCACGTTGTGATTTGGATTTGATTTCCTGATGACAGCTGGTGGATCAGGAGGCTCTGAACATCATTCCTCTTGCTCTGAAGCAGCCTCTGGAGGCCCCCTGTGAGGTGAAGGATTTGGTGGTATGGGGGAGATACAGACAACACAGATGGGGACGTGTCTGGTTGTTGTCATTAGATGTGTCTGTGTATGGCATGTGTTGGTGCAGCACATTTGTGTACCACCCATGATGTGTCCACCTGCACGTGAACTAATTCAACTTGCTTCTTTTCCATAATGAAATAGGACTTTAGGTCTTTCCTTTCCTACATAAGATGGAGAATTCCCTAAGCTGATGTCTTGAGAACTTGGCAAAATGTGTGAGTCAGTGGTGGCTGGGAGAATCCCCTGGAGTCTGACAAGAGAGGGGCAGCTGCAGCCACAACAACACAGCCCTGCACTGGTTGGACAGCAGCTGTGGTGAAGCATGGGCTGGAGCAAGCTCAGCAGTGAACCCCACTGTGGATCAGTGGATCTGCATATGTGCAGTGTAGGTCCCTCACCTTCATGGTCTGAGCAGTAGCATGTCAAATCCTCCTCCTCCTGCCACTGTTGAAGCAATCCACCCAGAACTGGCACTTTTCAACCCTAATTATCCAGTGCACAGTGAGGATGATGAAAACACGGAGGCTCCCTCCCAAGGATATTTATCTTTAGCACTGAGCATTTGGAACTTCTCCAATGCCTCAGAGTCCATCAGAGTCCAGCTTTAGCTTTCTGACCCGTGGAGGGTGCGTCTGGACTTTCTGTATCTAGCTGCAAATTTCTCCCAAGGCTCTCCAGGGCACTCAGCACATGATTTTCATGATGGCCTCTTCTAACAAAGAGGAAATGGTCTGCCATTGAAGTTTGGAAAATTCTTCAGAGGAGACCTTCAAAGGCAGTAGGGTCAGGGCTTCCTTTCTGTATGAGCCTGTGTTATCAGAGAAGTCAGAAGGGGATATGCACAAGGTGAAGAGCCTATACTTCACGGAAGCAAAATGTTTGGAAAACAAATAAATCTCTCCTCTGGTCACCACAACCTGACCTTGGTGCTGACTTGTGTCAATAGTCCCACACACTCTGTTGTTCCTGGATGCTGCCACAAATGTCCTTCAGATTCCTCTCACAAATGTACACATTCCTAGAATTGGATATTTTTGGATAGATACTAAGTTTTGGGGTCACAGTCCATTGCAACAAGTCATTTGATTCTCTATTGAGAAGGGGCAAAGAGACCACAATATCCTCCTGAGTCCTTCTCTGGGACAGCAGATCCCAGGTCTCACACTTCAACACTGGAGTGAACTCCCCATGAGGAGAAGTGTATGCAGATATCCACATGGTTCACTTGGAAACAGAGTTCCATTTCAACAGGAAGAGCTCTTCAACCAGAGTGAGGCTGGGATGTGATCTGAACCAGCTCGGTCTCTCCTGGGCTGTCCATGTGGCCATGAGCACCTTGGGCCTTTGCTCTGTGAAGTTGGGTGCTGGCAGGCTGGAGATGTGGTGCTGGGGGGAAACAGCCTGCTCCCTAGAAGGTCAAAGCAGTTTGGTGATTTTGCAGAAATCTTTTGCCTGCCACGGAGGTAAGGTTGAGTGTCTCAGAGAGGAGCTGATGATGGGCTCTGAAGAAGTTTACCATTTCTTCAAAGCATTAAAAAGCGAGGGTGAGGGAGTAGAAGAGCAGGGAATGAAGTAAAGCAGTAGGTCCCCATCTCCTCACAGCACAGAGAGGAGGAAGGAAAGGAAAAGCAGGACTGAGAGACCTTTATTACAAGTTTACACCTGGATTTAAGGAGCCAAGGAGAACCATAGCAACAAGTTTGTATCTCAGTAGGTTGAGAAGCATGAGGCTTGACTCTGAAGGGATTATAGTACATAGAATCTAGTGGTACCTCTTAACCTGGTACTGATAACTGCAACCAGGAGAAGTGACACATTGACGTCAACTATCAATACCTGGATATTCACCAATCTAGGACCCTTAAGAGATAGAACCTCACAAAGTAATCCCTCCATTAAGAGAAGAAGTGAGCACTATCCTAATAGATTGGTAGGCACACAGACAGTGTAGAAAAGCAAGGGAACAACCCATCTCCAAAAGCCTGTGATACTTCAACTACTGATTTCATCCACACCACAGTGGAGAAAATGTGAGAGAAGGAATTTTAAAAATTCATAGTTAAATATTTCGATGAGCTGAAAGATGATGTGAGCAGAGAGAAAATACAGGACATGAAGATCACTTCAATAAAGTGGAGTCTGAAAATGAACAAAATAGAAGTCCTTGAATTGAAAGAATCAATAAAGTCAATTAAGAATTCAGTGGAAAGCATCACCAACAGATTAGACCCCTTTGAAGATAAGATTTTTCAGGACTTAAAGACAAAGCATATAGTCTTGGAATTTAAGTCAACTATAAAGAATAGATGCTAAGAGACCATGAACAGAAAATCTGGAGAGCATCAAGGGGCTGAATTTATGAATCACTGGAGTAGATGAAGGCTGTACAGTACAAGCTAAAAGGAGGCACAGTATTTTCAATGAAATCATATCATAAAAATGTCTAATTCTGAAGAATGAGATGGAGAAGAGATGCAAGAGGCATATAGGACTCCAAATTCACAAAATCACAATATATCCACTCCCAGGCACATTATAATGACAGTACTTAACCTAAAGAATAAGGATAGAATTTTAAAAGCTGCAAGAGACAAAAGACGGTTCACATTAGAGATAAACCCATCCAGACTTCAACTGATATGGCAACCTGGACCCTAAGAGCCAGGAAGGCTTGGAATGATATATGCCAAGCTTTGATAGAAAAGGTGTACCAAGCAAAAATACTATGTCCAGCAAAAGTAGTTTAAATATTGAGATGAAATTAAAACCTTCCATGATAAATAGAAGCTAGAAGAATTCATAACTAGGAAGCCTGGTGAAACACTAGTGAAATACTTCATGAAGAAGAAATGAAAAATACAAAGGAAAAACAGAATAGTGAGGAAATACACTATAATTTTAGTCAACTAAAGGGGAATCTAGTCTGATTTAAGCATTAGAAATAAATAAAATTTATAAGTAAAATAAAATATATAAATAAATAAAATAAATAAAAATGAAAGGAAATATAAATCATTTCTCAATAATAGCATTGAATGTAAATGATCTAAACTCTTCAATCAAAAGAACATAGGTTGGCACATTGGACTGAAAATCAAGACCCAATAACACACTAAGCACCAGACTCACCTCATATGCAAAGACAACCACAGACTGGAGGTGAAAGTATGGGAAAGGATCAAGCATCCAAATGGGACTTGTAAAGAATCAGGGGTAGCTCTTCTCAGAACAGATAGAGTGTACTTGAAGCTAAAGTTAAGAAGAGGAAAAGAAGGCCACTTCGTGTTGCTTAATGGAATCATCCATCATCAGGGTATACATTCTCAACATAAAGAATCAAACAGACCACAATATAATCATTCTGGGTGACGTTAACATGCCTCTCTTGCCACTGGATAGATCATCCAGTCACAAACTAAGTAAAGATTCCACAGGATTAAATATACGATCAATAATATGGAACAGACATCTATAGAGTTTTTCATACATTGATGGCTGAATTAACTTTCCTCTTAGCAGCACATGGAACATTTTCCAAAACATACCATGTTCTAGGTCTCACAGAAAATCTTAGCAAATACAAAAATATAGATAATACCTTTCATTCTACCAAATCTTAATGGAATGATATTAGAAACCAGTAGTAAGATAAAGATCACAAACTGCATTAACACCTGGAGATTAAATAATACACTCATGAATGATGAATGGATAGCAGAAGTATTGGGGGAGAAAGAAAAAAATCTTAGAAGAAAATGAGACTAGTGACCCGACATATCAGTACCTCTGGGACAGTGTGATGGTAGTCTTAAGACAAAAGTTTACAGCACTGAGCTCATAACTCAAGAGAATATAAAGACCCCCAATAATAATCTAAAACAATACCTCTAGGCCCAAGAAAAAAGAAGAACAAGTGCTTTTGGTAGTTTGGCCATTTTGATGATATAAATCCTGTCATCTCAAGAACATGGGAGGTCTTTCCATCTCTGAGGTCTTCAGTTTCTCCCTTTGGTCTTTATTTTTTACATTGTAGAGATATTGCACCTCATGGATTTCATTTATTCCCAAGTATTTTTGAGGTTATATTGAATAGGACACTTTCCTGATTTCTTTCTTGGCAGATTCATTTTAAAATATAAGAAAATGGTTGATTTATGAACACAAGATATATTTATATACACTGCTAAATTTTTTCATCAGCTCTAGAAGTATTCTGCCATCAATAAGCAGAGGTAGTCACACTTCATCTTTTCCTAAATATACATTTAATTTCCTTCTTCTGCTTTACTACTCTGACTAGAGTTCAGGGAAAATGTTCCCAACATTGGAAAATCAAAGAAACACAAATCTGGTACTTTGTAAAGATAAAGAGTGACCCTAAAGGAAAAGAAGTAAAATCAAGAATCAATAAATAGAATGGATTCAAACTAAACAGATTCTTCTCACAAAAAAAAACCATCAGTAATGTGAAGGGAGAGTGTACAGATTGGAAGAAAATCTTTGCCACATGTTCCTCTGATAAAGCATTAATCTTGAGGAACTATGAAGAACTGAAAACACTTAACACCAAAAAATCCTCAAATAACCCAATCAATAAATGGGCTAAGGAACTTAACATGCACTTCACAGAAAATGAAATACAATTAACCAACAAATACATTTTTAAAAGTTCACTATCTCTAGCATTTTGAGGAAAGACAATCAAAGCTACTCTAATATTTCCTCTCACTCCAATCAGAATGCCAATAATCAGGAATACATGCAACAACAAATGTTGGTGAGGATTTGGGGAAAAAGATACACTCAGAGGTTGCTGGTGGGAATGCAAATTGATGCAAACATTTTGGAAAGCAGTCAGGAGATTCCTCAGAATACTTGGAATGGAACCACCATTTCACCCAGGTATCCCACTCCTCAGTTTATAACCAAAGGATTAAAATCAGCACACTATGGTGTTGCGGTCACATCAACATTTATAGCAGCTCAAATCACAATCGTTAAACTATGGAACCAAACTAGGTGTCCTTCAACAGATGAAGGGATAAAGAAAATGTAGTAAATATATATTCCACAAACTATTACTCAGCTTTAGACAGGAATGAAATGATGACATTTGCCAGTAAATGGATGGAGTTGGAGAATATCATGCTGAGCACAATAATCCAATCACAAAAAAAAAACAAAGGAAAATGTTTCCTCTGATAAGTGGATGCTAATTTACAATAAGGGTGTGGGTGCTAGGGAAGAACAGACTTACTGTAGATTGGGTGTAGAGGAGTGAAGGGAGGGGAAGGGTATGGGCTTTTGAAGGGCAGTGGAATTAAACAGACATTATTACCTCATGTACGCACATGACTGCTTGACCTATGTGATCCTACAACATGTACAATCGGAGAAATGAGAGATTATACTCCATTTATGTATGATTGATCAAAATGCATAAATGGATTCTGCTGTCATGTATAATTAGTGCAAATGAAAAAATTAAAAGAATTTGTGTATTGATAAGAATTTTCACAAAGTAATCTAATAAAATGAAGACCCAAATGAGGTTAAAAAAATGAGGTAAAACAAATATTTTGCAACATAAACTTCTGAAATTCAGATCATTAAAAACTATTTTAACAATCACTATTCCAATAAAGTAAAAAATTTGAAAACACTGACGAATTTTTAAACATATCTAACCTACATAAATTCAAGCACAAGATTACAGAAATCGAAAACACACTTATATCAACCAATGTAGTTGAGGCAGCCATTAAAGTCTTTCTAAGAAAAAATAGCCCAGCACCAAAGCAATTCTCAGATCCCTGTATCAGAATGCTACAGAAGAGATAAGGTCAACCCACCTCAAGCTATTCCATGAAGTAGAAAAAGAGGGAACACTGCAAAAGTCATTCTGTCAAGCATGGATCACTCAATGCCACAACCACAGACACATCTAGGAAGGACTGCAGACAGATACCACTGATGAACACAGATGCAACATCCTAAATGGAATATTTGCAAACTGCATTCAGGAAGACATTAAGAAATTAGTGCACCATGATCAAGTGGGTTTCATGCCAGGGTGGGAAGTTGATTCTAAATACACAAAACAGTAAAGCAAGATCAGCATTTCTTTCACCACATGAAGAGATCTAAGTACAACAATCAAACCATCATCTCAAAAAATGCAGGAAAAGCTTTCTACAAAGTCCAGAACACAAACATGCTTAAAGCACTGGAGAAATGAGGACCTGACCTTAATCTCATCAAGGCTACACGTCACAAACACAGGGCCACCATCAAACTGAATGGAGATGACCTGAAATATTTTCTCTGAATTCAGGACTAGGACAAGGATGTCCACTCCCGTCACTCTGATGCTGCAGATACCCTGCACTACATACTTTGATGCAGGTGCATTTTCACATGAACGACATGAGGAGTGTCATTATTGAGGCTAAAGTGACTCCTTTGGGGTCACCAGGATCAGATCCTGAGGAAACTCAGAGGACCCTGGTGAGTCATCTGCCAGGAACACAGGGTAGGGACTTCAGTGGGATTCCATGATTGGGGCTGGTCTTGGGACTCCTTGTACAATAAATAGGGTCAGTTACCTCATACATATGATGACCCTCAGGCTCCTGGTCCTCCTGGCTCCCAAGGAGTCCCTGAGACTCAGCACTGGTCCTTTGACAATTTTGCTGCTTGCTAATGGAAGGTGTGGTGCCAAGGATCAGGTGTACGTTCTGAAACTTGGAAAGTTAACCAGACTGAGTCATCAGAGAAACTGAGAGCTAATGAACAGCAGATGGCCCACCAAACTCAACAAGGTCTTCCTGTACCAGAACTGGCACCTAAGAAAGAGGAGCCTGATTGCTCATACCCAGCCTGAGATTATAGGTGGCCCTGAACCTGGACAGTCCTCAGTAGGCCTAGAGAGAGTAGGGGATAGACCTGAGGGACGTACAAGGGTGTGTCTACCAACTAGCAGAATGTTCTCCTCTTCCACCCACTCACCAGCACATGCTGTAATTTCATTTTTCTTCGTGGCCAGAAAATCCATACTGTGTACATATACCAAGTATCCTTCTTTGTATCCAGCAAGCTACAGGTCCACAGTCACATCAGTTCTTCTGGAAATTTGACCTCTTTATCTCTTTCATTAAGATCTGCTGTAGTGACAAATCCCCCAGTGAGTGGTCTGGAGATCTGTGTTCCTCTCCATCACTTGGATGCAGTTCTGGATCCGCTGGCACTGAGACTCATACAGTACTTCTCACACATCTCTTCTGGGATTGGAAGCTTCTAAAAATGGTGCATCTGTTTCCTTTGCAAACCATGCTCTGTGTGAGTGATTCCAAGCATCTGCAAAAATCTAACAAGAAAAACTCTGGACTTTGTATCTTTTTCTATCATAGAAATTACTTCTTGTAGCATGAGTAAGGAAGCAAATGGTTTGGAAATAGCAGAATGTACATGAAGACTACATTTCTGGTCCACCATTATGTGAGAGAGGTACACTAGCTGCCCAGATCACAGCAATGTGTAGTGTTTAAGTTTTTAACATGGGATGGATCTCAAGATGAGAGTGGTGAAGTGCAGAGAAGTCCTGCTGTTCCTCAGGTGTGCACAATGAGGAAAGTTCTGGGGGCTATGGGTTATTTCTCCTGTTCTGGGAAGGATGGCCATGAAAACAGAATGTCTGGCCTGTCCCCACATGAGCTCTACAGCAGGCTGGTCTGAGAGCCCCATGCCACTCACCTCTGGAGTGCACTGGTCAGGCAGAAGCTCCAGATGAAGGGAAACTCACACTGTTCCATGAGCAGTAACCCTGGGCTGATCGAAGGGTTGCATGTTCCTAGGTGGAAAATTCAAAAAGGAGCTACTGGGAAAGTGAAGTGATGTCAGTGGTGATGAAGAACAATGAAAGATCCTAGGAATATGGCGGTCATGGGAGAAAGCATGATAATATGTGGCAGACAGCAGAGGAGATATACACAGATGGATACATAGACACATGGACACATGGAATAAATTGGTCAGCACATTCCCAAGGCTAGGGTAACAGTGGCCCTATTATTCAAAGTCTTTCCTGTCCTTGATCACCTGTCACTTTCCAACACTTTCCTTCACCACATTCCCCAGCAGGAGGAAATGGGAACTGAATGTGGAGGTCAGTGTTGGCTAAGAACAATATACATACTAGGAATAAGGTGTTCATTGGAAAAGTGATGAGGATAAATTGTAGACAGAAGGATAAATATCCAGATATGATGGATAAACAGATGCATGGAGAGACTCAGTTGATCACCATGCCCCAGAGACAACTCGAAGAATACCAGCCCATGATAGTCCTATCTGCTCTCAGTGATGCTCTAACTTGGTCTCCACTCACAGCTGCTATATAGCAGGAGGACATGCAAATAGGGCCTCCCTCTGTTCATGAAAACCAGCCCACCCTGACGCTGCAGCTCTGCACAGAAGTCCAACATCTACCCCCAGCTCATCCCATTCAGTGGCCAGGACTGAACACAGGCTGCTCACCATGGACTGTGTGCTCAGCTGTGTTTTCCTTGTGGCTGTTTTCAAAGGTGATTCATGGATAAGAGAGATCCTGAGTGTGTGAGTGGAGAGGAGTGATAGAAAGAGTGGATGAGTGAGAGTG
>JAJEJO010003800.1:69418-79869 GCA_020662805.1 Glaucomys volans | reverse complement strand
TTCTGATCAGCATGGAGGACCTTGTACTGCACTTTAATTCCCCAAACACAACTTTTGTTTGTCTTTTTCCACAGGCACAACTTCATCCTGAGCAGGATTCTGTTAGTTTACTTGGTGATGCAGAGAGAGCTATGCTAGTTCTGATGCCTAACCTCTGAAATTCACTGTTCATATCATCACACAACATAATGTTGGACACTTAAGCTGAAATAGAGTCCACCACCCAATGTCTTGATCTGAAAGCATGGTGCTGTGGTTTGAAAGTTTACCCTCCATATTGCATGTCCCCTGGAGCTCAGAAATCCTAGGGCCGGACAAACCACCCCTCACATCTCCTGCAACCCTCAGCTATCCACAGTGGAAGAGTCAAAATGCTGTTAATCTTAGCAGAGAGGATGTCTCAGGAAGGCATAGAAAAGGATGCTCCACCTGGTCAAGGGATCTCATCTGTATCCACTGGACCTAGACTGGCCCTTCAATGGGGTGAGGTAGGGGGCCAAACCCCTCTTCTTAGAAGGCCTGAACAAAGCCAGACAGAGGAGAGGGGAATGGAGGGGCTGTTTGTCATGATGGCAAGGGTGGATATCTCTCCCTACCAGGATTGAGTACAGGGTTGAGACCTCCATCAACGGCCTCTAGTAATTGCATAGGCATCCCTTCTCATGAGGTCCAGTCCCAGCCAAGGGTCAGCTCCAGGGACTTTAGTCCATGTCCCAAAAATGGGCATGATGCAACTTGCTGAGTCTGGATTCTGACTTTCAACAGTAAAATACTCCCTGTTCTGTACAGGAGGAAGCAAATTTCCCTCCTCCAGCCCATGCCTCCTGCTGAAACTCCAGACCCTGCTGGCTGCAGAAAAGGCCATAGCTCAAGACAGAGATAGCCTGGGACTCTGCATGTTTTCTGGGAGGGCTGAGGTCTGGAGCTGCCCATAGCAGCTCAAGGCACAGCAGACACTGCCTCTTCCCTTTTGAATATGGGGGAGCCTTCCTGGCTGGGGGTGCATGAGCCCTGTGACACGTAGGCAGATGACTGCTCCCCAAAGTCTACACACCCTGCTGGAAGTTAATCCCAGAGATCAGGGACTTGGCATAGTTTGTGCCTATGTGCAACACCCCCACCTCTACCACTTCAATTAAAACAACCACCTGAGGAAATCTCAAGGCTGCCAGGAAATCCTCCTATGTCTTAACCAATGCCTGATGACATCCCCTGACCTCCCTTTCTCCAAGCATTTACTAGAAGGGCTTACAACTGACAATATGCATCTCTTGCAACTCAGAAAGGCCTTTATCAGAACCTGAGAGCCCTTCCCTTGAAATATAATCATCAAGAAGGATAAGGCCTCTCTCCCAGTCTGTGGGAAGACAGAACTCTTAAGACACCTGCCACAAACACATCTGGCCCAATCACATTTACACTGACTGACAACACTTTTTGATTTCACTGATTCCCAAGTTCATCCTCTTCCCTCTCCCTTCTTTCCTCTTTAAAATCCTCAAATTACCTCTGCATAGATCATAACAGAGCTCAGGTCTTTCTTCTACCAACAGTAGTCACCTAGTAAAATCTGTTCCCACTGCTTTATCTGATGTCTGGTTGTATGTACCTGTGACATCACTGCAAGTGGGCATTCAGGAAAGGAGAAAAAGGAGTCCAGGAGTCCACTCCCCTAAGCTCCATCCTCTGCACTCAGCCACTCCACACATAGCAGTAGCCCATGGACATGGCAGACAGGGACCACATTCATCAGGTGCACACCACTGAGGGCTCAGTCCACAGGGTGCAATGGGCTCATCTTCTGTGCATCCAAGGCCTGGACCACAGGTTGGAAACAGAAGCTGCCACAGAACTCCTGGGAAGTGTAGTCTTTGAGAAAGTTACATTGGCAAGAACTGTCTCCAATTTAGGGGACTAGCCAGTCAAAAGTGGCCATGTCAAGGTGAGGAGAACATGCACTTAGAAGTTGTTATGGGGCACAACTTAAGAACAGACCGATCATCACTGAGAAGCCCAAATTTAAGAGTCTTTATTAAGCCAGCCAGCTGACTGTCTCACACAATGCCCCCAAAACTGCCTATTGGGAGAACAGCCCCAACCACAGAATTGCAGGGGTTCTTATACCAAAAATCAAATCAATTACAAGTGTCTGTTATGATTCAAAATTACAAGCTTGCATCACGAAATCATCAGCAGAGAGGAAGTAGATCAAAATAGTCTTACTTAGGTACAGGTTAAAGAACAGTCACTAACTTCTAGCAATCACATAGATATGGTGCATTGGTTAAGAAAAAGAACTTTTTATCATTTAGGGATTGTCATTTTGTATTGCTAAACATGTCGTGCTAAGCAACTGATGATGGGTACAGAGGTGGGGTGCTCCCATGGGAGAAGCTAAGCAATTGTTGATGGGTAGAGGTGGGGCTTTCCCATGGGAGAAACTCATTTCCTATATAACATGGAATCTCAGCAAAATGGAGTCTGTTTAGTCATTGCCCACATAGCCCGGCCTGTAACATTTCTATGGAGCAACATTGGTCAGCCCATTACAACATGAAGCTCCCAGAAGTGCAGGCTGACATCTTCCCTCCCTGTGCCCCAGGGATTCTGGGTAGTGCCATTCATCCTGCCTGTGACTACCTCCCACCTCGCTGCAATGATTCCTGGGATATGTGGCCCTGGGGATTGTGGAGAGTGCAGTCCATCCTACCTGTGACTGCCTCCCCAAATCACTGCAAGGACTCCTCAGGGCTGTGGGCTCCTGAGGGTTCTGGGTAACGCAGCTCTATCTGCCAGCCCCTCAGAGCAGGGGCTCCTGGAAGTCGTGGGGCCCAGGAGATTCTGGGTAGTGTAGTCTAGTATTCTACCAGTGCAGCCCTCACATCACCTGGACCCTGCCCCCAACCCCCCACCTCACTTCAGGGCTCCTGAGGTCTGTGGACCCCTGGGGATTCTGGATAGTGCACTCTGGTGTGCAGCCCTCACATCACCTGGACCCTGCCCCCAGAGGATCTGGGAGTGTAGTCTGTTCTGCCTATCAATCCCTCCTCCCACCCTCACCCCAAAGGCTCCTAGGAGGTGTGCACCCCTAAGGAAGCTGGGTAGTAATCCTCAGTGCTCTACCAATGTAGCCTCACCACAGAGGCCTCTAGGAGCCACAGGGGGTGCAATCACCTGGGCACTCCCCACAGATTCTGGACAGTAGTAGTGGCAGTCCAGTGTTCTGCCCATGCAGTCCTCACCACGATGGCCTCTGGAAGCTGCTGGCCCCTGGGGCTTCTGGGGAGTGTATTCTGGTGTTCTACCTATGCAGCCCTCACATGCACTTGGACCCCTCCCTGAGGGATTCTGGGGAGTGCATTCTGTCATTTTGCCCACTACTTCCTTCCCCACCAACACCCCAGAGCCTCCTAGGTAGTTTGATTTACTAGTGTATCAACCTAGCCCTCACCAGAGGTCCCTAGGAGCCATGGGGGCACATTCACCTGGGCACCCCCAGGGATTCTAGACAGTAGAGTCCAGTGTTCTGCCCATGCAGCCCTGGCTATGCTGGCCTCTGGAGGCTGCTGGCCCCCAAGGATTCTGGGCAGTGTAATCTAGTATTCTGCATATTCCACCCTCACTGCAGAGGATCTGCAGCTCTGGCCATGCCATGCCCCTAACCATCCACCCAGACACTCCTGGGCATGTCCTGAAGGCACTGAGGGAAGCACCCACTATAGGAGCACCAGTTGGGACTGAGGAGCAGCTTACCAGGTTTGGTCACACATGGGCCCCCAGGTCTGGAGTGTGACCAAGGACTATACTGTCTCAAGGGGTCTGTTGTCATTTGAGGGGATGACTCCTGGCCCAAGCCATACTCCCAGCCCAAGAGCATCATGGTTTCTGAATGGGAGCTATACTACTCCCAACTTCCATTCTTCTATCGCCCTCTGACCTCTTGTGAGTTAGCATCCACATATCATAGAGAATATTTAGCATTTGGATTTTCACAACTGGCTTATTTTGAGGATTGACATTTCACTTAGGACGAGAGTCTTCAAGTCTATCTACTTATTGAAAAATGCCATGATTTCCTTTCTGTTTGTGGCTGAGTAATATTCCATTGTGTATATATACCACATTTTCTTCATTCATTCATCTGCTGAAGGGCA
Organism: Glaucomys volans; assembly: GCA_020662805.1. Lineage (NCBI taxonomy): Eukaryota > Metazoa > Chordata > Mammalia > Rodentia > Sciuridae > Glaucomys > Glaucomys volans. The sequence continues at coordinate 75,715 of JAJEJO010003800.1, read as the reverse complement.
CCTGTGTTTGTTTCATCATTAAGCTATTGTGACATTGATATGCCCACATCACTATCACATGCTGATTTTAAGTCCTTTGGGTAAATACTGAGGAGTGGGAAAATTGGGTAGAATTTTGGTTCCATTCCAAGTTTTCTAAGGAATCTATATACTGTTTTCCATAGTGGTTGCACCAATTTGCAGTCCCACCAGCAATGTATGAGTGTGACTTTTTCCCACATCCTCACCAACGTTGTTACTTGTATTCTTGATGATTGCCATTCTGACTGGAGTGAGATGAATTCTCAGTGTAGTTTTAATTTGCATTTCTCCAACTCCTAAATATGGTGATATATTTTATATATTTGCTGAGCAATCCCATTTCTTCTGTGAAGTGCCTGTTCAGTTCCTTTGTACATTTATTTTTTGGGTTATTTGTTCTTTTGGTGTTCAGTTTTTGAGTTCTGTATATATCCTGGAGATTATTGCTTGATCTGAGGTGCAGGTGGAAAAATTTTTCTCCCATTCTTTAGGCACTCTTTTAACATTCTTGATTGCTTTTAGTTTGATACCATCCCACTTGTTGATTCTTTTAAAAAGAATTTTTAGATGTTGATAAACCTTCATTTTATTCATTTATTTATGTGTGGTGCTGAGAATCAAACTCAGTGCCCCACACATGCCAGGCAAGGGCTCTGCCACTGAGCCACAACTCCAGTCACTAACTTGCTAGTTCTTAATTTTACTTATTGCATTTTAGGAGTCTTGTTATATGATGTTGACCTCGGGCTTAGCATAGCTAGCTCTTTCAATGCTAGGTATGTTTCTACAATCCATAGTTTTTCTAGTGTTTTGAACATGAATGTGTGCTGTATTTTGCAAATGCTCTCTGTGCATCTCTTGAGGTGATCATATGATTGTTGTCTTTAAGTCTATCGATGTGATGAATTACGTGTATTGATTTTTGTGTTTTTAACCAATCTTGTACCCCTGGGATGAGTCCCATTTGATCTTGGTGCACTATCTTTTTAATATGCTTTTGGGTGTGTGATTTACTAGAATTTTATTGAGAATTTTTGCATCTATGTTCATCAGGGATATTGGTCTGAAGTTTTCTTTCCTTAATATGTCTTTGTTTGGTTTTGATATCAGAGTGATACTAGCTCAATAGAATGTGTTTGAAAAGGTTCCCTCCTTTTCTATTTCATGGTATAAAATGAAAAATATTGGTGTTATTTCATTGAAAGTCTTGTACAACTCAGTTGAGGATCTGTCAGCTCCTGGGCTTTTCTTAGTTCTCAGACTTTTGATGTCTTCTATTTCATTGCTTGATGTTGATCTGTTCAAATTGTGTATATCCTGGTTCAGTTTGGGTACATAATTTGTCTCTAGAAATTTGTCAATGTCTTCAAGATTTTCTATTTTATTGGAGTTTCTAAAAATAGTTTTCTAGAAAATAGTTTCTAATTATTTTCAGTAGTGTACATTGTGATATTTCCTCTTTGATCACACATTCTATTAATTTGAATCCTTTCCCTCTTTCTTTTTGTTAGTGTACCTAAGGATTTATCAATTATATTTATTTTTTTCAGAGAACTAACTTTTTGTTCTGTCATTTTTTTGATTGATTCATTTGTTTCAATTTCTCTGATTTCAGCTCTGATTTCAATTATTTCCTCTCTTCTTCTGCCTTTGGTGTTGATTTATTCCTCTTTTTCTGGGAATTTGAGAAGTATTATTAGGTCTTTGATTCATTGACTTTCTATTCTTTTAATGAATGAGGTAAAAACACTGAACTTTCCTCTTGGCACTACCTTTATGGTGTCCCAGAGATTTTTATATGTTGTATTGATACTCTTACCAGAGCTGGAGAATATCATGCTAAGTGAGATAAACCAATCCCAAAGAATCAATGGCCAAATCTTTTCTTTGACATGTGGTTGCCAATTTACAATGGGGGGAAAACAAAGATATTTTGGACCAGACAGAGGGAAATGACGCAGACGAGGGAGCATGCAGGTACAAATTATAGTAAAATAAATCATACATTATTACTCTATGCACTTATTTGTTTGCATGACCTGTGTAACTCTTCATCATGTACTAGATGAAAGAGGTTATACTCCATTTATGTATGATGTGTCAAAATGCATTCTACTGTCATGGGAAACTAATTAGAACAAGTTTGAAAATATATTAAAAAAGAAACATCCCATCAGACACATTAAACCCTGACCCAGTTTTAACCAATATGCAATGAAATTTTTCACACCAAGGTCACACATTCACCACACATCATATGCCTGCAGTCTGTCAATAACTTACCTGCCAACAGAATTTGTGATTGTGATGTATTTGAAAATTTAAATTCAGTTTGGTGTGTTTGGTTATCATTTTAAGCAGGGAAAGTGACAAGATCATACATATTTAATACCTTCAAACACCAAGTTCTACTAAATGGTCTGAGGTTGTAAATCTCTCGGCTGTGAGTTGGACAGAATGAAAGTGTGTGAAAATGCAAGGGAAGGTGAACAGTACCTAAGTTCTTTTTTTTTTTTTTTTTTTTTTTTTTTGGAACCAGGGATTGAACTCAGGGGCACTCAGCCACTGAGCCACATCCCCAGTCCTATTTTGTATTTTATTTAGAGATGGGGTCTCACCGAATTGGTTAATGCCTTGCCCTTGTTGAGGCTGGCTTTGAATCTGCAATCCTCCTGCCTCGGTCTCCAAAGCCATTGGGATTAGAGGCCTGCATCACCATACCCGGCAGTACCCAAGTTCTTAACCAAGGTGGTGGGTCTGAGAAGTGTTGAGGGCAGGATCTAGAACCAGTTATTAATTTCATATTTCTTTTGTGACCAAAACACATTTGATAACAGATTCCCTCAATGTTGTGATTGAAAATTCCTATCTAAAAATATATTTAAATAAATATTTTTAAAATGTTGCTCAGTCTTTAAGCTCCACTGCATTCAAATCTTTGTACAAAAAGAAATCTTAATTATGGGTCTTTTTTCTTAAATTACATATTTCAATTTAAGCCTTTATTTTTTTGTGTTGTGTTGTGGAGTAATAGAAAATAAGTCCCTAACACATTGTTTCATGTCCACACCCAACATTTTGCCATCAGGCTGTTGCTTCATGCCAAGGTCTGTAATATACCTGCCACCTCCCATCCCTTGGATATTTCGTGCAAATGCTAGGTTGATCAGGAGGCATTGCTTACCTCCAGTCCTGGCACCCTGGCTTCTTCTTTTCTGTGCTCATTTAGATTTCTGTCCTCAGTTGGAGCAGATCAACTTTATAGATGGGAACAACTGGGCTTCTTTAAATTCACTTTCCCCAGGGTCAATCAGGGGAGGAACTGCCACTCAGACCAGTGTCTGCCTGTTGTAGAGACAGTAGTCAGGAGAGTCATGGAGGCCCTTAAATTTTGGATTTGAGTGCTGGCATCAAGAGTACAGAGAACCACTCTCTGCTAACCTTCTGGGGGGGGGGATCCTGGGCAGGACTCATGGCTAGCCCTGACCCAAGGGTGAAGATTAGGAACTGGGGGGAGAGATTCAAGATGGCGGGCTAGAGGAAGGCTGTATTCCGACTTGCTCCATGGATTTGCACTTGCTCAGGATTCAAGGAGCAGGAATATTGCTCTCGATGAGATTTTAAATTCAAATTACACCTAAGAGGTCTCCAGCCGCCACTTGGAACCAATTCCAGGCTGAGCTCAGGCCTGGTCACAGGTAGCCACCAGCCAGTGAGTGTGGGACCCAGCAGCCACTCTGGAACCAACATTACCGGGCCAGGCTCAGGCCTGGGCTAGGGCCTGGGTTGGGCTTGACCCCAGGCAGCAGCTAGCTGGGAGCGCAGGACCCCAGCAGCCACTATGGAATCACCATCACTGGGCCAGGTTCAGGCCCGATCCCTAGGCAGCCCCAGCTGTGAATGCATACCTGCCAAGTCATCAGGCCACCATATCCAGCTCCAAGTCCAGGCCTGTACCCTGTTGCTGGTTTAGTCCCAGGCCAGCACCCATGCTGTTGCTGGCCATCTAACAATAACACGTTACCTTTGCCCACAGATATTGGTTATCCCTGACCTGGAGGCAGTGGGACAGCACCCTTCTTGGGATACAGCATTACCAAGTACCTGACAGGCATCAGACTACTGAACAATAGGAGGTTTGAATAGTACAATATAATTTTACTGCAGAACTTTCTTTCTCTTATTTTTCTAAATAGTAATATTACAATTATTCCTAATATACTTACTACATTCCCACTTCTTTCCTATTAATACTCTTATCATTCTATCACCCTCTAATATAGCAATGTCCTTGGAGACTCAATCTCTTTTCTCACACTAAAAACTCATTTCCTTTAATTCCACTCTCACTATTCCTATGACATAGTAACTCTACAGACTCACTTCCTACCTCATTAATGTTATATTCTAAACCACTCAGCATCTTCTTTTTCTGCTATTTGAAATTTTGGTCCTTATTGTAAACCTATCGATTATGCAGCAGATAATTTGAACTCATTTCTGTATATTATAACACAGTTAATATCTAAATAGGTTCTATATGGTTTAAGGACACATATTGTTTATATGGGGTACTGCTAATAATGATCTCTTCAAGGTGAGGTATTGGAAATCTTCAGAGATGCCAAAAGTCTTTATAGGGAAACTGCAATCCTTCTGATTCACACTACAAGAGGGAAAGCAACTTGAGAAAACACGGGAAGAAAGTGTCCCAAACAAACCTAGATGATATATCAAGAGAACCCAGAAACAGCATGGTAGAAGGAATGACAGAAAGGAAGTTCAGAATGTTCATAATTAAAATGATCCAAGAAGAGAATGATGTGACAAGAGAGCAAAATCAGGCTATGAATAATCAGCTAATAGAGAAATTGCAGAAAGCAAAAAATCATTTCAATAAAGAGATAGAAGTTCTGAAAAAAACAAAACAAAACAGAAATCCTTGAAGGATACAAGGAAATGAAGGAAACAATAAACCAAATTAAAGACTCAATAGAAAGCATAATTAACAGATAGATCACTAGGAAGATAGAACCTCAGACAATGACGACAAAATATTTAATCTTGAAAACAAAGTTGAACAAACAGAGAATATGGTAAAGAATTGTGAATGGAACCTCCAATATGGGTTATCATGAAAAGACCAAATTTAAGAATTATTGGGATTGAGGAAGGCACAGAGATACAAACCAAGGGAATGAATAATCTGTTCAATGAAATAATATCAGAAAACTTCCCAAATATGATGAATGAGATGGAAAATCAATTACAAGGGGCTTACAGGACACTAAACACACAGAATTACAAAAGAACCACACCAAGCCACACTATAATGAAAATACCTAACATAAAAAATAAAGATAGAGCCAGGCGTGGTGGCGCACACCTATAATCCAAGCGACTAGGGAGGCTGAGTCAGGAGGATCATGAGTTCAAAGCCAGCCTCAGCAACTTAGCGAGGCCCTAAGCAACTCAGTGAGACCTTGTCTCTAAGTAAAATACAAAATAGGGCTGGGGATATGGTTCAGTGGCCAAGTGCCCCTGAGTTCAATCCCCGGTTCAAAAAAAAAAATAAAAAATAAAAAAAATAAAGATAGAATTTTAAAGGCTATGAGAGAGAAGCATTGGATTACCTAGAGGGGAAAACCAATACAGATATCAGCAGATTTCTCAGGAAAGACCCTAAAAGCAAGAAGGGCCTGGAACAACATATTTCAAGCTCTGAAAGAAAATGGATGCCAACCAAGAGTTTTATACCCAGCAATACTTACCTTCAGATTTGATGATGAAATAAAATATTTCCATGATAAACAAAAGCTAAAAGAATTCACAAAGAGAAAGCCTGCCCTACAGAATATTCTATGCAAAATATTCCAAGAGGAAGAAATGAAAATCAGCAAAGTTAGTCAACAAGGGGGAGAATTACCCTAAAGAAATAGCCAATCAAAGGATAAAACAAGTTAAGTTAAAAGCCAAAAAAAGCAAAAATGATGGCAAATACAAGTCATATCTCAATGGAAACCCTGAATAGAAATGGCCTAAATTCATTGATCAAAAGACATAGACCAGCAGATTGGTTTAAAAAAATAAAAGACCCAACAATATGCTGCCTTTAAGAGACTCATCTCATAGAAAAACATGCCCACAGACTAAGGATGATAGGTTGGGAAAAAGCATACCATGCACATGAACATAGTAAAAAAGCAGGGGTTCCCATCCTCATTTCAGATAAAGCAGACTTCAAGCCAAAGTTAGTCAGAACGGATAAAGAAGGAC
>JAJEJO010003800.1:54760-69318 GCA_020662805.1 Glaucomys volans | reverse complement strand
ATATAGAATATTCCATCCATCAAAAAGCAAACACACTTTCTTCTCAGCAGCTCATGGATCCTTCTCTAAAATAGGCCATGTTATGCCACAAAGCTACTCTTAGCAAATATAAAAACATAGAGATACTACCTTGTATTCTATCAGATCATAATGGAATGAAATTAGACATCAATGATAAAGTTAAAAACAGAAACTACTCCAAGACCTGGAGATTAAATAATATGCTATTGAATGATGCATGGATAACAGAAGACATTAGAGGGAAAATAATAGATGCCAGCGAGAACAAAGATACAACATATCAAATAATGGATGCCAACCAAGAGTTTTAAAAGAATTCACCCAGCAATACTTACCTTCAGATTTGATGATGAAATAAAATCTTTCCATGATAAACAAAAGCTAAAAGAATTCACAAAGAGAAAGCCTGCCCTACAGAATATTCTCTGCAAAATATTCCAAGAGGAAGAAATGAAAATCAGCAAAGTTAGTCAACAAGGGGAAGAATTACCCTAAAGAAATAGCCAATCAAAGGATAAAACAAGTATAAAAAATAATAGAGGTCAGCGAGAACAAAAATAATAGAGGTCAGCGAGAACAAAGATACAACATATCAAATCTGGGATACTATGAAAGCAGTGCTAAGAGGAAAGTTCATTGCATGGAGTGCATTCAAAAAATAATAAAATGTCAACAAACCAATGACCTCACATTACAGCTAAAAGCCCCAGAAAAAGAGGAACAGTTCATCACCAAAATAGTAGAAGACAGGAAATAATTAAAATCAGAGTGGAAATCAAAGAAATTCAAACAAAAGAAACAATTGGAAAAATTGGCAAAACAAAAATTGGTTCTTTGAAAAAATAAACGAAATTGATAAATCCCCAGCCACGCTAATGAAGGAGAGAGAAACTCCAAATTACTAAAATTCGTGATGGAAATGGAAGTATTACAACAGACACAATTGAAATACAAAACATAAGAAGCTACTTTGAAAATTTATACTCCAACAAAATAGAAAACCTGGAAGACATCAACAGGTTTCTAGAAGCATATGAGCCACCCAAACTGAATCTGGAGGACATGCACAACTTAAATAGATCAATTTCAAGCAAGGAAATAGAGGAAGTCATCAAAAGCCTACCAACAAAGGAAAGTCCAGGACCAGATGGATTCACAGCCGAGTTCTACAAGACCTTCAAAGAAGAGCTCATTCCAATACTCCTCAAAGTATTTCATGAAATAGAGGAGGAGGGAACCCTTCCAAACTCATTCTATGAAGCTAATATCACCCTGATACCAAAACCAGACAAAGACACATCAAGGAAAGAAAATTTCAGACCAATATCCCTAGTGAACATAGATGTAAAAATTCTTAACAAGATTTTAGTGTATCACATACAAAAGCATATTAAAAAGATAGTGCACTATGATCAAGTGGGTTTCATCCCTGGGAAGAAAGGTTGGTTCAACAACCAATAGCAATAAAAGTAATTCACCACATCAACAGACTTAAAATTAAGAACCACATGACTATTTCAATAGATGCAGAAAAAAACATTTGATAAAATAAGGCACCCCTTTATGTTCAAAACACTAGAAAATATAGGGAGAGTAGGAACGTTTCTTACCATTGTAAAGGCTATCTATGCTTAGCCTACAGCCAACATCATTCTAAATGGAGAAAAATTGAAAACATTCCCCCTGAAAACTGGAACAAGTCAGAGATGCCCTCTTTCATCACTTCTATTCAACATCTTCCCTGAAACTCAGCCAGAGCAATGAGTCAGACTAAAGGAATTAAAGGGATACAAATAGGAAAAGAAGAGCTCAAAATATCCCTTTTTGCTGATGACTTGATTCTACATTTAGAGGAGCTGAAAAATTCCACCAGAAAACTTCTGGAACCATTAATGAATTCAGTGAAGTAGCAGAATATGAGATTAATGCTCATAAATCTAATGCATTTTTAGTCATAAGTGATGAATCCTCTGACAGAGAAATTAGGAAAGCTACCCCTTTCACAATAGCCTCTAAAAAGAAAAATACTTTGGAATCAATCTAACAAAAGAGGTGAAAGACCTCTACAATGAGAATTACAGAACACTAAAGAAAGAAATTATAGAATATCTGAGAATGTGGAAAGATCTCCCATGTTATTGGATAGGCAGAATTAATATTGTCAAAATGGCCATACTACCAAAAGCACTATACAAATTCAATGCAGTTCCAATTAAAATTCCAATGACAGACCTCTTAGAAATAGAGCAAGCAATCATGAAATTCATTTGGAGGAATAAGAGACCAAGAATAGCTAAAGCAATTCTTGGCAAGAAGCGTGAGAACTGGGGATATAGCTCAGCTGGTAGAGTGATTGCCTTGCAGGCACAAGGCCCTAGGTTCAATCCCCAGCACCATAAAAAATAAAATAAAATAAAAAAAAGAAGAGTGAAGCAGGGAGTATTATAAAACCAGATTTTGAACTCTATGAAAGAACAATAGGAGCAAAAATGACATGGTATTGGCATGAAAATAGGCAGGTAGATCAATGGTATAGAATAGAGGACAGACAAACAAACCCACATAGAAACAGTTATCTCATACTAGACAAAGGCACCTAAAATATACAATGGAGAAAAGATAGCCTCTTCAACAAATGGTGCTGGGAAAACTGGAAATCCATATGCAGAATGAAACTCTACCCCTATCTCTCACCCTGCACAAAACTCAAAATGGATCAAGGAGCTAGAAATTAGACCAGAGACTCTGCACCTAATACAAGTAAAAGTAGGTCCATATCTTCATCATGTGGGCTTAGGATCAGATTTCCTAAACTTGACTCCCAAAGCACAAGAAATAAAATCAGGAATCAATAATTGGGAGAGATTTAAACTAAAAAACTTTCTCAGCAACGGGAACAAACATCAATGTAAAGAGAGAGCCTACAGAGTGGGAGAAAATCTTTGCCACACATACTTCAGATAGAGCACTCATTTCCAGAATCTATAAAGAACTCAACAACTTTACCCCAAGAATACAAATAACCCAATCAATAAATGGGCTAAGGATATGGGCAGACACTTTACAGAAAAGACCTACAAGAAATCAACAGACAGATGAAAAAATGTTCACCATCCCTAGTAGTAAGAGAAATGCAAATCAAAACCACCTTGAGATTCCATCTCACCCCAAGTAGAATGCATATTATCAAGAATACAAGCAACAATAGGTGTTGGTGAGTATGTGGGGAGAAAGGTATGCTCATACATTGCTAGTGGGGTTGCAAATTGGTGCAGCCACTCTGGAAAGTGGTGTGGAGATTCTTTTGAAAACTTGGGATGGAACCACCATTTGACCCAGCTATGCCTCTCCTTGGCCTATACTGAAAATACTTAAAATCTGCATACAACAGTGATGCAGCCACATCAATGTTTACAGCAGCCCAATTCACTATATCTAGATTATGGAGCCAACCTAGATGCCCTTCAATTGAGGAATGGAAAAAGAAACTGGTATATATACACAATGGAATATTATTCAGTCATAAAGAATAATAAAATCATGACTTTTTCAGGTAAATGGATGGAATTGGAGATCATGTTACATGAAAGAAGCCAATCCCCAAAAACCAAAGGCTGAATGGTCTCTCATGTAAGTGGTTGATGACACATAGCAGGGGTGGGAGGAGGCTCAGGAAGAATGGAGAAGGGATGGCTTATATAGAAGTAAATGAGAGGTGGGGAGGGGGTGGGAAGGAAAGATAATAGAATGAGACAAGCATCTATACCGTATGTATATGTGTAAATATGCAAATTGCATGATTCTACTTTGTGTACAACCCGAGAAATGATAGTTGTACTCCATTTGTGTACAATGACCTAAAATTAAAAAATAAATGAATTAATTAAAAAACAAAAGCAAAATAGCAAGAAAAATAAATAAAAATTTAAGGAACTGGGGATATAGCTCAGTTGGTAGAGTGCTTCCCTCGCAAGCACAAGGCCCTGGGTTCAATCCCCCAGCACCACAAAAAAAACAAAAATTTAAAATTTTCAAAAAGGAGGAAAAAGTCTACACTATAACAGTCATATACTATTCAAACTTCCCAGTCTTCAGTAGCCTGATACACAAGATGTACCTGACAATGAGCTTCCACTCTCCAGCAGGCATCTCAGGATGGGATTTGCCCCACCTAATGACAGTTTCCACTTCCAGGATAATCCAAGATGACTGCACTGGCTTCCAAACATGTTGGCAAGTGGGGAGATGCAGCACAGGGTGTGGGCACTGAGCCTGTGTGGGTACAGTTGGTCAGGTCAAGGCCCCTGGAGCAGGGTGCAATTAGTCAGACCAGGTGTCCTGCAGGTCCTGACTGTTTTCCCAAATTGGCAGTAGCCATGTGGAACCAAACCTGCAGGTACTGTGACAGTGGACTTCCAGTCAACAGCAAGCAGCTGACAATTCACTGATGGTCTTCGGGTAGTCTGCATGCTACCAGCAGATGACCAGCAAGTGGACCTCAGCTGGTAGGTGATGGGTCAGTGAAAGGCAGGCAATGGGCAGGTCAGAGGCAGGCAAACAGGCAAATGGTGGATGATCGGTGGTCATCAGTGAGCTATCTGCACTCAAAATGTAGTCAATGTGCTGGCAGACTGAGGTAGACAAACGGGTTGAACATCAGGGGATCAATGAGGAGCAAAGAGTGCCTCACAGAGAAACAGATTTTCCTCTGCTTGAATCCCAAGTTACAGAGAGACAAGGAACACAGCCTCCCTCTATTCCACCATCTTTGATCCTCTACAATTCTTAAAAGTGGTAACAGACCTGGTTGCTTTAAATTGTACAGATATGATTGTGACTTTGCATGCATAAGCTGCCTGCATCCTGCAGCTCCTGTCTGCCTGAGTGCTGCAAAAATTGGCTGTGCAACCTAACCTGAAAAAAAATTCTAACTTAGCTGAGATAGAAGCAGATCCTAATAGATAGATGCAGATCCTAATCAAGAAAACAGGGAAAACCTCTAATCTAATAAGGGGAAATTAATTGACAAGTTTCATAATTTCAGTATGTGCATGTTTGTGCCACAGCTTTCTACATTGCAGAAGTGGCTTGATTTCTGACCCTAGGCAAGGTGGATGGGAGGCAGCAGGCACAGACCTGGAAAAAGCTCACAGAGTGTTGCCTGATCCTGGTGAGCATGGCTGTTTCTTGCCAAGACAGCCCCTCAGGGCCAGGCCACCAAGAGGAGAGGAAAAAATAATTCACAGATTGGAGGCACCAATGGTGTGGACTTAAATCTCCAGCAGGACTCTAGAAAGAATAGTGGACCCTCTTGGTTTTTGTGGGCTCCTTTGTAGCTGCTCACCCCTGCTCCACTGCATCTGAAACCTGTACTCTCTTAATTCTACAGGAGAAGGAGAAAATTAAAATCTTAGCTGCAATCTTCTATTTCCCTGATTAACAACTTGCTGGAAAATAAATAAAATAATAAAATAAAATAAAATATAAAGTACATTTCTTTCCAGGCTGATCTCAAACCAGCAACCTTCTAAATTCAAGATGAGTGTGCTATCCAACATGCCATAGCAGCTCTCTGTTAGCAAGCTGCAATTCACTGTTTCAATGAGGCTTTCTCTCAAATAAATTGTCTTTAGCCAAAGTTAAAAAAATCCAAAATTAGTAAAAGATGTTCTAATTGTGCTTTTTAATTGTTTTTTATTTTTACAGACTGCATTTTAATTCATTGTACACATGGGGTACAATTTTTTGTTTCTATGGTTGCAAATGATGTAGAATCACACCAGTCCTGTAATCATACATATACGTAGGGTAATAATGTCTCTCAGTCTGCTACCTTTCCTTCACCCACTCCCTCCTGCCACAGTTTTAATTGTGCTTTTTAATAGAGTAAATTTTTGTGATTTAGGAATGATGGTAAAGGTGAGTCTAACAGTTTTAGAAGAAAATGCCAGACTTCAAACCTGGCTTATCCATTGAAGGAGGCATGATTTATGGCTAAATCATATAAAGTTTAATTCGTAATATCTTAAATTCCTAAACAGGTTTTATCAAAACTTTACAAAGTAAAGTATTTGTTCATTCCTGTGGATCTCCCCTTACAAAAAGTTATAAACATTTCTGCTTTTCTCTACACATTTATAAATGTGTGCAAACCATGGTTATATTTACAGGATATCAAAATTTACATATAATTCAATGAGCATGCTCATAATTTAAAATTAAAATAAATATGGATCAAAACACCTTTAATTCACATGACTTAAAAAGGTTCAATTTAAATTGGGTAAGCAGATGAAAATAAAGATGTCTTTAAAATTACTAATTTGAATTTTTCCAGCTGGTAAAATAATTAATAAACTTGCTTATTCCTATGATATTCAAAATCTATATTCATTTGCTTCTAATAATTACTGTAACAGAAAGTCAAATAATAAAGTTGCTAATTACTATATTTCAAATTTATGCCCATTTTCTGCTAACAATTTTCTTTAACAGGGAAGAGATAATTAACAGTGTTATCTGTTTGTTTGATGTTTTGATTTTTACAACTAAAATAAGTAAATTAAATTTATAGTAAATGGGATTAATTATATAAATCTTTATTACAGGAGATGCTTATTAATTTGCAAACTTGAAATACTAACATGTCATTTATGGTGTGGTAAAATATCATCTAGTAAATATAAAAACATCACTCAACTAAAATATATTACATGTGGAAAAAGAAGAGTTAAAATTCCTTTATTTTCTTTGTTCTCACTGAGAACCAAGTTACCAGTACTGAAACTACCAGGTAGGATATATAAGGGTCTAAGAAAATTTTCACCTTGCAAAGTAGAAGACTATAGCATGTCTGAGTACATTAAAACAAAATTACTTTCAAAAGCCTTACATGTAATTAAATTGGCTATATATATTTGACACAATCAGCTAAAAATTGTTTAAGACTTTTATTCTTTAAATTATACTGTTTCTATCATGAGGCCTGTTGTAAGTATAAATAAGATATTTGCACAAACATCTATTATTTGGGCCCTTTTTTTTTTCTTTCTTTCTTGAACCTGGGATTGAACTCAGGGGCACTCAGCCACTGAGCCACATCCCCAGCCCTATTTTGTATTTTATTTAGAGACAGAGTCTCACTGAGTTGCTTAGCACATTGCCCCTGCTGAGGCTAGCTTTGAACTCAAGATCCTTCCTGCCTCAACTTTCGGAGTCACTGGGAATACAGGCCTGCGCCACCACACCCAGCTTTGTTTGGGCCTTTTAACCACAGGATAAAAAAAGGAAATATTCAAAACATTAATTTACTCTCATTCCAATAGACATTTCCTATGTCTGTTGAGGTTTACTATTTAGAAAAGTTCATTTTAAGGAAATTAAGATTCATACAATTTTGGTTTAACAATGACTGTTGTTTTAAAATACCACCTTACGTTCCAGATTTCAATTTTTTCTTTAAAAGCTAAACTTAAGTAATATAAAAACATCAATGCAATTAGGATAATTATTGCTAACTTGTTATATATTTATTGTATCTCTCTCAAATATACAAGCCTTGGGGATGGGGATATAGTTAAGTTGGTAGAGTGCTTGCCTTGGTAGCATAAGGCCCTGGCTTTAATCCCCAGTACCCCCCCCCCCACACACACACACAAGAAGCCTTTATAGAATAAAATTTAAAAGGACATTTTACTAAGCTGATGCTCTCCAAATTAAACTTCTCTATAATAATGGTCTCTTGCAAGCTTATACAAGAACAAATTAATTAAAAATGTAATTTGATGTTTTATAATTAAATAAAAGTTATATAATGTTTGTTACTCTCTACACTGAGAAGTAAACTTAACTCTATTTCTAAAAGACAATTAAAACACTAGCTTATTTAAAGTTTAACAAAATGTATTGACTTTCTGCCCATGGACTTCGCTGAGAAAGCATCATTGAAGTCTCTATCCCTACTGCCATCGTGTCTAAAGTAGAGTCCCCTAGAGAGCCTGAACAGCTGTGGAAGCTATTCATTGGAGGGCTGAGCTTTGAAACAAATAAGAGTCTGAGAAGCCATTTTGAGCAATGGAGAACACTCACAGACTTTGTGGTAATGAGAGACACAAACACCAATTGCTCCAGGGGCTTTGGGTTTCTCACTTATACCACTGTGGAGGAAGTGGATGCAGCAAGGAATACAAGACACACAAGGTGGATGGAAGAGCTGTGGAACATAAAAGAGCTGTCTCAAGAGAAGATACTCAAAGACCAGGGGCCCTCTTAACTGTGAAAATGATCTTTGTTGGTTGCTTTAAAGAAGACACTGAAGAATATCACCTACGAGACTATTTTAAACAGTATGGGAAAATTGAAGTTATTGAAATCATGACTGGCAGAGGCAGTGGAAAGAAGAGGGGCTTTGCTTTCATTACTTTTGATGACCATGACTCTGTGGATAAGATTGTCACTCAGAAATACCATACTGTGAATGGCCACAACAGTGAAGTGAGGAAAGCCCTGTCAAAGCAAGAGATGGCTACGGCCTCATCTAGTCAAAGTGGTCAAAGTGGTTCTGGAAACTTTGGTGGTGGTTGTGGAGGTTTTGGTGGAAATGACAATTTTGTTCATGAAGGAAACTTCATTGGTCATGGTGGCTTTGGTAACAGCTGTGGTGGTGAATATGGTGGCAGTGGGGATGGGTACAATGGATTTGGTAATGATGGGAGCAATTTTGGAGGTGGTGGAAGCTAAAATGATTTTGGCAATTACAGCATCAGTCATCAAATTTTGGACCAATGAAGGGTGGAAACTCTGGAAGCAGAAGCTCTGGACCTTATGGTGGTGGAGGCCAATACTTTGCCAAACCATGAAACCCTGGTGGCTATGGCAGTTCCAGCAGCAGTAGTACCTATGGTAGTGGCAGAGGCTTTAATACTGCCAGGAAACAAGCTGAGCAGGAGAGGAGAGCCAGAGAAGTGACAGGGAAGCTACAGGTTACAGCAGATTTGTGAACTCAGCCAAGCACAGTGGTGGCAGGGCCGAGCTGCTACAAGGAAGACATGGTTTAGATAATACTCCACGTATGGGCAAGAAAACTTGAGGACTCTATCTATGACTAATTGTATAACAGGTAACTTTGGTTTCAGTTCTGTGGAAAGTGTAAAGCATTCCAACAAAGTATTTCAATGTAGACTCTTTTTTTTTGCACACATGCTGTTGATTACTAAATGTAATAGTATGATCATGATGCTGAATAATGTGTCTTTTTAAAAAAGTGTTGTGTAAAGTTAGTCTACTCTGAAGCCACCTTGGTAAAAATTCCCCAAGAGTGTGAAGTTAGAATTCATTCAGGATGATGCCAGGCTCAGAACACTTGCTCTAGTTGTTGTGACATGAAGTTGAAAGGGTCACCCAAGCACAGTTATGGAATTGTTTGGTTATAAAAATGATTGTTGACACATCCTATACAATACCTAAATTGAATAATGGTACCAGATAAATAATAGATGGGAATGAAGCATGTGTATCATCCATTATCATGTGTAATAAATAAATTATTTAATTCTCTTGAAAAAAAAATGCTTTGACACCTTACCACAAAAGAGGGTTAAAAACTCTCTTGTTGTCAGGCACAGTGGTGCAAGCCTGTAATCCCAGCACTTGGGAGGCTGAGGCAGGAGGATTGCGAGTTCAAAGTCAGCCTCAGCAACTGAGCCAGGCCCTAAGCAACTCAGTGAGACCCTGTCTCTAAATAAAATACAAAATAGGGCTGGGGATGTGGCTCAGTGGTGGAGTGCCCCTGGGTTCAATCCCCAGTACCAAAAAACAAAAACAAAAAACAAAACAAAACAAAACTCTCTTGTCTGTTTTATATTTCAAATATAATATTAAATGATGTCACCTGCTTTATTTAATCTAAAAAACTATACACATAAGTTTTATAAAATAATTCTCAAATAAGTAACTAAGATTAGTTTCAAAACAAAAACACGTTACCTAAGTGTTGTCAAGAGACATACATAGGAAAATTAAGTACATAAAAATCTCTTAGAAACCTACTACACATCAATAGCAAAGATTAACATTGAGTACATAACCTCCTTAACACTTCTCCATACATATCTTTATAGATATACATATTTTAAACATATAGGATCATACTAACTTTAAAAAAATTGTAAAATTATTTTAATTCACACATAATTACTATTCTTTTACAATATTATATTAAGGCCAGGACTTTTAACATATAGTTCATTTATCAAAATCCCTATGTTGAATATTTAAATTATATTTGCTACTTTAAAAAACTTATTACAAATATATATACACCTGTATCATTGTACATAAAAATTATTTGAGCATAAATCCCTTAAAATGATTAGATAAATGACATAAAATTCTAAGACTTTAAAATAACTTATTGGATTGCTGTCCTAAAAGATGCTACCAAAACACATCCTACCCAATAATATATGAAAGCACTAATTCCCTATATTTAATCAAGACCAAATTGGATAATAATAAGACAATTTCATAATTTGGTAGGTAAAAAGCTATTCATTCTTTTACTTCATTTTTTATTATTAATAAATGGAAATATTTTCCCTTGTTCACTAAATGTATGTATTTCTCATTTTTAAAAAGTCTATTTATATCTTTCTATATATTTTATAGAGGCCATCTTTTATTCAGTTAAAAGTCTGCTTCTCATTCCAAGATAAAACAATTATTCACATTTAAGGTTAAATTCGGAAGATAAATTTTTGTTATACAAATTACTATGTTCCTAATATAAACAGAAATACTATATAACTAAATATTTAAACATATAAAATTTTCTTTAATTCATAACTATAATAAAATTAAATATGCTTTTACTCTTATCAATTTTATATAGTATTTCCCTTAGAAACCTTACAACCATGGTTTGTTAATGCCTTACCCAACTACCAATTGTAATATAACAGCTTAGGTTAATATAAGACAATAAGGGCATCACCTATAAAGCAAACAAGTTGTAAAACTGATTTCCAATATCTATCCTGACTTCATTCTATAATTTTTTGCCTCAGCCCACTACTGAAGACAAAATCAAATCACACATTCAGTAAAAACTAGGCCTTCTTTTACTGTAATGCTTTCTTCAGCTCAATAATATTCAATTTAACAATCCTCACTTGCCTAACAGCTAAATTTCACTAAATTTCCTGGCCAATAGAAATATTTATTGTCACTTGTTATAGTTTGAATACTTGTACAATGTTAGGCCACTGTCTACAATTTAAGGCTAAGGAGGCTCCCACTTATATCAACATCTTTCTACAATTAAAAAAAAATAAAACAAAGAGCAAACAACCCTCTTTAAACCAACTAAACCTCACAAAATTATTTCAAGAAATTTTTAAATTGTGATATCAAAAGTCTCACTGCTGCTGAGTGGCACATGGAACAATAGAACACACCAGATTCTATAATGCTATAGGGTACAGGCTATACTTGTATATTTACAGAAAAAACAACCTGTCATCATGGAGACATGTGAAGGATCTGACACTTCAGGCTGAATATATAGCTCAACAACAGAGGTAATATGACTCCAACCACCATGTCTATAGCCATGCTGGCTTTGATGAGCTGTCACATAAGTAGAATCCATGGAGAGATTCATTGGACCCATTTCCTAAATCCACCATTAATGGACCCAGTGATGTGGACTGAGAAATCCATCCTCGTATTTACTAATGATACTTGCATAATAGGAGATTATACGGTTTAGTGTATTACATTTATTCATACTATTGGATTTAATTTTACTGACTACAGTGGGAAATTACCTACCCTTTTTAAATATGCTCACTATAATTCAAATGTAACTTGTGAAGGACAGCATAGGGAGCATATAGGCCAGCCAATCGTACTGGGCCTTGGAATTAAAGATTATATGTCCAGTTATTAAATTGGGACTTTCTCATAACAAGCCAGTCATTTCCATGGAGTATTCACCAATATCTTACTACCCTAATTGTTCAGCAACAGAAAATGGCACCATTCCTAAATGGATGGAATGTGCAAATGTCTTCCCAATGCAGAATCAAATCTCTAAAATTGGTGGATATGTTTTGATTTTCAAAAATTGATAAAAACTTACATCATACTTTCCTCCAGAAAGTCCAAAATCAGGGAAGTTTAATGTGGCAGTACTGCCACTAAAAGTTTTGCTTTTACTTCATCTTGCAAAGAATTTGAAGGCAACAATGTTTAAGCTGAATTTTTAATATCCTATAAAATCTAAGAAACTGGGAAAATAGTTATCTAGAACTATTTTCAGAATACAAAAATAAGACTAGATATGCAATCATTCTGTGTTTTGAAATTCCATGTGATTTACACTACTCTCTATTGTTTGGGTATTGCTGTGCATTACTAGTAACTATGTAATGAAGGCCAAATCAGAGCCCAGCACATTGAATGAAAGATCAATAATTCACATTTGGTTTTCCAGTACTTATTTCTTATTTGGTGATAACTTGGGTCCTATATATTTTAATGTATTCTTCCAGGGTTCTGTCTGTTCCCACATTCACTATATCAAGGGCCATAGTCCATTCTGTCAGGATGCTATGGCCCCTGGAAGTTGAATATTGATGAAATAATGAAGACCAAATTAAATGTTTAATCAGCTACTATTACAAATATTGGTAATAAGCTTTCTGCTCTCAAATTTAAGCAAAAGCTTAACTGCCCTTGTAACTGTAAGCATGTCTGTGTTACTGCAGCCAAATATAATTCTTTCCAACAGGATTGGGAAAGATTAAGCATCTTATAATGGCCATTTGACATAGCAATAATAGCCTGGGTCTTATGAAATTACATCATTACATCTAGGATATTCAGAAAAGCAGAATTGATCTCTTGCACCTTGCATCTCTAGCTGATCAAATAATTTGTGACCTAGTTGATTTTAATCCTGAAATTATGCTGAAATCCCTCTGCATGATAGATTTTTGGAATGATATGTTTGCCTCTAATTCTCTTCTGTATCATGATAAGTTGCCATAGCCTTAGAACCAAGATCTGGGACATGGAAGTAGCTGCTTATCATTTACATTTAAAACATAGACAAGGGGAGGTGAGGAGCACCACGTATGTCTTGCAGTAAAACCAAACTTGGATGAATTATTAGACAGGAAAATCTGGCTTTCAGCAACTGATGGTTATGGAAATTTGTTCCAGGTAGCCTGAAGCATGTGATTACCTTGTGGTTTGTTCACCACTGGAGTTTGAATACAGGCTGAAGATGTGGGAATGACCCACTAAAATCGAATGACTTGTTTAACTCCATCCCATCCTGTTTTTCACAGAAGAAACTCCTACAGGTCCCCTAACACTAACCCTAACTCTAACCCTAACAAAATATTGACAAAGCACATTCAAAAACATTTTAAAGAGAGTGCACCATGATCAAGTGGTTTAGTTTCAGGGATGAACATGCACTTCATATGGTTCAGCATGTGGTAATCTATAAATGTAATTTACCACAGAAACAGACTTTAAGACAAGAATGACATAATTAACTAAATAGATGCAGAAAAAGCCTTTGATAAACTACACAACACATTCATGTTGAAACTCTAGAAAAATTAGTAATAGAAGTAATATCCTTAAACACTGTAAAGGCTACATAGGACAAAACCAAGGTGAACATCATGCTTGACAGAAAAAATGAAAGCATTTTCTCTAAAAGCATGACTTTACTAACCTTATCACATGTCAACATTTTGTCTCAATAATAAACTTTCTGCTGATATGTAAGGCATGTATGTTAGAGGGTTTTCTACAGATAATATATGCACTAGGTTTTTGAGACTATGATTTTTTTATTTAAATAAAGCTTTGACCTATTCTTGGCATGCATATGGATTCTCTTGAATATTAAATCTGTGGAAATTTGTAAGGTATGACATTTATCTAAAAGCTTTGACACATTCTCTACATTTGAAGGGTTTAATCAGTACTATAATATCTTTGATATTTTAAAAATATAGAGCTTTGAGTAAAAACTTTGATGCATTTTTTTTCTTTTACAATAGTAAGTCCTCTTTATGGTATGAATTCTCTAGTGATCTCACAATAAATGCTTTAAACATACTTGTCAGGATTTTCTCAAGTATGAAGTCTCTGCTGTCAAATTATGCTTGGTCCTCGATTAAAAACTTTGCCTCATTCTTTACATTTGTATGGCTTTTCTCCAGTGTAAATTCTCTGTCGATAAGAAAGGCTTGGAGTTTGACTAAAAGCTTTGCTACACTCTTTACATTTGTAGGACTTTTCTCCAGTATATATTCTCTGGTGTTGAGTTAAGACGTAATCTTCAAGAAAATGCTTTGCCACATTCTTAACATTTGTGAAGGCCTTGACATATGTTAAGACTTTTCTCCAGTATGAAGTCTCTGGTGTTGAGTAAGATGTGATGTTTGAGAAAAGGTTTTGCCACATTTCTTACATCTGTAGGGCTTTTCTCCAGTATGCATTCTCTGGTGATAAGA
>JAJEJO010003800.1:23045-54750 GCA_020662805.1 Glaucomys volans | reverse complement strand
TTAACAGTGAAAGCTTTGTGACATTCTTTACATTTGTAAGGCTTTTCTCCAGTATGAATTCTCTGGTGAATAATAAAGCTTGAGCTATGATTGAAAACTTTGCCACATTCTTTACATGTGTATTGCTTCTTTCCAGTATCAATTCTATGGTGTTCTATAAGATGGGATCTTTGAATAAAAATTTTGTCACATTCTTCACATATGTGGAGCTTCTCTCCAGTATGATGTATCTGGAGTTCAGTAAGTGATGATGTGTTATTAAAAGGTTTGCCACACTCTTTACATTTGTATGGCTTCTCTCCAGTATGTATCCCCTGATGAATAATAAGGTTTGAGCTTTGATTAAACACTTTGCCACATTCATTACATTTGCAGAGCTTCTCTCCACTATGAATACTATAGCATTCAATAAGGGTTGGACAATACTTAAAGACTTTGACACATTTATTACATTTGTTTGGTCTCTCCCCATAGCGAACCTTATGGTGTTCAGTCAGGGTGAATGTTGAAGTAAAACCTTTGCCACATTCAGTAAATATGTAGGGTTTATCACTGCCTTGATGAAGGACTGAGGAATCTTTAAGGGTTTTGACACATTCTTTATATTTGTAGGGCTTCCCTCCAGTATGAATTCTCTTGTGCTCAGTAATGCTTGTAATTTCATTTAAAACTCTTTCACAATCCTTATATTTGTAATCCATTTCTTCAATATGAAAGTGTGGCTGGATAAATTTTGAGCATTGATCAACAACTTTTTCACTTTTATTATCTTTGTATACCTTCTTTAAATGATCACTCTGATGTTTCCTAGGATTGAAAAAAAAAGGATTAAATTATTATATGTTTCACAGAATCTATATTGTTTTACACCAAAATAAACATACAAGTAAGTACTTAGAATAGAGGCCTGTCTCCAAGTCTTAAAAGATTTATCATAAATGTAGAGATCTTTCCAATTATCTATACCTGACTTTAGATTCAGCAATAGTAGGCAAGTGTAAATCTTCCCAAATTCATAAAACTGTATGGTGTGGCACAGGGAGAAATTGTTCATTGCAACTGTTTTGTAAAGTAACAATCAGATTGGTCACAGTCAGAAATGTGTTCTTCAGTTTTTAGTCTCTTGTATAGAGAAATGATTGAGTGAATGCTCAACTCATTGTTGCATTTGGAAATATTCCAGGTGCTAACTGAAGCATGGGATAGTCTCCAGAACAATTTTGCACTATTTTTTTTTCCCTGAAGAATGGTATAATTCCAACAATGTTGCATAGATATCATTAAAGCTACACATAGGTCCTTACAATGAGTGGCATAAATTGAGCAGGCTTGTGATATGTGGTGTAATAACATAACCTCATGACAGTGTGATTTTCATTATAAATTATCATCATGCACTTGTTATGTTCATTATGACAACCTTTCTGACCATCACTCTCCTCTACAATTTTCCATTCCTCATTGAAAAATAAAGTTTCAATGTCATAATTTTTGTACCTTCCCTTTATTGTGTTTAGGAATAAACATTTCATTCCCAGCTCTGCTTGGAATTCTTGGATTTGATGAGAAGATATGCCTGAAAGAAAGCAAAATAAAAATTATTCCACTTATTTTACAGTAGTGAACAGTATTTGCAAATATATAAAATTGTATCAAGATGGGGACAGTAACCAGTAAGCAGTATAATCCAAGGTCACCATTATTCCAGAAATATATCAATTTCACAATAACCTGAAAGCACGTGGAAGGGAATGCAGAAAAGAAAAAGAGAAATTAAGGCAGACCTCATGGGCCAGTGATGTTTCATTCAGCTCCAGGGGGGCACATCATTGCGGTCAAAATGGCTCCAGGCCACCGTGAGGGTCTGGATTTTATATGTAGCCTTAGCAGAGTCAGAACGTGGGAGGAGATAGTTACTTTTGGTAAGCCCTTTTCGCAGATGGGGGTAGGGCTAGATCATGGGATGATTTCTGATGGTGGGATCATTTAGGGCAGGGTGGAAGGACAGACAGATAACCATGTCATTCAAAACTGACAAGATTGTGAGAACTTCTAAAACCATCTTGAGATTGTAAGTTGCCACAGATGAACACAGCACTCAAAGTGTGACTAATGTGACCACAGCACTGTCAAATTATATCCTCTCAGTTCAACATTTTCAGATTCCTCATGTGATTCAAATACTGCAGGATATGACTTTCTCCACTATTTTTTTTTCTTTCTTGGAAGGGGTTTTTCTTGGGTTTGAACACAGGTGTGTTTCATCACTGAACTACATCAACAGAGCTTTCTATGTTTATACTTTTTTAAATGTTTTGAAAAAATGTCACATAGATGCTGAAGCTCATTTCAAACTTGAAATCCTACTTAATGATTCAGCCTCACAATGGCCTGGAATTACAATTATGTATCATTGCACCTGACCTGTTTTAATTTAGTAACTTCCAACCATTTTCCAAAATGACTATACTGGTCCATTGTGAAGGAATTTAAAGTGAAAAAAATCTCAATGAAAATAACAACACACAACAAAAAGGGGAAAATTGTCTTAAGCAGTCAAAATAACACTAGAAATAGAGAGGAAACTGAGAGGTGTGAATAATCTAAGGAATGTCAAATAACCACCTGAAAGATGTTCAATAAGCATGAAGCTGGGTGCGTGCATACCTGTAATCCCAACACTTGGGGGGGCTGAGGGAGGAGAATTGCAAGTTCAAAGCCAGCCTCAGCAACTTAGTGAGGCCCAAGCAACTCAGTGGTGGAATGCCCATGGTAGCAGTACCAAAAAAAAAAAAAAAAAAAAGGAATGAAAAAAACCAATGAAATTCTAAAAAAGCAACAGAAAAAGAAAAATTGTGCACTGGAAATATTCTTTAAGATACTTTGTGTTGTTTTTAATCTCTTCAGCAGTAGAAATGTGAGAAGAGAAAGTATCAAATGTTAAATACTCAGTGGAAAGATTCAAGGTAAAGCATTTATAAAAGAACGTTTAAAATTTTTCAAGAGAAATTTTTGAGAAGAGGTGTTATCTATAAAGATACTCCTATATGGTTAGTAGTTGATTTCTTAGCAGAAGCCTTCCAGACAGGAGTTGGAGCATGTAGTCATGTGTGGTGAAAGAAAAAGAAAGTATCAATTGAGAATACTAAAACCACAAATACTATTCTCTGAACATAAAGAAGAAAAATACAGGTTTCAACAAATGTAAATGCTGAAAAATTTCCTCACTTCCAGAGCTGTTCTGAGAGAAATACTAAATGGAATCCTTCTAATAAAATAGATCTGTGCACCGCAACCAAAATCATATCAACTTTCAAAGCTTTGGAGGAAAAGCAAAATATATACAAATATGAATTTCATTTTACTGTTATGGTGGTAAAAAGATATTTAATTCTGCTATAGAATTTGAAAGACTAAGGTATAAAAATTATCATAAAACTCTGTTAATGGGAACAAGGAATAAAAGCAGCTGTGACATCAATTACAAATCATTGACAAGACATGTAAAGAAATGTTTTGTTTTGTTTTGTTTTGTTTTGGGGGGGAACCGGGGATTGAACTCAGGGACACTCGGCCACTGAGCCACATCCCCAGCCCTATTTTGTATTTTATTTAGAGACAAGGTCTCACTGAGTTGCTTAGGGCCTCGCTAAGTTGCTGAGGCGGGCTTTGAACTCGCGATCCTCCTGACACAGCCTCCCAAGTCGCTTGGATTACAGGCATGTGCCACTATGCCTGGCTAAGACAATGTTTTTTATAAGAATCCAAAGTGAATTCAGCTTAAAATACAGTGCAAAATAAGAACTTTTATCTTTCAATTTTAGTTACACATGATGGTCAACTCTATCTTGACATATTCTACATACAAGGAACATAATATCCCATTCTTCTGGTTGTACAAATTGT
Organism: Glaucomys volans; assembly: GCA_020662805.1. Taxonomy (NCBI): domain Eukaryota; kingdom Metazoa; phylum Chordata; class Mammalia; order Rodentia; family Sciuridae; genus Glaucomys; species Glaucomys volans. The sequence goes on along the minus strand of JAJEJO010003800.1, from coordinate 50,844 downwards.
GGAGTTATACTGGTCGTGCATTCAAATATAATCATAGGAAACTTATGTCTGATTCATTCTATTGTCTTTTTAGTATTGTTATACAATTCCCAAATGATGACAAGTAGACATAGAATATAAAAGGAAATAGGAATCAAAACATCACCATAAACATCTATGAACCAGTTTTTTAAAAAGTAGGATAAATTACAAGAACCAAAAACAACATGCAAAGTTACAGTAGTAAGTTCTTCCTCATCAGTAATTTAAGTAAAATGAATTGCTATCAAACACTAATCAGGACATAATGTGACTAAAAAGATTAAACCTAAAAACTGTAACCCCATCAGATCAAAATCTACAAAATATATCTTTAGATCTAAAGTCACAAATAGACTAAAAGCAAAAGGATGAAAATCATATTACATTCAAAAGTATAAAGATGACAATAATTAGAAAAGAGATTATAACAGAAACATTAGAATATTAAATGTGGCCAATCTCTTGAATAAAATAGTATTAAATAAATGTGTAATATAGAAGGCAAACATTGAAAGAATTCAATGTCATAGAGGGCAACAAAGTAATAGCAGGGAAAATCAATCCCCAATTACTACAAAGGAATAAAAAATCATTGCAATAGTATTCAGGGACTAGAATTTGTCAAAAAATAATTATAAAACAATTAGGTTTAGAGAGTCAGTCCTCTCAATAATTTATGAAATAGTATCCAAAATAGGCCAAGTTAAAAGCAAAAAAAAAAAAAGTTAAGAGTTATTAAAGTACTGAAATTGTTTCCTAACATAATGTAAATTATTGGAAATCAAAAGGGGAGTGATACCTAAAAATTCACCAATATGAGTTCAAAACCAGATACAGCAATTTAGCTTGGCCCTAAGCAACTTAGCAGGACCCTGTCTCAAAATAGAATATAAAAAGAGCTGCAGATGTGACTAAATTATAAAGCAACTGTGGCTCAGTCTCTTCTACAGAAAAGAAAAACAAAATAACTGTGCCTATAACACCCAAAGTGACATAAGAAGTCCATCTAATACCCATCAACACTCAATATTATTTTTGCAGAAACAAAATATTAATTTAAAAATTGTATGGAGCATCCAGTATACATAACTAATATATTCAAAATAAAACAAATGGTTCCTGAAATAAAAAGTAAAAAAATCTACAATATTCAATATTTTTATTTTAAGATGACTTTAGTTGAGTAGGACATGTACCAAAACTGACAGTACAGCAATTAACCCTGATTATGATGGTCAAATCAAGATGTATTTACATATCTATGCTACTTTCAACCTCAGTCAGCTGAGGCAAATATGGAAATTCAATCAAATGGTACTTCACATGAGTGATGAAGGTAATAAGGAATAAACTATAGAATGTTTTTGAACTTTACAAGGATAAGAAATTTTATAATATTTTCAATGATTAACCTTTAGGATATTATGTTACCTGAAAGAAGTCATTCACAAAAAGAGAAATTCATGTAGTTCTACTTATGAAACATCTAGTGTAATCACACAGACAGGTCAGAAGAAATGGTTTTTGGGATGGAAGGGTGAGAGAAAATGAGCACTTATTTTTGGAAGAATTGAATTTTATTTTGATATGATATAAACTTTCTAGAAAAGTTTACATGTTACAAACACAACATGTTTCAAGCCATTTTGAATCAACTCATGGAGTATGTTTAAAATACATAAGAGTACTTTAAGTATATAAGTAAGTAAATGGTTTTGATTACAAAGATAGAAGAAATTGTGAAAATCTTTGTAAGCTATCATTAAAAAGGAGTCTTAGCCAGGCATGGTGGTGCACACCTGTAATCCCAGTGACTTGGGAGGCTGAGGCAGGAGGATCCAGAGTTTAAAGCCAGCCTCAGCAACTTAGGGAGGCCCTAAGTAACTCAGCGAGACCCTGTCTCTAAATAAAATGCAAAATAGGGCTGGGGATGTGGCTCAGTGGCAGGGTGCCCCTGAGTTCAATCCCTGGTTAAAAAAAAAAAAAGAAAAAGAAAAAAGAAAGAAAGGAGTCTTACTCCTAGACAAAAGAGCAGATTAATCTATATAGAGATGAATATGCTAAGTCATTTTAGCAATTTGGAAGTCTGAGGCAGGGATATGCAAATATGAAACCACCTTTAACAACTTAGCAAGAATCTGTTTCAAAGTACAATTAACAAGGGGCTGAAGATGTAGCTCAGTATTACAGGACCCCTGAGTTCAATCCCCAGAATACATACATATGTTTACATGTATTTATATGATTAAATTTAGGTAAATTATCTAAACAATCAATACATTATATGAAAATCATAAAACAATGGTAATATTTATGCAAGTCTATAAAAGCATGTAGTTTTATTGAAAATCAGAATATGGTTCATGTGTATTTTATTTTCAACTAATAATGTTCTAATGTGAGAAGTGATGAAAATTTCTATTTGATTAAAAAGTAAAGGTATAAAAATAAAAATATTTACTGATATGAGGAAAACTACTGCACAATACTGAAACTATTTTAAACAGTGATACTCAGAAAGATAAATGAGAGAATTTAATCCACAAATTCTGAATAAATGTCTTACTTTAAAAATCCTTATAAACCACAAATTTTTGCAATGCTTATAAAGGCACTAACAGCAGGCCTTGTGATTCATTGCTATTCATAACATGGCAGAAAAATTTCACAGAAAATCCAGTATAAGCATTCACAAAGATGTGATGAAAAAAATTGAATGCATGAATATTTAAATCACATTACAGAAATTGTTCTACATTACTAATATATTACAATGGTTCAACCTAAAGATATTCAGAAATGTGCACAGATTATCTAGGGATCCTCCCAGATCGAAAAATGTCTGTCAGATTATGGTCACCTTCCCAGACGTTGGGAAGTACTTCACTAATTTGAAGATAGGGAGATCACTGAAGAAGGAGCTTAAAGAATTAGAAAGCATGCTAAATATAGGGCAGGGTTTGCTCTTTAATGATTACAAGACAAATAAACCTCGGTTTGGAAAATGTTTTTTTACTAGATTATATAGCTTCTCAATTAACATTTTAAAATGTGATTTTCTCTTTGAAATGTTGACCTCAGGTCTGTACTTTTTGTTTCATTTGAGTTTTACCCACTTGGATATATGGCTACTATCACTTTTCTCATCAAATTCCAAAGTTATTTCTTTGGGACAGAAAGGTGACCAAACATGATGTAGAGAAAACATGTGTTTATTGGAAAATGGATACGACTAATTTTGGCATTCTCCTTGTAACTACTGATGTGTATTAATTCTGACCTCATTAGGAAAAAACAAAGAAATTAGAGAAGATTCTGAACTATTATATTTCCAAATTTGTTTCCTGAGAGAACTGTTCAAATACTTTCAGGAATTTTCAATCTCCAGTCTGTGAGAACTACTTTGAATTACCAAAGGAGAAAAAAGATAGATTAAACATTAAATGAAAGATCTTAAACATTTTTTTTCTACACAAATGACCAATCTTCATTCTAAAAACAAGAATATGAAATTGTTTCATGCAGAATAGAAGCCACCAAGAGATATTCTACAAAGGAAGAAAATAAAATATTGACACTGAATTAGAATTTCTGAAGGGAAATTATGCTCACCCAGAAAGACCAGGTTTCTACAGACCTCTGACATCACATCTCTATATAAGTTCTGCTGAGCAGGATTCAGGCATTTCCATTCCTCCTCAGAGAAGTCAAAGAACACATCCCTGAATGTCAATGGTTCCTGAAACAAAATGAGTAAATACATACCACATCAACCATATGATCATTTACAGTTTTTAATTTGACACAAGTTGTAATGAAAGTTAGAAAAACTGGTTTTCATATTGGGGAATGACCTCAATAATTCAATATGATACTCTTCAATACAGTATAAAGTACTATGTAAGTTTAAGAAAAGAGAATGCATATAAGAAAGAGAACTACATAAGTCCAAAATAAACAACAAAAAACTATGTATTTTCTACACTTATATGAATTAAAATGTAAAAGTAAGGCAAACATCAGAAAATACATTTTAGTTGCTGTCATTATATTTAAGAAGATTAATTATGCCTATTACTCAGAGAATCTTATAGTGAGTTAAAAGATTGCCTATCATTTTTAAGATGAACAACCATGACTTGGAGAATGTACAGATTGGGATTCTGTGTTTCTGGGATGCAGCATGGGATTGCATATGAAGCAAACTCTATAGTGATGCAAATGCTAAAGGCCCAAGGAAAGCTGGTGAATAGGAATGAGTAGGAACACTAAAGGAAAATTCACTCATGAATTCAAATTCAAACATTTAAGGGTTTTATACATCATATTATTATGATAGCAAGTTGCAATAAGAAATTTCTTCTTTCAAAAATATAGATATCACTCCAAGAGTTTTTCATATCTTCACACATAAAACTCAAAATAATCTATGAAAGCATTAATAGTTTTTATCTTTCACATTTTGTCAAACCTCCAGTATATGGTAGCACCTGGGTATTGAAAAAGTTTGTCTAGTATTTAATTCATTTTAAAAAAAAGGAATAGAAAGATCAAATTAAGTGTGAAATTAAAAGAAATATCAGTGCAGGGCAGTCAGTTGTAACTGAGAAGGGAAATAGATCCATGTTAGGAAGGTGGGAAAATGAAATTGATCACATAATATTTATATTTTAGCATGCACACTAAAAATGGTGGATTTTATATATTAAAACACAAAGATTCTTGCAAACAAAAAATAAATTCAATTGTGTCATAAACTTGAGGTTGATGGTCTGATTTTTATCACACTATTGAGATATACACAATAAAGTATTGAAAGAAAGGAGTTTCTGAGACTTGTATTTTCATTGGTATGTTTTCTTTCATTCATTATCTTTGTGCTATATTTAAGAATATTAAGGCACTTGCATATACATGGTTCTTGTTTCTCTTACTGAAAATGAGGGAGAATATTATGTGTATCACTTTGTATTTGAGGTAGAATAAAATGAAAACATACAGAACTAGGATCTGCTTCAAAACCTCCAGCAATAAGGCCAATGACTCTGGGAAACAAAAAGACTTTGCATTCCCAAAAGCAAGTCACAAGCAAATAGAAATTACAAAGAAGGCATTATCTCTGTATCAAACTTGATGATTTATATAGAGTATTCTTAGAAATTCTAAATACTTAATAATAAACAGAAATCAGTAAAAGTTACTGGGGAAGAATCTGGCAGATATATTTTGTAGAGTGTCAGTGTACATAAAAAGACGCACAATCACTGCTCTGACATCAGTAGCAGAAAAAAAAAACAAAATAAAAAGTAAAGTACAATTTTAATCTCCTTCTGATAAGATAATCATTCCATATATAAATCTTGAACTGTGTATTTCTTCCATGCTCTGTGCAAATAGGGTGGTACAAAAGTTTCAAAAGTTCAATACTCTAGAACATGTCTCCTTCAATGACTTTAGCTTGAAGGATATTCTAAATTACTATTGGGCAATGAATGTTATTGGATTTTAATATGCATTTTATTAATTCTTCTGTACTTAAAGTTCATAGAGTATCCAGATGGAATGTAAAGAAAGCATGATTATCTTATTTACAGTATCTACTGACTCAAAAACACCCCTAATGGAAATCTAGGGTACTAGGATTGTTTATTTGTCAAAAAGTAAATGCATTCAATGCTGTGGGTCATGAATTCATGATATGAATAAGACTAAAATGTATGAATCGAGGAAAGACTTCTGATGTAGGGTATATTTCTTGTGAAGAGCTAAAATTAAGTACCGTGAGAAGAAATAGAAATTAAGTAGTTAAAAGCATGCTAAACAAACACAATATGGAGTGATGTGAGATTTGAAGTTCTATATACAAAGTATTTGGGGAGAAAAATTCAATGCACCATTTCTGTACACTCCGTCAAAATGCATTCCATCATGTATAACCAATGAGAATAAAAAATTTTCAAAAATCCATTGCAGGTCTTCATCTGGGACACACAACTGATACATATTGTACATCTTCCACTTGGCTTCTTTCTCAGGAGTGATTATCTATGATTCAAATCCAGATGTTGAGAATCTGCTTCTAAAGCCATCAGAACACATAGGCATTCCAGGATCTCCTGCTGCAGGTTCCAGGTTAAGTTTTAGATTGAATTCACTGAATTGAGGCCTCCCTGCTCCCAAATTTTATTCATAAAATTTCAATGACTAAGAATGCACTGGGAATTGAGTAAAAATACTCAAACTTAATGAATTTTTGTTGATGTTGCTTTGTACTATGGATTGAACACAGGGGCAATATACTGATCTACCACTGGGCTACATCCCTAGCACTTACTTCACTTGAAGACACTATTTCACCAAGACTGTACTCAAACTCTTATTTTTCTTTCATTGCCCTCCTGAGCAGCTCAAAATACAAGTGGCAAAACTCAGTGTTTATTTGCACAGAAATAAACAAATGTGAGAGGCACTTACATACCTCAACATCAACAGCACAAGTATCTCTTTTTAAGAAAACAAATGTCATTACATTGCTATCTCCATGACAATAAATCATTTAATAAACAATAAATCTTATGTGAACTATTCTAATATTTTCCAAATACTACTCCATATTATTTAGGATTAAACACCAATATTCAGATAATAGAATTTATAAGTTATGGTCACAATTATTCAAGAAAGAAACTGATGCTTTCTTAAATCTACAATTCAACATTTTTTTGCCACACAAATTTGAGGAAATGTATTCATTTTTTTGTAAGCATATGAAAGAGATTTTTTCCCTATTTATTTTTCCTGGTAGAGTTTCCAAAGTAATCAAAAAATTTTATTCAAAATTACCTTCCAAAAAAGACGACATGAGAAACCTACTATAAACATTCAGGGAAAGGATAAACGTAAATAAAATTTTTAATTAATGTAAGAAACAGCTCAATTATTTTTCCCAAAATCCAACTCAATCCTTCCTCATTGGATACCTGTTCTTACCTTTGAAGTCCTGCAAATAAAATACATAATAAAACTAGTAAAAAACCACTGCTTTAAATGAACATCTTTTGATAAATGACTTGCAAATGCATATAAGATATTTGCTCATGACTTTGGCCTTTCAGGCTCACCCAATTTGTTAGTCAGATTTTTCTAACTACAAAAATTACCTGTGATAATTAATAAACAAAAACACCTTATTTTGAATCTATGTTCTGAGGATTCTTGTTGATAAGTGATTGGTATTACAGGTTTACACCTGAGGTGAGGGAGCACTTTATGGCAGGAGCACATGGCAACACAAAATTTAAAGGGCACCAGGGTCCACAATTCCCTTCAGTACATACTTTACAATGGGCTAAGCAATTCCCACTATGCCTTACCTTGTAAAGTTCTACCATATCCAACACCCTGGCACTATGCCTTTAATACATGGACCATTAGGGGACACTTATCCAAACCAGAGCACCAGCATTGTCTAATTGATATCCTTTGTATAAACTGATCTTTGATAATCATTTTTTTCTCATTCAGCCCAGTTAAGAATCATTGAGAATACTTAATTCACAGGACAATTCTAAGTGCCCTGTTCATGAACAACATCATTGTAAAAAAGAATTTTCATTGGGGAAAATCACCATAGGAAATGTGTTAAGCCATGTGTGGTGCTGTATACCAGTAATCCTGACAACTGAGAAGGTTGGACACAGGTGGATTGCAAGTTCAATGATATGCTTGGTTAACTTAACAAGACCCTTTCACAAAATATAAAACAAAAGATATATAACTCAGTGGTAAAGCACCACTTGGTTCCAAACCCAGTACTGAGATAGATAAATAGATAAAGAAGTAAATAAATAATAGCATACCAAATTGTGGTTGAAATGAAAAGACTTACATCCAAGTGCTAGAACATGCATAAATGTCTGAGAATATTAAAATTCAAAGTGAAAAATTTTGAGATTTGAACCAAATCACAAATTGTCACTATTATTCTGATACTGAATCATTTCACAAACTTAACATTTAAAATTTCCTTTAAAATATGATATACATATAAAGATACACAAACAATTTATATAAAGATTCAGAAATATCCAAAAGTAAACACATTTTCAATCAGCCTTGTTCAGGACAGACTAAATCACTTTCTCCATCTATGACCCCTAAAAGCAACCAAGGTCTTAAGAACCCACATAGAAATATTTTATTACATAAATGTAAAATGTATATAAATAAAGTGCATGTTATTATATACCAGTTCTCCAGATTCAACATCTGCTTATTACATGTCATTATTTCTTCTGTGCTTGGTGAGCTCATATGTACATTTTGAATGTCACAGATATTAACTGTACAATTTTAACAAATGCACTAATGAAAACCTTTAATGCTTTTAAGCACAGAATATTTACATCATGCCAAGAAAGCTATGTTCTCTCCCCCACAACATTTGTTTCCCAGAAGCCAGTTACCATAGTGGATATTTAGCCATACATTCATTGTCAGGTCGGATTTGGGCGGCTGCAGGGCGAGGGATCAAAGACTCTAGCAATACACTGCACCAGAAGTGACCAATCAGAGGCAGATGTGCTGACCCTGACATCCACCTTGGTCCACCTTTTCCTGGGCAGGACCCCTAGCCCCTTCCCCTGTATAAAGAGCCTGAGCAGCCAAAGCCACATGCGATTTCTTCTGAATCTCTCACTCCGACTCTCACCCCAGTGGGGCTGGAGATCTCATCCAGGAGCACATACTCTAATAAATCTTAATTCAGCCTCTTTTGTCTGACTCTGGTGGTCCCAAACCCGCTCTAGCAAACTTACATCTTTGGCCACCCGCCACCTGTGAGTTTACATTCATTTTGCCTGAAAGCATGCAATACAATTTTAAATCCAGCTGTTGAACCACACAGTATCTGTGAGACTCAGTCAGTGTGTGTGCTTCAGTAATGTGCTCTTTTTTATTGATAACTACTACTGTATTTCAAGGAAACACTACAACTTGTTCATTTCAACATTCAAGAACATTTGAGTTTGTTGTTATTTTGGACCACTAGGACTACTGGACCCATGAAAATTTTAAAATAACTATTCTACTCTGTTTATTCTTTACTAGCATTTTAGTGAAACAGTATTCCATTTTTACTGGTTGCTATGAGGATTATAACTTTCATCATACCATTTCAATTTAATTCATCCATGTTATATGAGTGTACCAAATACAAATATAAAAACCTTACCACAGACTGTAAATTTTCTGGGATCATTTGGGCAACTACTATAAATATTTATCTACACATTATAGACCCCAAAATACATTGCATCAATTTTCTTCATAGATTATTTTAAGAACTAAGAAGAAGAGGTATTAATCATATGATTGCTAATATATTACAGGCATGGCAGTGCATACCTATCCCAGCTACTTGGGAGACTCGGGCAAGAGGATCATGAGTTCAAACCCAGCCTCAGCAACTCACCAAACAACTCACCAAAACCCTGTCTCTAATAAAAATATAAAAATGGCTGGGGATGTGGGCTCAGTGGTTAAGTGCCCTGGGTTCAATCCCAGGTAACAAGAAAAAAAATTACTAATATATCATAAAACTCAGGTAGGGAGCTTAAAGTGTGACAGTGATATGCCAACTACAGAAATTAATAGATAATACTGAGAAATTTTAAAAATGACTAGTGACTTTTGGTTATAATACTAGTAGATAGGTGCTTCTTATAAGCTTTTCTTTCCTATGTGCCAGAGAGTCCTAAGTATACATTTTCAATTCCATTATTTATGGCCCCAGAAATCATTTAAACAGCACGACATATGACTTCTTCTACTAACTGGTTTCTGTGCTATTGGAAATTTCACTCTCAGCTCTCCAAAGTAACAGGAATGGGAATTGAAGTATCATTTCAATGTCACTGAACACTTATTACACAGTAATAAGTCCAGAAATCCATTAATACCCCTGGTGATGACTCTCAATTCTTTATCTCCAAATTTGACAACTCACCTGAAAGAATATTCAGGTACATCCACAAGTGCATTGTTGGCTTTTCTATTCCTCATATATTTTCTTTTATACACTTCATTGTTTTTGACTTTGAACATATCCACTTTGCAAACTGTCTTATTTCTCATTTGGGGAAAGAACAAAATTAAGACAGCAAGAGACACAAGGAAGTTACAGTACCCCTTACTTGGACCAAGTCAAAAACTTTAGTGGGACTCTCACAACCTGCAGGACCTACAATTCAGAAACAAAGAGACAAGATCACAAACCAGACACAAACATTCACTCAGCATAAGAGGTCAAACAAACATGAGCCAGGCAATTCCCTGTCCTTAACCAAGAAGAAGACAAAAGCAAGAAAGAAATCTGACAATCTTCAAAAAGAAAAACAAGTCTGACTAGGAAATTTCTGCTGGGTTTAGCCATACTTTTTTCTCACTGCAAATAATAAAATATATTCCAATTAGTTTTAGAACATAATATTTCATAAAATTCTATCACTTGAGCATGATTCAGTTGGGTCGCATTGTCAATTCAACTTGCAGCAAAACCCTGGATTACTATGGCTACTAAATAACAACTTAAAACAACAGAAACTCATTCTTTTACAGATGTGGATGTTTTTATTACCATGACACAGGATTGATATCACAGTGTGAGCAAAGCCACACTCCCTCCAGAGGCTATAGAAGAGTATTATTCTAGCTTCTGGTGGCTGCTGGCATTCCTTTTCTTGTAGTCACAAATGTTTCCCTCCTTCTGGTGTTGCAGTCCTCAATAGAATAAAGACAGACTAAATTTTTATAACACATGCTGTTATTGCAACAGGTTACAACCTTCAAACCTCAAAGAATCTGGGAACCATAGCACCATAGATAGCAGATCCTCCAATGCCTTGCACACAGCATTTGACGGAATTACAGAAGAGAAAATTTTATGCACAGGAGAAGGAGGAAAGAAAGAGGATCCTTGGCCAGGAGAATGGAACAGTACAGGTTAAAGATCCAAAAAAGTAAGTGAGAAGGATAAAGAGTAGCATCATACACTATCTCCAAAATTCAGAAGAGACACAATTCATAGATCACCAAATGAAAGTGAGCTCATTAGAGAGAGTCAAACCCAGCTGCAGAGCAGAGGATAAAGCCATGTCCAGAGAGCAGGTCTTGTCTTATCTGGTTTTCCTGGAAATCCTGGAAACTTTCCCAATCACACAGAACTTTGGATTATTCCAGCAAATACTCTATTTACCCTTTGTGCATATCCTTGGCCGTCCTCTTACAATACATGTGTATGGAGCTTATCTGAATTCTGCAACAGGCCAATCTACATATATCAGTTATATTTGTTACTCAATCTCTAAGATAGTTCCTGTAATTTCTATGGATTTATATATCTGAAGGCCACGTCTGTCATTTCAGGTCAGTGTACACCCAGTGATGAAAGCTGAAATGTTTGAAGTGGGAGAAAATATTTGAAGGGCACTTATGTAGCAAGAAGTTGATAGGGTAGAATGAATGAGGTGTTGCATTTGTGAGGAAAACAGACATGCCAAAAGTACAACCGTCAGAAGATTTCTAAATGCACTTAACAAAGAATGAAATATTCAACTTCCATATGAATATCCAAATAGGAATATAATTCAATACTACTAAGACAAGTTTATACTAAAGCCCATACACTCTTGCACACCCATCAGGAAGGAAAACTTGAAACAAAAAGGCAAAATATCTGAATTTTTAAAGGCTAAACATTACAAACATGTTATGTTGATTGGAATTGTCAAACCCTTCTGTTAATCATGCCGAATTTTAGAGGCTCTTGGAAAATTTGTTTGGTATAACTACTTAGGCATACCTAACGAATCATCAATTCTACTCTATGACACAACAGAAATGCACCAAACTATTCTTAGAATGCTCCAACAGGTAGCAGCCACTACTGTTTCAATGCCAAACTAGACTGCATCTGCCACCACCTTTCACACTCCTGGCCCCCTAATTAGGGCCCTGGTATCCAAGATTCTCACAAGTTTATGCCCACAATAATGTCAGAGAAAAGCATAGAGAAAGTTGCATAGTTAAGAGTCAAGGATCTGAAGGAGGAGATGATGGCTAAGAAAGGAAACTGGACAGAGAAAATGTGGTGAAGTAGGAGAATGGATCTGAGGAGGAAGAAAAAATGTTGAGGATGTATAACATGCAGAAATGAGAAAAATGTGAATCCCAAGTGGGAGAAGACAGGAAATATTGTGACAGAATAACACTTATGCCACTGCTCTCATATTTGAAAGTTCCTAAGGACCAGGAGGAGTTAATGGTACATTCAGAAAAGTGTGCCACACACCTGGCTCCCTGCTCTAGGAGTGCTAGGAGAGATGCCACTCTTTCTCTCCCAAGACTTGTAATTTATTCCTCTCCTGACGCTGCTTATCCAACTTAAATCTGTTTTTGCTTCACTTTCTGACCTGTTCCATCATAGCTCCCCCAGCTTGTCACCAGCAACCAATATTCACTCTTTTTATTCTTCAACCCACCAATCCTTATCCTCAGGTAACCTCACATAATTGCACTCTTAATGCCACAAAGCAGACATTCTGAGCTATCCCTCTTTATTCTGATCCCTCAGTCGCCCTCAGATTTGCTTCATCAGCAATGCATCAAGCAAGATTTGGGTCAGGTTTTATTTTCTAGACAAAGTTACATTATTCTACCCTTTTATTTTAATTAAATAAGTAAATGTTCCCACTGCTGATTTTTTGTCTTTGTTTTGTTTAGAAAGGAATAAATTTTTAAAAGAATTACCTGGAACAAAACAGGGGCAGTTACCACTAGGGAGACTAGAGGAAATAGGGAAAGCAAAAAGACCTGAAGATATTTTCTGCAGCACAATTGATGTTCTATTTCTTAGTAGAAATAGTAGTTATAAGGTATGCTTCCATTGTAATAGTTCATTGATCTGTATAGTGTTGATGCTGGTCAAGTATTTGCCTTCTTAAATAAGATCAAATTTATTAAATAAAAGGTGGTGGCGAAGAGCCAAAAGGAGAGAGTTTAAAAGGATACTAGAAAAATGCTTTAGGGTAATGGATATATTAATTGATTTTTGAATGGGATTTTTGGATGTGTTCATGTCAAAAGATAAAAGTATATACCTTAAATATGTGTAGAAAGTAAATCAACAAAACTGAAAAATGTGTTATGTGTCTAAGTTGAGGTTAAAAAGAAATCACACATTATTAAATAATAAATTTAAAATGAAACTAAGATATCAGTCTCAATAGTTTGGCAAAGGCAATTTTTATCAGAAGAAGAGAAAAGTGTGTAAAAATCTCCAAATAATCAAAAAAATTAGACAGGAGGCACTTTGTACAAACTCAAAGAAATAATAAAACCTAACTTTACGTTGACTTCTGCAAACCATGATCCTCCAAACAACCAATCCCCAGCAAACCTAGTAGAAAGGTCTAAAAATTTCTGGACTGTGTTCAGAGGGAAGAATTGATCTAGGAACCCTCCCCCCAACTCTGGACCAGCTGTAGGCAATGGACCTTCTTCCTGCTAATTCCTCAGGGTCCAGCCTCATCTGTCCTACATCAGTATTTTTAATTTAGTAACTAATACTGAAAATAATAAAGAAACATTAGACAAAAATTTTGCTACCACATCAACAGATATCTACTCTCTGGAAATGTGTCTTCTCTAAATGCAATGTAGTTATGTTTGCAAGTTTTCCATAACATCAAATTAGGGCACAAAAGATCTGGAGGACATAAAGAATATCAATGTTATCCTCAAAAGCAGTTGATGTGGCATGAATTGATTTATTTATGCTCACATACCTTTTTAGCTCCTTTTGAGATTTACTTCTAGTTGGTGCCTTGTAAAGTTAGAGGAAAGGGGAACTAAAAGTGGAATTTCAATTTCATGGAATACTGCTAAGAAACAAGTACACAGAAATTTGATTGACCCTGGCTGTAACCAGCAGCCAAGTTACTGATGTAGAAGACAGGCCCTTACATGGGAACCCAGCCCCAAATTAATTTAAGCTGTAACACTGAAGTATACAAGCACAAGAATTTTTTTTTCAACTTTAAATGCACTCATCCAGCTTATATGATTTGTAAGAGCAGTCATACAGCTGATGACCAACTCATACCTGAGAAATATGTGTCACTCTCCCATGGCTCATTTGAGAATTGAGAATCATACAATGCAGTCCCTTAGAAAATATCCCAACAGGGCTGGGTGTGCAACTCAATGGCACAGTGCTTGCCCAACATGCACAAAGCCCTGGGTTCAACTCTTGGCACCACAAAAAGTCATAGGACAAAACACAGAAAAACTTCAGATTGTTCACAGTCATCAATATCACAGTCCCAGTCCCTCTGTTGGCCTTCATTCCTTTCTCCTAATCCGATTCCTCACATTAGCATTTGTTTATTTTGAAAATATCCTCATGAAACACAATTTTACCTCATGATAAGTATGATGAGGAAAAATGAAACTGAGACCCAAACTATTTCCAGCTCCTCTTACTTGATGAAGTCAAAAGTCAAAAACTTTCATGGGAAACTTAGAAGACACCAATGTCTACAAGCTAGAAAAATAGAGGACGGGACCCTGGTCTCAATCCACATTCACTCAATGCAAGAGATGATAGAAAAACCAGCCCACAAAATGCCAAGAAGGAAGAAAAGTAGTAAAAAAAAGCTGACAAAGTATCAGCCAATCTCCAAAATGTAAAACAAGAGTGATCAGGAAAAGCAAGACAGCAGAAAACCTCCTTCTGTGACAATCAGGGTTCTTTGTTCCCAATAATAAAATGTATCCCATTAAGTTCATTAAGAAATTATTGTTCAGGCAGAAGTTAAGTGAAAGTGAACAAAGTATCTCAGTGTCCAGCATGAAGGGAGTAGTTCCTCAAGGAGCATCACATATTTCACATCACAAGGAAGCTGATATTAAGAAAAGAATCACAAATACACTTACATATCAATCAGAATTTAAAAGCTGCCTGATCGAACTGTTGCTTAAAATCAGAAAAGTCAGTGAAGTTTCAATCATGTTTTCCAGCAACTTTCAATGTTCAATGTTTTCAAAACCACCACTTAATGCTGATCACATTATCATGATGGAAATTTAATCACATAGAAAATTGAATTTGCAATAATGTCTGATTCACTACAAAGGATAAAAAATATAGTAGACATTTAGTGGCATAAAATAACCAGAACTCTTTCTCTTATATTTATGTATGACTTAAATACAAATGGGAGTGACTGTGAATGGACTTATATCAAAGGTATGGAAGGGCCATACTACACCTCAAAGCTCTAAGAGAGAACTATTTTTGGCATATTCTCAAATCTCATGGTTTTCCTTAGCTTGTGGCCATGAATGCTTCTCTTCTGTGTTGCTGGAGCCCTCAAAGCAAAGAAGACAGATAAGTCCCCCTCATATGGAACAAGATAGCCCCACAGGGTCTGGGAACCCTATTTTAGGATATGAGAGACCCTCCAATAGACTTGTTCTTCCAAACATTTTTTTGCAAAGATTCATAAAAGTCAGTTCATTGCATGTAATAAGTGAGGTCAGTCTCTGGCTCTGCAGACCAGAACAGGTGGTAAAGTAGTCACAAAAGTGAGTTAGGGACAGGACACTGGAGGACATAGCTGATGAAATCCTGAATAAACAACAAAAATACAGAGAGCACCATACCTCCATAAGCTCATTTGAGAGAATCAAATTCAGTTGAATAACAGAGGACAGAGGCCTACCCATAGAGATTTAGCTATATCATCTTTTTACTCGATTGCTATTAATAGTTCCCACAACTATAGAGCTGGAGCACCCCAATTACTACATTCTTCATCTGTTGAATGCTAGCATTATTTCCAACTTCAATGTATGTGGCACACTGAATTTATCCCCACACTTATGCACTTATAATTTATCTTTTTTCTGTGTAAATATGTATGTATGTGCATATATCTCCCCCATATTTCTAACATTCTGGCTGAAAATGTCTGTTATATCACCTCTCTGAAATGCACTTTTTGTCATTTCAGGTCAGTACATCTAAATGTTCCATTCTGTATGATTGGGAAAGATGGGACAATTACAAGGTCCTCCTGATTTGGCTAATTATAAACTAGAATTAAAGATCAACCTCAGTGCCTCCATAGGACCTAATTCTTATTCATCTTTCTCATACATAGTGCTTTATTTTCTTAAGCAAGCAGCAAGAATTTTATTTAAAAGGAGAGAAAATGATCGAGTCATACATGGTGATTTACAAGATCCCAAAGACTTACAGTGGTGGTTCTTACAGTTCCTGTCCATTGAAGCATTTGGATTGCATTCCAGGTTGGGCACTGATACTATACTTCCACTGGAAGTGATTCATTGGTTTTGACTATTGTCCTTTCTCTGCCTCCAATAGGCTTGGAAATGTGGGGATTGGATCAAATATTTAGAATCATAATCTTCATCACACTTAGCACAGACCTACCCACTACCAGAAGACATCCATATTGTGAAAGCAAGGAAGACCACCCTTGATCAAGCCATCAGAGGTGACAAAATAATCCCCAGGATGGAAAATTCAACTCATTAAATTGGTTTTAAAAATGCTTTAGTTGGCAATACATTACTGCACCAAGAGAGAGTGAAATAAATGCAATTTCATTTTCTAGAGCTGTGACTGATTAAAGAAAAGCTGGATGCAGTGGTTCATGTGTGTAATCCCAGTGGTTTGGGAGGCTAAGGCAGGAGGACCACAAGTTCAAAGTCAGCCTCAGCAACTTCATGAAGCTTTACGACTCAGCAAGACACTATCTCTAAATAACATATTTCATAAAGGACTGGGGTGTGACTCAATGGCAAAGCATTCCTGGGTTCAATGTGTGACACAAAACAGAGAGAGAGAGAGAGAGAGAGAGAGAGTGACAAACATAAGATGATAACCAGTGTCACCTTTAGTGACACTGTCAGTGTCAAGGATGTAAACAGTTTAAAAGCAGTAGTGTGTTGGTCTATGGAAAAATCATCTAGGTTTATTAACAGCTGCTTTGGGAAGTTAGTCTCCTGCTGTCCCACATATACAAGGGAGACAAGAGTTCTATTTAAAAGTGTGTAGGAGAACTAACAGGAGTTTCAATACAAGGGCTAGCTTACCCAAAAGCACACTTTAGTGGATGACTGGGGTGATCCCCAAAGGATAGATTCTTGAGCTGTTGAAATGTTGTGTTTTAATCAAGTATTCATAAATTAAGGTTAGGACCTAATACGAAGCAGACTTGGCACAGGGGAAAACATTCAAATGACAAATAAATATATGAATAAACACATAAAACATTATAAGAGAGGTGAACATTCAATATGTTTATACCATTTGATACACACCAGGAATGTAAAAACAATGGCAAACAAAACAAAAAATTAAATGAATAAAAAAAACAAAGAACTAATGGCATTGATGAAGAAATGAATAATAGACTAAAAATATAAATATGTAAAGTGACTGGAATTGTTAAACACTGCTTGTGGCCATGCAAATTTGTAAAGCTCCTTGGAAATGGTTTCTTACTACCTATTGAGGCATATCCTATGAACTCTCAATTCACTCCTAGGTGGGAAGAGATAAACACAGAACCCACTCACTGGGCTCTGTCTCTTGGGAACTGTGCCAGTGTTGCCTTCTTCTTTCTTCCAGCAATGATTTCTGCCTCCAATGACGCTGTCCCTCTACCCTCAAGCTGACATTTTAGACTTGTTGCATCTGAACTCCCTCTTTCCTACATTGTCCTTTTCCTCCCTACCCCATTTATCCTACCAGTATTTTTTCATGAATAGCCACTCCTAGACACTTTGCATCCACCAGTCTCACATCCTGCCCCATCCTTTCCTGCGTTGTCCATGGATCACTTTGAGATCCCTCCACTCAGACATCAATAGTCTGGAGTGGGGTCAGGTTTGGGGTTCAATATGCAGGTTATTAAAAGTCAATTGCATAACAATAAAGCTATTAAAATGGGATGCATCTAAAGTTGAGGTTAAAAGGGAAATCTACAGAATTCAATATTATAAAGGGTCTAAGATATATTGGTTAATCATGAATCTCAATAATTTGGAAAAGGCAATTCCTTAAAATGGAGAGTAAAGGAAAGAACATCCTAAGTAAAAGTTAAAGTTATAAAACATATAAAATGCTCATATTCACAGATTGTCATATACTGATTCTTTCAAAAACAAGTTAAATTGAAACAGTTATGGTAAATTGAGATATACTAATCATATATTAATTATATATAATAGTAATATATATGTATATGTTCAAAATGTGCCTCATTTAATGATAGGCACTCTAAAGTGACTTTGTTTTCATTTCACCAATGCCATAGTGAACACTGATACTTAGATTATTATATTATCAAATGCTGAGGCTACAGTTTTTATTGTTTTTTGTTTTTGTTTGAGTTCTTTTTTTTTTTTTTTTTTTTGATTGTTTTGGTAATAGGGAGTTGAAATTAGGGACATTGGAGTACTGAGCCAAATCCCCAGCCTTGTTTTGTATTTTATTTAGAGAGAGGGTCTCACTGAGTTGCTTAACTGACCCTTTTGCTGAGACTGGCTTAGAGCTGCCTCAGCCTCCTGAGCTACTGGGATTAATGGTGCATGCCACTGCACCCAGTTTAGGCTACATGTTAGAGTTACATGAAGTTCATCACTGACCAACAGATCATTTTGCCACACATTGCTGTATGATGTGAAGCTATATAAATCAGAAAATATATACCTCATAATAATATGAATAAATAGACCTGTGTGACTAAGACAGAACCTTTACATAAAGAGTTGCCATTAAGAAAACGAAGTATATAGCTTGCACTTCTGTGCAGAAATAGAAAAATGACATCCTTCTCAAAGAAAACTGCTGGGACAAGGGGTATTTGTTGGAAAAAAATTGTATCATATGCTTTCTAAATATCAGATATTAATAATTATCAGGAGTAATATATATTTCAGTATAAAAATAAAATATAGCAGGAAATGGTGACACACACTTGCAATCCCAATGATTTGAGAGGCAGAGGCAGAGGGATCAAGAGTTCAAAGCCAGGTTTTGCAATTTACCAAGGCCCTGAGCACCTTGAATACTATCCTGTCTCAAAGTAAAATATTAAAAGGCCTGGGGATATGGCTGTGGCTTAAGCGTTAATCACCCCTAGATTCAATCCCTGATATATATATCTGTCAAAAGTTACTATAAAAAGGGATTTATGCCAGGCACAGTGGAACACGCCTGTAATCCCAGCAGCTTGGGAGGCTGAGGCAGGATGATTGTGAGTTCAAAGCCAGCCACAGCAAAAGCAAGGTGCGAAGCAACTCAGTGAGACCCTATCTCTAAATAAAACACAAAATAGGGCTGGGGATATGGTTCAGTGGTGAGGTGCCCCTGAGTTCAATCCCTGGCACCAAAATAAGGGGGGATTTATAGTGTGAATGTCATAGTACATGCCTATAATATCATCTATTTGGGATGCTAAGGCAGGAGGATTAAAATGTCAAGGTCAGCCTGGGCAACTTACCGACAACATGTCTCAACATTAAGATTCAAGAAATGGTTGGGGATGTAGCTCAGTGAAATAGCACTGTTTTCAATCTCAAGAACAACAAAACAGGAGGGCGACTTCTTTTCAAAAAGTTACAAAAATGTTAAAAATTCATAAACTGGGCAACATTAAAATAAACTTTTTTTCATAAATGATACCATTAAAATGTACAAAGAGAAGTGAGAAAGTGTGAGCACTCATGACCTCACACATAACTAAGCACTTTTAATAAGAAAGGAAATGATAGAGACACCAAGAGAAAAGCAGACAAGAGACATGACTACTGTATATAAGATAAATGTTCAAAAATCAAAGAGCCTCAACATGTTAACAAATCTGAGAAATAGAAAATAACATTAGATGCAAAAAATATTACACAGTATTGATGAAGACAGTAACAAGTTCTCATGAACTAGAATGTTAATGCTCTTATCTATTTGTAGAAACTGTTCACTTATTTAATATATATGATATTCCTCAAACAGTAGCATAGACTTATAGACATTACTGTTGCTTGTGAACCATGAGAGAATATAGTTACATGATAGCATAAGGCTACAGCTATATTGGTTCATACACTTTAAATCTGGGGGCTAGAAAGAAAAAAGGAGGTACATTCAAAATGAAATAAATACTAAAGTTTGAGAAAAATTGATATCTAGGGTCCAGACACATTTTTTATTTCATTATACACAGTTTAACTAACAGTACAAAATACCACATAATTATTGTATAGAAGTGGCATCTTTGTAATTCATCATGTGTATAGAAGTTATCAAGGGAAATATGTAGAACTTATCACAAAGGGATGGGGATATAGCCCAGTTGGTAGAGTGCTTGCCTCACAAGCACAAGGCCCTGTGTTCAATCCCCAGCATTGCAAACCAACAAACAAAAAATCACAAAATGAAAATTTACAGGACATAAAATACTCAGTTATATACACAAATAAAACTCATCAGTACAAAGACAAAAATATACCTCAATTTAATCTATAATATTTCCCACAAAAATTGTTTTAAAAAATATTTTTAGTTGTAGATGGACAGCATGCCTTTATTTTATTTATTTATTTTATGTGTGCTGAGGATCACACCCAGTGTCTCACATATGCTAGGCAAACACTCTGCCACTGATTTACAACCCCAGCCCCTACCCATCAAAATTTTAGCATGCTTTTCTTTTAGTAAGAGGGACTAAAACAAAATATTTTTTTCTAAATTTATCTGGGAAGTAAAATTTGTAAAATACCCCCTAAATCTCTAATTTAAAAGACCAAAAAGTTAATACTATATGACACTAATGTGTATTATGAAACTATATTGCAATAATACAGAACAAGGAATCATAACATAAACCAAATCTGAATCCATTTCAGATGGATTCAGAATGTAAATCTCTGATATTGTTAAGAGCAATAGAAAGGCCTACCTAAACCCAACGATATGAAAAATAATATATGTGAATGGATGATGCTATCCAATCTGAAGTTAGAATTCGGAACTGGAGTTACAGTTCACTGGTAATGTGTGTGTGCACAATGTGCAAGATACTGGGTTCAAACCTTAGCAACACAATAAAAGGTAGATTAAGGGGAGATGTTGCTGAAAATAAAGTAGAATATTAAAGTTCTGGACTCTCCCTCCATCTATAAATATTATTAGTAAAAAGCTACTCATGTTATGAGTGTCTCTTTGACAAAGTCATAAATGAGTAAAGAGGCTTAGACACATTGGACAATTTAGAAAATATCTACCTTCAATGAGCAGGAAAAACTGGCATACACTAGGCATTCATTCTGTCTTGAGCAAAGTACCACATTTCAGACCAAATCTCCAACAGCCAGGATCACTTTCAGTAAAGAGAAATGTGGGAGAAGTGATACACAGCATCTAAGCCACAGAAAATGTGATTTTGTATGGCATGAAAGTATTTCCAAGTGTTTCATCAACAGAGATTAGGCAGAGAAATAGCCAAGTATCAAATTTGTCAGCCATCTTGAGAAGTGATTTGCCAGCAATTTTCCAACTGCTGTTGTTGGCAGCTGAGCTTCTCTACCTTGTATTTTGGGTGTAATGGGTGAAATACAGTAAACCTCTCATAGCCTGAGTGAGATTTTGGCACTCCCTAGCTGTTCCCTACCCACCCTGCTCACCCCAGTAATAACTCCAGGACTGCCAATTGCTTGCAGAAGGAGTTTGTGCACTGAGTGTCTCAACTTTAATATATTTCATTCACGTTACTGTGTCCTGAAGTTCCAGCCTCTGGAAGCAAAGGTGACTGGGCATGTGAAAAACTCCATAGATTGCAAACAAATGAATTGATATTGTTTATCAGCACTTTTATGGACTATGATACTCAGCACTTGAGCAGAAAATGGGTTAGAAATCACAGATTACTCTTTTCTTTTTTTTTTTTTTGTGGTACTGGGGATTGAAGCCAGGGGCACTCCACCACTGAGCCACATCTCCAGCCCTATTTTGTATTTTATTTAGATACAGGGTCTCACCGAGTTGCTTAGGGCCTCGCTAAGTTGCTGAGGCTGGCATTGAACTCGATCCTCCTGCCTTAGCCTCCCAAGTGCTGGGATCACAGGCATGCACCACTACACCCGGCTACAGATTGCTCTTTATTCCCAAGAAAGCTTTACAGAACACTCCTACATTGGCTACTCCACATAAACTTGACCCTGGGAGTTAATGCATCAGCCAAGTAGATTTCCTGTAGCCTGTGCAGTGCTGTTAGAATGGCTATTATAAAAATCTGAGAGCCAGGTGTTGTGGCACATGTATGTAATCACAGAGGCTCAGGAGGCTGAGGCAGGAGGATTTTGTGTTTAAAGTCAACCTTAGCAACTTAGCAAGGCTTTAAGCAAGTTAGTGAGACCCTGTCTGAAAATAATACAAAAAAAGGCTGTGGGGCATGGTGGCACATGCCTGTAATCCCAGCACTTGGGAGGCTGAGGCAGGAGGATCGCAAGCTCAAATTCAGCCTCAGCAACTTAGCAAGTCCCTAAGCTACTCAGTGAGACCCTGTCTCTAAATAAAATACAAAATAGGGCTGGGGATGTGGCTCAGTGGCCCAGTGCCCCTGAGTTCAATCCCCAGTTCAAAAAAAAAAAGAAAACAAAAGGCTGAGGATGTGTCTCAGTGGTAAGCACCCCTGGGTCCACTTTCCAGCACCAAACCAAATCAAACCAAACCAAACCAAACCAACTTCTGAAAGGTAATAGGTACTCCCAGAGTATATGAATATGTAAAAATGTTGGTGACAGTATAAATTTTAAAAAGATGTTTGGCTAAAAAAGTGTTAATGCCAGGCACAGTGGAGCAGCCCTGTAATCCCAGCAGCTCAGGAGGCTTAGGCAGGAGGATCCCATGTTCAAAGCCAGCCTCAGCAAAAGCTAGGCACTAAGGAACTCAGCGAGACTCTGTCTCAAAATAAAATACAAAATAGGGCTGGGGATGTGGCTCAGTGGTCAAGTGCCCGAGTTCAGTCCTCAGTACTCTCCCCCAAAAAAGTGTCAAGTTTCTCCAAAAGTTCAAGATAAAAATGCCATAAAATCCACTAATCATCATGTTGGGTAGTGAAGCATGGTTGTACATGCCTGTACACTGGCTTAGGAGGAGGAGACAGAAGGATCTCAAGTTCAAGACCAGCCTCAGCAACTTGGCAAGGTCCTAGGCAGCTCAGTGAGACCCTGTATCAAAAGAGAGTGGGGGGGCTGGGGCTGTAGTGATAAATCATCCATGTGTTAAATCTCCAAGGCCTAAATAAATAAAAATAAATAAATAATAATTTGGGGTATAAAATGTCAAACAATCCAGTCATGATAATTCTGGAAATATATCCAAAGGAATTGAAAACTTTTGTCAAAGAAATTATTGCACTTACATTTTAATTGTAGCTTTATTCACAATATCTAACAAAAGGAAACCAATGAAGTGTCCTTTTTAAAATTTTTTTTTGGTGGTGCTGTGGATTAGGACAAACACTGTGGATTAGGACAATCCACCAGTGTTTGCTGGTGAGGCAAACACTCTACCAACTGACCTATATCCCCAGCCCATTAAATTCTTTTTACAGAAAGGTATATCAGCAGATTCCTTCCAGCTGCAGAGCATCCAACTACTCCCCTGAGAGGCTACACACTTGCACTTCAAACTGCTCCCTTGAGGGTAAGGTTCACTACTGATATTTTCTAAATACTCCAAGGGACTTTGGTATCTGTGGGCACCTTGTGTCAGGCTGTTCTATAACTCAGAACTAGGTAAAAATGGGAGGTTGGAATGAGAATAGAACACACAGTAAATTCTTTAGGGGGGAAACTTAACTTAGACACTGTGATAATTGAAACCAGAGTTTGAGCTAAAGTTAGATTCTCTGCTTCACTGCTTTTTGGATTATTGGTTCAATTCAAAAAGATATTGGAAAAGTGTTAAGACTACTGGTTAAAATCTATGTAAACAAGTATAAAAAATACCAGTTATTGACAAGGCCTGTGACCATCTAATATGCTGTATATTTTAGCACTTGTGATTGAACTTGCCTATAATTCAAGACCAGTCCCACTTTTATTTTCCTGCTACACCACAACAAAGAAGTTTTCTGGAATGCTTGTAATGTTTCTACAAGTCATTTTAATAAAGTGGTTTTACTATGGGTCAATTGAGGACCCATTGAAGAGTCATGGAAAATAATATTCCTACAAGACAGCCCCCCAAGAAAAATGGAAGGACAATGTGACTTGCAAGAAGATGGGGAAAATCGGTAACTCTCTGAGTTCATCCTTTTGCTGGAACCACGGACCCTGAGGGAAAAAGTAAGCTTTCATCCATTCCCCGGTTCACCCCCAGCATCTCCACTGAAAGCAAATATTTACCCCTTCCAGACCACAATGGGTCCTGAATGGAGGAGGTAAATACTGAAGTGCCAGGCCCTGGACTTGTTACTCTTTCCCATTGTAGATGAGTTCTGGAATGTGAAAAGCAATTAGTGAAGCTCTAGGTAACAATGGGTTCCAAAGTTGTGAGCTTTTCCCACTGACAATGAATTTCAACCTTTTTACAACTGCTTTCCTGAGTTAAAATTTTAACCTGCACAACTAGGTCCCTGTCTGTCCAAAGGGCACTTCCACAGTCTCCAATGATTCATTCATTCCCATTGTAAACTATAAAACCCATACTCCTTCTGTAATCCCGGGGACATTTCCATACCCAGAAAATGAGCCCTCCTGTGCCTAATCAATTGACCTTCCTGAAGAATGAAAGAAAGCTTGCTGATCTAAGGTTCTCTTTTGTCTTGGGCCTGTGTCATTTATGCACCATGTGCTTATACCAATTACTGTAAAAAATTTCATAATTGGGATTCATTAACTATACTATCTTATTTAGAAGAGAGTCCTAATTTTAATGTCACCTAAATATCCCCTGCTTTCTTCTCATGTGAAAGGCTCACAAGGATAAAACAAAATCTTTTTAAAATGTCATCCAGTCCTTGGAGAAAAAAATGGCAAATAATCCATTCATTTGAAACGAAACATGGGGAAAAATAATTGATAGTGTTGAAACTGAAGTTTTGATATAGGACTAATTCCCCACTTCACCAATTTCAACAAGGTTTTTGAAGAATTTTGAAGAATAAATTTCAGAATAACAAAAGGAAGAATAAACACAGTAGGATTTATTTAAGAGAGCTAGAACTCCAGGGGGCATAATAGTCAAAAACCCTATTTTGGTGGCCAGCTTAGAAATTTGTATATAGTTTTGGGCAGAGCCTGAAGCAAAATCTATTAAATTGTGTTTTGAAAAATGCATCCTCACTACCATCTGGGTTCACTTCCATCCTTTCTGTGGCCTATTGTCCCTCCTGTAACTTTCATTCTGGTTCAACCCAGCGACAAAGGAATGGCATTCCCAAGAAAGAACCTCAAAGCTTTCTTACATTTCAAATAGGCCTTAATGGTGCTCATTAATATATCTACAGGTTAGCCTCCAGGTGTGGTTGAATGGGGTCCATTATCCTGACTGCGGTGGTCACTTTACTATCTATTCTACTTTATCCTCATTCAGCATAAAGAGGGAATCTTGGCTTTGGAAATGTGAACAGAGAGCTGAAAATTTAGGATTGACTCTCAGACCTATGAAGTGCTAAGCTGGAGTTCTGGATTTCAGATTTGGGTTCTGGATTTGAGATGCTGCTTCCCCTACATTTAGAAAGCTCAGGAGACAGTTCTGAGTTCAAAGCCAGCCTCATCAACTTAGTGAGGCCCTAAGCAATTCAGCGAGGACCTGTCTCTAAATAAAAATTATAAAAAGGCCTGGGGACATGGTCAGTGGATAAATGCCCTTGGGTTGAATCCTTGATTTAAAAAAAAAAAAAAAAAAAACCCTCATGGGGAACAAGAACAGGGGCTGCTGAAAACCACAGCTTCCCTCATGCAGGAGCACAACACATGGAGTTTGGGTTCTCTCCTGATGATTATCCCAGTCTTCACCACACAATCTGGGAACATGCTGGGCACGCTGATGCCCACATAGGGATTCAGGAAAGGGCTGTTCTATACAATGATAGAAAACAATGCCAGGGATCTCAACTGCTGATTTAAGCTCCACTAAACTAATCTGAGGAAACTGAAGGCTGAGCTGCCAGAGAGGCCCTCTGACCACCAGGCTCTGGAGAGGACCATGAAAACTACCTAGTCACCACTTCCTCTGGCCACCATTTCTCCTCCCACCAGCTTCAAACAGCCTCCCAACCCAATACACACTTACCATTATCAGGCTTTCAGGATGCTTATTGCCTCC
Source organism: Glaucomys volans (assembly GCA_020662805.1). Lineage (NCBI taxonomy): Eukaryota > Metazoa > Chordata > Mammalia > Rodentia > Sciuridae > Glaucomys > Glaucomys volans. The sequence continues at coordinate 24,398 of JAJEJO010003800.1, read as the reverse complement.
CTATGGGTTTTTCAGCATCTGCGTAGACAGAAAATGGAGCTTCTGATCTAGGACAGGAACTCAAGAGATGGATTCAAAGAATGGCGGGCTCCAGACACAAAGGGAACAGAAGACTGCGGAAGACCGCCCACTCTTCACTGGTTGTGTGTGGATTGGACAGTTCTCACCTAAGGGACCCATTGGACAAGGCTTTAGTCTCTGCCTCCAATCTGAGCCTAGTGGGCCTACTGTTTGAGTGACAGTAAATTACACCCAACCCAGGAACAAACAAGGTCGGAATGACAGGTTATTGGTGGCTCCATTTTTCTGTATGCACAGAGCACACCCACTCTGCCCCAACACATATGCTCCAGGACTCCTCCTAGCCATGTGCGACCCTCTGCTGGGCCCAGAAGCAAGCCAGGCCACCTCCTGCCCTGCAGAGTGGAACTGGTGTAGACTAGGCAGCACTGGCATCTGGTTGTGCACAGGTCCAGGTGTGACAGACACTGGAATCCAGGAGAATGGAGTTCATTTCAGCTCAAGTCTGCCCATATTCCTGATTAGGTGGCTGAATGGCAGGTGGCCTGAGACCCTTCAGATGAGTGTGCCAGAGCACATCGTGTGTCCCTTGGGTAGGAGCATCCAGGACAGTGGGAGGATCTGGGGACAATTTTGTGTTTCTGGATGCCATAGCAGGGGTAGCAGTGCAGGCCCAGGGCTGCCACCCAGGGACCCAGGCAGGTAGGGTTACTTAGGCGCCTCAGACAGAACCACAACCAGACTGTGGCTTCTGCCCACCCTCGGGGGTCCTGGAGGAGTGACACCACTGAGCTGCGGACACGGTCCCATGATGAGGCCCTTTGCCCTGAGAGGACTGCTCAATGCCTAGTCACCATGACTGGAGCACAGTAGGGACACCAGCAGGGGAGCCATACCTCCCTCATGGCTGCAGGGGTGCACAGGGTGGTGACTCAGGCAGGTTCCTGACTGGCAGGCAGCCCAGCCCCAAGCAAACAAAAGCAACAAAATGAATATATGTTACTGTTTTGAGGACACCCTCATTTTCTCTAACAATGCTAAATTAACCCATTTGTCAAAGTTCCTCCTATGTTAGAATCTGAGCCACGAGACACAGCAACTTGATAACATACGTGCCACATCTGTGAAGGGACAGTCAGATCCCAGTCATGAGGTGACCAGGTGAACAAGCTGAGGCCACTTGGTCAAAAGTCTCAACTTTAGAATCCTGTGTGCTAGTCTTCATAGAAGGCTTCAGTGCCCAGTCTGATGTGAATTTTCTCTTCCTTCCTTCCTTCCTTCCTTCCTTTCTTTCTTTCTTTCTTTCTTTCTTTCTTTCTTTCTTTCTTCCTT